>CM033477.1:136580042-136916762 GCA_019447015.1 Hymenochirus boettgeri
CCTCTGCTTGCGAGAAAATGCAAGCAGAGGGGCGGGACCGGCAGTCGTGTCTGTGATTGGCTGAGCGGCAGCCAATCACGGACGCGGCTGCCGGGAGTGCATTTCGGTGGGGGAAAGAGGGAAGGTAAGTAAAGTTTGGGGAGCATTCTAACAATATAAATATAGCGGTTGGGGCTGGGGGGACAGGGGGAATCTTATATTAAAAAAACATTTTTAGGGTGGACATACCCTTTAATGAGTCACATGACACTGGGGAGGGAAAATGGTTAATTGGGCACAATTTGACAGTAGTTGGCACATTAATGGCTGTGTGTTTTTTGTGGAGACAGCACATTTACAGTTATACAAGCTGTACACTGACTACTTTGCATTGTATCAAAGTGTCATATCTTCATTATTATCCCATAAAAGGTATAATAAAATATTTACAAAGATGTGAGGGGTGTACTCATTTTTTCAAAATACTGTACATGTATTAAATTATAGATTAACAGGGAGATTCAATAAAAGTTCTTATCGTTTAAAATGGTACTTTAACATTTGAAAGCTAACATCTGATTGGTTGGGGCAAAATTAGCACCATTTTAAACGATAAGAACATTTATTGAATAACCCTGAATGTCTTTTTTTCAGTATAGTTGCCCTTTAATTTTCCCCAGCATCCTCCATTATCAGCCCATCATCCCGCATGGTCCTGTAAAGTTTTGGTGCATATACTATGAAAATGAAACAGTTGTCAGATGACTGTATTTTCTCTGGGATTAATGCAGCCAACCCAGTACTAAAAGATAATGATGGCTCTCTGGGTCCATTGAATGTTTTAGACTAGTTCTTACCATTCTCTAGAGTAAATGAATACGAATTCCAGCCGCTTATGTCCCAGCAGTAAACACAATGTATTGCTTTTTCTGCTACTTTTTTTAATGGAATTGCTTAATTGTGCTTTTTACATCATAAAATTTGTTATCCGTAATTGCTGATGTTGTTGTCTAGAGAAATGACCAGCAGGACTGTTTATACACATTGGATTTATTTATAGAAATAAAGATCTAGCTTGGAGGAAATAGATACTTGTACCAGGCTCATTGTGATTGGTTCTTTGCAAAAGAGATGAAGGTACCTACCGTAATTTCCAGTGTTACATAATCTGTTGTCCCTCTCCCAGAAATATTAACACGTCTATAATTGTATCTTATTACTTCTCTGCAGGTGTCCTGTGGAACTTATCATCCTGCGATGCTGTAAAGATGACCATTATCCGTGATGCTTTATCTCCTCTCACTAACACTGTGATTGTCCCACACTCTGGGTTCAATAATTCTTCATTTGATGATGATCACAAAATGAAATTTCAGTCTTCGTCGGTCCTACGCAATACAACTGGCTGTATGAGGTAGGAACTTGCAGAAGTACAACTGTGACTACAGTATGCAAGCAACAGTGCAAAGTTATTAAAGGGCATGTCCACCCCCAGAACTATAATTTAACCCATTACTGGCCCCACTGTGTAGTGTTCCAAATCCTTCCCTTACATCCCATATGGTTTTCCTGTAGTGTCTCCATATTTGCACTTTTATGAATGGGAGCTTCCATTTTGTTTATCTCAGCAAAGTCATTGCAACAGAAATGCAATATCTGTTCCATTGATATAATCAATGTTTTTGCTTTATTACAGTCTGTACTGCAATTAAGTGACTTAATTAAAGTAATGCGATAATCCAAGAGTTCATTGTATATGATAAATCTTAGCATTATAGGAAGGAAAATCTATGGAAGAGTTGCCATAAAGGTACCATATGTCCTGCAGGGAGATGCAATAAAAGTTCTTATCGTTAAAAATGGTGCTAATTTTCCCCAACCAATCGGAACTTATTTAACATTTGCACGCTAACATCTGATTGGTTGGGGCAAAATTAGCACCATTTTTAACGATAAGAACTTTTATTGAATAACCCTGCTGGTTTATAATAAAAGGGCAAACAAAAATTTACCTCCCTGGGTGTCCACTAGCACAAACGAGCAACTCACGGGCCTGTTTAATGATGGAATATCTTCCCATTTTAGGGACAGATTATGGGCCCAAGGAATTATGTGGCTATTTGGGTTTATGATTGAGGGGAGGTTCTGGTAAGATTCTTCTTTAATCACATTGCAGTAGAGCTGCCCTAGTGAGCAGTCTGGTCCTCATTGTTTAGGAGTCCAAACGTAGGGAGAAGACACTGCCCTGGGTACCTTGAGAACTGATGTCCATAGAATCTGAGATGTGCTTCCTTTTTTTTCTACTATATTTATTGGGCTGCATCTCTGTACCCAAATATAAAGAAACTTCCGATAGTTACCACTTTAATGCCTAATAACTAAAAACATGACGTATCCCTTTAAATTCATTTTTTCCATCTGTTTAAATAACGGTAATCACAGCCCTCGTATTGTGGATACAACGTGCGGGAAACATTTTTGGGCCTCGGAATAACAACTTTTTAATCATTGTTTCTGCAGCAAGAAAATCATTTTAAAACTTTCCACTCTGGGCGACATTATTTATATTGCCCATCATTTAGGTTATATTAGGTGCCAACACAGTCTGAAATCAAAACATCATTTCATTAAATGTTTTACAGGATGACAAATCTCCACCATTTCACGTGTAACGATCTTGGTTAGAAATACAGCGCGTTGTGGATTGTTTGGTTCATATTCGATGTTACTGATTGATTTGTTTTTCCAGGAATCTGAGTTCAGCAGGAGAAGAGGCACGAAAGCAGATGAGATACTGTGAAGGGCTGGTGGATTCTTTACTTTTCGTGATCCAGACCTGTGTGAACACTTCTGATTTCGATAGCAAGGTATTTCATATTCCTTCGTTATTTAATCGTTATACACAGAATTGTGTAATAGGAGAGCTGCATAGGTTACCAAACGATCCCTGGTGCCACCTGCTAGCCTTTATTATTAGTATTATTATTGTGGATTAATATAGCGCTAACATCTCACATAGCACTTTACAATTACATGAATACATCCACATCAGGCCCTGCTTACAGTTTATGGAGGAAACTCACGCAAGCATGGGGAGAACATACAAACTCCTTGCAGATGTGTCCAGGGATGGATTTGAACTCCAGAGCCAGAGCTTCTGTATCTTCTGTGTGAATGAATCAATGCTGTGCACAATGTATGCAGATGGTTCTAAGCTAGGTAATTAAACATTAATCCATAGTGTGTGCAGATAACATGGTATTTGTTTTATTGTCTCCTTGAGTTGAATATTCCCAGTAGAGTTGCATAGGGAAGAGATTCAGATCTTTGCAGCAAGCTGTGACCCCCTATTGTAATGCATTTAAACCAATGGCTAGTGAAGGTTCTCATTCATCCAGGTCATGGTATATCTGTAATATTCATACATCCAGGTCATGGTATATCTGTAATATTCATTCATCCAGGTCATGGTATATCTGTAATATTCATCCATCCAGGTCACGGTATATCTGTAATATTCATTCATCCAGGTCACTGGTAGATCTGAATATTATACATCCGGTCATGGTATATGTAATATTCATATCCAGGTCATGGTATATCTGTAATATTCATTCATCCAGGTATGGTATATCTGTATATTCATCCATCCAGGGTCATGATAATCTGTAATAATCATTCATCCAGGTAACGGTATATCTGTAATATTCATTCATCCAGGCCATTGTATATCTGTAATATTCATTCATCCAGGTCATGGTATATCTGTAATATTCATTCATCCAGGTCATGGTATATCTGTAATATTCATTCATCCAGGCCATTGTATATCTGTAATATTCATCCAGGTCATGGTACTGTATATCTGTGGTATTCGGTTAGATCAACTGGAGAAGATGTTTCACTAATTATCGGACTGGCTTCCTTAACTCTCAATTTTGAATTGAGAAAGGCAGTCGGATGACTAGTGAAATGTCTTCAAGAACTAAACTTCAAATCCAGTTGATCTAACTGAATATTACAGACATGGATTCTATCTAAAGCGGTCCATACACCGTTAGATAGCTGCAAGTTTTTGTAGACAATCGATAATAATTTTCGATTAAAACATTTTTTACTTGTAAAAACACAACAAATCAGGGCTGCCTATCTAATGAGCACAAAAATTTTTTCTGGCATCTTGTGCCTGGGGCCCAGATGCCAGGGGGTCCCAAAAATGCTGTTTGTTAAAAAGAAACACACATTTTCGGGAGCTACCGTCACTTTAAATAGCAGGGGAAGCCATGACTCATTGCACAACAGAATGCAGCTATGAATTCTCCCCCTCCGTTCTGACTGGCAATTCATTTGATCAAAATCAATGTTTGTCAGCCCTGTTGGGCATCTAATACCAGTCACTGTGTGCATCTAATACCAGTCACTGTGGGCATCTAATACCAGTCATTGTGAGTATTATTTACCAGTCATTTGTATAAAGCCCCTCCCACTTTTGGATAAGCCACACCCACTTCCGGACAAAGCATCATTAACATTCAAGTATAAAACCACACCCATTCCAGCGGCACAGCACGGGGGGGGCAGCATTTGGAATTTTTTTTCATGTGTCAAAAAGTCTAGAAAAAGCCCTGCAACAAATATCTCAGTGCTGAGCCCCACTGAAGCTTATATCAGAAGCCGATGTCACAAATAATTACTATTCTGAAAATCCGTAGGAATATAATGCACTTACCATGTCTCTGCAATATTTTAATTAATTTCAAATGGCCAAAATAATTCTATAAACTCACAATAAAACTTCTTTTTACTGCAACAAAGCTAGTGTGTGTCAGAACATCCTAAATATTTAACTCAAGGCTATTGCACAGAGTGGAGAGAGTTCCACACAGCTGCTCTGCTCCATAATATTGGATTATTTAGGTTGTGATCTGGATTGTGTTTTACTGTAAGGGCTGCTGAATGCTAATTTGGCTTTCTACACCCCATGATGCCCGGTCAAAAAGGAATCTGACTGTGAGCAACACAATCTTTATTCTAAAGCTAATGTTTGGTTTTTTTTAGATATTTAACTATTTTAGGCTGGGTACACACCAGCAGATATTTCTGGTGGGGCGGCCAACCATGTCCGTGCTCGGTCACCCATTCTATGGGACCGCACAATTGGCCAAGTGCACTGTTGCTGAGACCAACAGTCATTTGTCCCGGGCAAACGCTCAGTTGGGACAAATAATAGAGAACCAGGAAAGTATGGTAATTGATTGTTCCATCTGTTTAATTCGTATGTAAGTAAGCTAGGGAATTAAACATTAATCCATAGTGTGTGCAGATAACATGGGATTTGTTTTATTGTCTCCTTGAGTTGAATATTCCCAGTAGAGTTGCATAGGGAAGAGATTCAGATCTTTGCAGCAAGCTGTGGCCTCCTATCCTACCAAAAGGGGAACTGTGGTCCAAAAATGACTTTAGTTAAATTGATAGGAATTGCTCCCCTGGGAATTTTTGCAATTTATTTTCATTGTTTATTTTGCATAGTTTTGAAGATATTTACATTTTTGTGTGTGATATGGTAGCAGCATCACCAGGTCCTCTGCACTTCCTGCTCTGAAACCTGTCAGTCAATCTGCCCTGTGTCTCCTCCCCTTTGCAGCCCCCACTCATGGACCCTTTGGTAAATCCAGTTGCAGGCCCCCCTTGGCCCATTCCCTTACAGCCCCATGTGGCCCTGCCCACTCATGGGTGTCGTGGCCCTGCCCACTCGTGGATGCTCAAGCCCCGCCCACTTACGGGAGTCTAAGCCCCACCCGCTCCAGGTGCTGTGGGCCACTCTGACTCCCCCCTACCCCCCCCCCCCCAGAGAACTCTGCCTGAAAAGGCTGTTTTCACATAGTGGGAGAAGAGGGCTGTAGATTCCCTTACTTCTCTGTCAGGACTTCCACAAGCAGAGAGGAGGAGGGACTTCCTGTTCTCCCTCACCACACTGAGGGAGTATGAGGCTGTGCTCAACGGCGGCACTGTGCAGGAGAAGCCTCAGGTATGTCACAAGTCAGCCTCCCACCCATTAACTTTCTGGTCAGTCATTTCTTTATATCTTAGGCTGTGGAGCATGTAGAGAAGTGGTTGATGGCTCGTTTTAAAGGTACGAAACTGGCCTTTCATTTAAACTTAACTTGTTTGGAGACCACAGTTCCCCTTTAACAAAGGCTTGTGAAGGTTCTTATTCATCCAGGTCATGGTATATCTGTAATATTCATTCATCCAGGTCATGAAATATCTGTAATATTCATTCATCCAGGTCATGGTATATCTGTAATATTCATTCATCCAGGTCATGGTATATCTGTAATATTCATTCATCCAGATCATGGTATATCTGTAATATTCATCCATCCAGGGTATGGTATATCTGTAATATTCATCCATCCAGGTCATGGTATATCTGTAATATTCATCCATCCAGGTCATGGTATATCTGTAATATTCATCCATCCAGGTCATGGTATATCTGTAATATTCATCCATCCAGGTCATGGTATATCTTTAATATTCATTCATCCAGGTCATGGTATATCTGTTGTATTCAATTAGATCAACTGGACTTGAAGTTTAGTTCTTGAATGTTTCGCTAGTCATCCGACTGGATCTCTCAATTCAGAATGACTTGTACAGGAATCTGTGGCAATTACGCACCCTGGAAAATCCCAATTAACATATCACAGCCAGGTGTTAAGGGCGTGATTGCATAGTGGCTAAGAGGTGTTATGCTGTGTACAATGTTGTACAATGGTGTACAATGCGGTTTTGACACCTTACCTTGGGCGTTCCTATAACACCTCTTAGCCACTATCCAATCACGCCCTTAACACTTGGCTGTGATATGCTAATTGGGATTTTCCAGGGTACATAATTGCCACAGATTCTTGTACAAGTCATTCTGAATTGAGAGATCCAGTCGGACGTCTTCAAGAAATAAACTTCAAGTCCCGTTGATCTAATTGAATACATCAGATATGTCTTAACAAAGGAATTCCTCCACTTAATTACATTTCTCTCTTTGCCATGAGCCTTCCCTCTGCTGTTCCTGGTTCCTTTGGTTGTTTATAATTTATAGTTATTCTATCATAAGGGTGTTTTAGGACTAGCCTGAACACACATTAGATAATTCTATCCGCCAACAAATGAAATCTGGCTGGAGGACTTTGTGTGGGGATAAGGAAAATGATAGATATGAACAATGGCAACAAGTAAAGTTAAATCTCCTGTCAAGTAAACTCTTCTTGTAATTATATTTTTCCTTTAAAACCATTCAAATCTCTCCTGTGTATTTTAGCGGATTACCGTATACAGTTTATTGATTGTTGCAGGTTAGATTTATAAATTACTTTTCTTCTTTTCCAGACAGTGGAGAACTGTGTTTGTACACTGAGAAACTTGTCTTACCGCCTGGAATTGGAAGTGCCACAGGCTCGAATGCTCGGCATTAATGAGATAGACGGCTTCTGTAAGGAATCCCCAAGCAAAGACTCTGACTCTAGCTGCTGGGGGAAAAAGAAGAAGAAGAAAAAAAAGCCCCCACAGGAAGACTTGGTTGGTATAACCGATATAGAGAGAGATTGTGTGTAGGGAAATCTTGGTAACCCCACTGACACGAGACAACCACAAGTATTTATGTGCTACTGATTATCCTAGCACCATCTAAAAAATGTTTTATTCCAGGGACATAGGGCTGTCAGTGCCCAATCCACCACCAGTGTAATATTATAGTTGATTGGGTGAAAAAGTAACAGAAAGACAATTGCGTTCCCTTTAATAGCTCATCCAACCAGTCCCGCCCAATAATTGGCAGTACTACGGCATAACTATCCGGTCAATATTGTCCTATGTGTGCCCGGCCTTTGACGTAGAACCATACTACTATATCACTTCCTCTAACATGGAAGCAGGTCTGTCTGACTAGTACAATGATTGGCTGAAGTTGGATTTGTTGACAAATAGGGACACAGCTTAGTAAATTTGATCCTAATTGTTCAGTTGATGCTGTATGTTGCATCCCTTGGACAACAGTTCCGAAAAGCCCACCCAGCAGTTTCAGCTTAATAGACTTAATATTAATTACAAGAAATACCCTATAAAAGGAGAAGTTTAGCGTATTAAGTGATAAATCATTACATTTTTAACCACGTTATTATTTCGACCTCCAAGCTTAAAAAAAGCGAATTCTGATTTTTCTAAGTAGATGACATCTTGTTTGTATATCACGCTGTCACTAATAAATGTTATTATACCTATTTAAAGGGACACTATACTGAAAAAATTACTTGGCCTCGTCTTAATCTATAATTGAATATATGTAAGTAGCACTTACTCTGATTTGCGTGTGTTGCTGCATGCCTTTAATCCAGCACACATTTTATTTAGGAGCAGTATCCCTCCTCCCTCTTTTAACCACTCCCACTCCCATCCGACCTGACTTTTTTCCCACAAACCAACTGTCAAGCCTGCACACAGCATTCCAACTGTCAAAACTCTGTCACCATTCCAGCTACAGTAAAACTACTCACAGAAGAATAGTTTTGGAGAGGAAGGAACTTGATTGACAGCTGAAATATAAGAAGTTTTAGACTGGATATCTAAAGAAATAGGGGGCAGATCAACATAAAAATAATACAGTGGTGGTTGGGAAGAAATATAGTTTCCAGTTATGGGCAATTTAAAATAACCTATTTTAGATGCCTTTTAAATAGAAAATACAACGATTTTTCACGTACTGTGAGAAATATAAACCATTTCCCAGTTTTTTTTCTGTGCTCTGGTATCATTAACGCTTCTCCCCGGACAAAAACTGCATCGACCTCTGGAAAGGAATCTAATTCCAACCCTGCAAAATTCCCTTGGAGGCAGGCGTGATATTTGCCTTGCTCCAGTAGCTTTGTAAATACATGTTCCGGTCAGGAAGTCAGATTTCACGGTTCCAACAAAAAGAATTATTTTCCCTATCCACATTAAAATACAGAACGGTATTGTTGTTTTGTTTAACTGTCTTTCCAAATTATGGACTGACCTAAACTGCACTGCACCATGGGAAAACATTAACTGATATTACATTTACATACGCTGATGTTTAGAAGTATGTTGTACTTTGCGCGTATTTTATTTATTTTTAAAAATCTTACTTAATACTTGAATTTATTAACAACCAGTGATTTCCACTAGATTTCTTTCCAAAGGATGATGCTGTTCTAATTTCACCTATGCTCTATATATTACAAAGATGGCTGCTGCTGTCTCTCCAGATGTAGGCATTATTCAGCTTGTGTGGTTGGTCAGGTGATTAATATGCGTGCATGAACTGCTTGGGACGTCCTCCCTTTTAAACGGCAACTGTGGTCTCCATACAAATTCTTTTATTTAAAAAAACACCCCTTTAAAATTACTCCAGGGTCATTCTTCTAGCTACAGTCTATCCAAAGTTACAGCAGTATAAAGGGCTTTGTTTCCTGACTCCAATTTTGACAATTTACCCACAAGCACGATTGTCCGCTGAGTCGCCTGACAGTTCCTGACTGCTTACAGCTTTTATACTATACCATGCGTGCTATAGTATAGTTTTAGCAGGAAACAGCCGGGACCTGTCAGAGGAGTATGCAGAGGATCGTGCTTGTGGGTTAGTTGTCATGCTGCGTTTCCGGCTACTGTTGCATTAAAGGGCATGTCCACCCTTCTTAAAAAAATTTCATATAATAGTCTCCCTGTTCCAGCCCCAACAGCTATAGTTTTAATAACTTACCTTCCCTCTTTCCTCCGCCGCGCTGCCGGCCCTCTGCTTGTGCGAAAATGCAAGCAGAGGAGCGGGACCGGCAGTCGCGTCTGTTATTGGCTGAGCGGCAGCCAATAACGGACGCGGCTGCCGGGAGTTCAGTGCGGCGGAGGAAAGAGGAAAGGTAAGTAATGTTTGGGGCACTTTCTGATATTAAAACTATAGCGGTTGGGGCTGGAACAGGTAGACTATCCTATGAAAAGGTTTTTACGCTAGGGGGAGAAGGGCTGCAGTGCATATGCCAAACTTCTCCCGGAGGGGAGACAGGAGGCAGAGTCCTATATGGGCTCTGCAGTACTCCTGGTGGGCGTTTTTTTGGACTTTGGGGGGGGGGGGGGGGGGGGGGGGGGGGGATAGCAGAAGAACCATATGGAGCTGGGATGTAAGGTAACTACACTACACAATGGGGCCAGTATTGGAGGGGATTATAGTTTTGGGGGTGGACATGCCCTTTAATTGAAGAATGGGAGGTAAGACATAACTCCTCCTGTTCTTCAATTAATTAGCAAAAGAATGGTTTTACTTTTTGAGTGAACCTATACTTAAAAGCTAGCCACATGCGTAAAAAGAAAGATATTCTCTCCCTAAGGTTTCCATAGATAGATGAAAGGACAGAGAATGGTTGCATGTCTGTAACTAGCTTCAGAAATAGTTTTTGGGGAGTGGGGCTTTTCACACAGCTCATCATGTACCTGTCACAGACAAACAGGGCAGACAAGGGAGTGTAACTTTACTAGCCTTCATCGCATGGAGACCACAGTTACCCTTTAAATGGACAATTCAATATAAAGTGGTGCAACACATTTAACTGGCTTTTGGCAGGTGAAATTAGTCACGTTCGTACAAGCAAACACTTTCCCTGCAACCACGAAGGCCTATAACATAAATATAAGAGAAAGTCTTGATGCTCTATGCATTTGTGTTGATTTTTGTCATTTTTATGTGCAGTGGGATGGAGTTGGTCCGATACCTGGACTGTCCCAGTCTCCCAAGGGATTAGAAATGCTGTGGCATCCTTCAGTAGTCAAGCCTTATCTCACTCTCTTAGCGGAAAGTTCCAACCCGGCTACATTGGAAGGTTCAGCTGGATCTTTACAGAATCTCTCTGCTGGGAACTGGAAGGTAAAACAATGTTAGTGTAAACTGTTAATAAAGTTCATCAGATTGTACATTTCTTTTGCTTACAAAGGTCTACAATAGTCCTGTTGGACATCCATCTGTAATATTGAAATGTTTGTTTCAGTTTTTCCTTTTGATTTATTCAGGGAGATTTAATAAAAGTTCTTATTGTTAAATATGGTGTTAATTTTGCCCCAACCAAAATCTGATTGGTTGGGGCAAAATTAGCACCATATTTTTGAGAACTTTTATTGAATCTCCCTGATAGAATTAAAGGGACACTATACTGAAAAAATGACTTTGCCTCATCTTAATTTATAATTAAATACATGTAAATAGCACTTACTCTGATTTGAGTGTGTTGCTGCATGCCTTCAATCCAGCACACATTTTGTTTAGGCGCAGTACCCCCCCTTCCGTCTTTTAATCACTTCCACTTCCATCCGACCTGACTTTTTTCTCACAAACCAACTGTCAAGCACACAGCACACAGCATTCCAACTGTCAAAACTCTGTCACCATTCCAGCTACAGTAAAACTATTCACAGAAGAATAGTTTTTGAGAGCAAGGAACTTGATTGAAATATAAGAAGTTTTAGATTGGATATCTAAAGAAATAGGTGGCAGATTAACAAAAAAATGATACAGTGGTGGTTGGGAAGAAATATATGGGGAGATACAATATCACTTCTCCCGTTACTTACCTTAGCCCGATCCTGCGATACAATAACTGACGTAAGCGAGATTACGTCAGTTATTGCATCTTGGGATCGAGCAAAGGTAAGGAGCGGGAGAAGTGATATTGTTTAACGCTCCATAACCCGTAGCGTTAAGTTTCACGCTAGAAAGTAGCGCAAAACTTAACACTACAGGTTTTGGATCGTTAGCACAGCGCTATTTACAAAAACATTCGGAAATGGCGCTGTGCTCGAAATTCCGTCCAAAACCCACGTTAACCCAAATTTTTTTAGGGTTAACGTGGGTTTTAGACGGAAAATGGCTATATTGAATCTCCCCCATAGTTTCCAGTTATGGTCAATTTAAAATAACCTTCTTTTCAGTATAGATGTTCTTTAAGTTAGCTGTGAGTGTTTGTTTCTGTTTATCAATGGACTTTTTTTGCACCATGATTTGGTTCCATTGATAGACAATTTCCCAAGGACTGGCCAAAACATTAAAATACATTTTAATGTATAATGTACCGTACTGTTAATTGTGGATCTTTATATGAAAAGCTAGCATTGCAAACCCGCCTCACATAATTAAATAGAAGCATGCAGGTACATTCTAAGTCCTATTGAACTATGCAGGTTTATCTATCGGTCATCTGCCAGTTCTAATTATTTTTCCTATGGCAGCCTAAAGGGAACATAATGTTATTAAGACAAGAATGAATGAATCAAGGACCAAGTCAATGGGTTGAATTATATGATAAATAGGGGACCCCAATATGTGGCTTTATGCTTCT
Source organism: Hymenochirus boettgeri (assembly GCA_019447015.1). Taxonomy (NCBI): domain Eukaryota; kingdom Metazoa; phylum Chordata; class Amphibia; order Anura; family Pipidae; genus Hymenochirus; species Hymenochirus boettgeri. The sequence continues at coordinate 136,592,420 of CM033477.1, forward strand.
TGTGGCTGAATATTTGTTCTGATTGAAAATCCCAGACAGTGGACACCCTAACCTGCTGTGACTGACTAATTGTTGAATATTTGTCATCAGTTTGCAGCTTACATCAGAGCGGCAGTTCGGAAGGAGAAGGGACTCCCTATCCTGGTTGAGCTTCTGAGGATGGATAATGACCGAGTAGTTTCCTCTGTTGCGACGGCGTTAAGAAATATGGCGTTAGATGTCCGAAACAAGGAGCTAATTGGTACGTAGATGCACTGTGTTTCCTTCTGAAGTGCAACATCTCGTTAATAACTCACTAGCCACAGATATCCATTGCTTTCTATGGTGCCTCTTTCTATATTTAAACAGTATAATCACTGTCACTAGGCACTAGGATCTGCTGTGTCCAATACAATGTTGTAGATTATCCTTGACATTCTAATATTAAAGACACATTATCAAACAGGTGGTTAACTTTATATTTCAGCAAGTTATACTTGGCAATGCACTAAGTGTCTGTGTACACTATATTCACTATGCGGATATATTTAACCGCTATAACTTATTATTTATAATTGGACAGTGTTTATAAACCTGGTCTGACAATTGCGCACTGGCTATAATGTGTTTGTTCTGCAGGGGAAGGGCAGATACTGAATTATTAATTAGAGGGCAGGATTACTACAAGATGGTCAATTGATTGCCATATAATTAATGTATCACTTGAATACAGTTTGTTTCTTTAATGGGGAAGTAAACTTAATTTTTTAAATCCCAATGTGAAAGTTTTTCTCCCTAGAACACCTACTGTATACATTGTTAGATAATTCTCCAGCATTTATGTACATGTAAGAAGTATATTCTGTAATGATGGTAATGTTTGCTAACATATGATTGGTTGCTGCAGCTTAAAGGGTCAGTAAACTCAAAAAAGAAACTTGCCTTGAAATATTTGAATAAAGAAAGCTCTTTCAGAGCTTCTAGTTCCCTCACACTCTTTCTTCCTCTGCTGGCACGCCCCCAAGTCAACCATCCTCCCCTTTCCCATTCCTCTACTAAGCAAGGCAGAGCGCGCATGCGCATTCAAAGAAACCTGCGTCGCAGATCTCGAGCGTCTGTGTTACCTGCTTGTATTTTAGCTTGGTAGGTGCCTAACGTAATTGCTATGCTTGTAATGGTTGGTCTTTGGATTAGGGAGGTTGTTTGAGGACATGGGGGAAAGGGGGGACCAAGGGGAAGGGGGGTTTATGGAATTCTAAATGAAATGGTTAAAACTAGGGGGTTAATTAGGGGGGTATTTGGTGGGGAATGGCAACAAAATAGTATTATGAATGGGAATGGGATTACAGATGGAAATGGTTAATATATGGGAATATATGGGATTGTAGATGTATATGGCTATATGGATATACAGGGTTCTGCATATCATTACCAAGGGCTTGATTGACAGCCCTGCCCACTGTAATTACAGATTACTTTAGAAGGAGAATGCAGACACAGGGGGCCAAATTTGAGAGAAAAAATTAGACCGACTAGATGAGGGTAAATTATAGAGTTGTATATTGTGATCAGTTGATTGTGACTTTACATGACCTTTAAATTTTAGCACCTCTTGGTACGTAAGCTTGTAACCAAAACATCTATGGTTTATTATACGGGGAAATAGAACCGTATTGGTTTATTAGCCATAAATAATAAGTTAATCTACTGCTTTACCAGAGTACATTTCTAGTTCTAATAACCTATTGAGATCTATTGATTTCATTGGCTAGGTAAATATGCTATGCGGGACTTGGTAAACAGACTCCCTGGAGGTAATGGGCCGAGCATCTTATCTGACGACACTGTGGCTGCAATCTGCTGTGCTCTGCATGAAGTTACAAGCAAGAACATGGAGAATGCGAAGGCTCTGGCTGACACAGGAGGAATAGAGAAGCTGGTGAATATTACGAAAGGAAAGGGAGACAGGCAAGTAGAACCTGTAACACTATTATAACATAAACATTGGAATAAGGGAACGTACCAAGGATATGTTAAGGAATGTTGAATCCAGTATATAAAGGGTTAATCAGTATTGTGAAGAGTTAAACCAAAGCTTGTTATGTATGCACAACTGTCTTGCTTACTCGCAAACTAGTAGAAGTTATTATGGAAAATGAAGGTCATCAGTAATATAAGTTGTGACCATTCATGGAACGGTTAGAGTGTAACCTAAGCCACCAGAGATGTATAGAACTTATCAGGATTCACACACTGAGGTGGGAGGTTGAGTTGGACGTTAGTAAGAAGGAGGAGGAGGTAAGCAGACATACACATACACTTTACTCAACGCACACTTTCTCTATACACACACACACATATACACCATAATATCTAATCTAATATACTTGACTGGCTTTTTACTTTGCATAATTTGTAACTACTCCATACAATAAATCCTTATTGATATATCACCTTGGTGAGTGTTATTATTAACCATAAGATAACTTACACGGAACTAAAGAAGTATTATTATAATACACATATGTTTATATTAGAGATCAGTATCAGATCAGTCCAATAGGAAACATCTCACTGCCTGCCCAGGCTGGGCTTTCTGAAACTCTTTCCTCTGCTTGACATTCAGCACATAGGAACAAGGTCTCCGAGCGCCTTGTGCAGATGAATAAAAACACAATTCGTGGATCTGTCCTTTAATTCCTATTCTGCTCTCGTTAGAAAACCTCTGGCCATTTGCACAGCAGGGGGAGGGAGACAAAGAACAGACACATTATCTATGAAAATTGGATTCCATTTATGGACTGATTATATTCAAATGGAATTCCGGTACTTTTTATTTAAGTCGTGGTCACTGCAGCGTATCCAGGTCCGGACAATTATCATTTCAGCTTCTGGATTTGGAAGTTCATGTCTGACATGCTGATTAGTTCCATGGATAGTGTACAGGACTGTCCTGCTGGAGGCCGAGAATCACTTGGCATTTAACCCTTTATGGGTTTTTTAATATTGTTCCTCTTAAGCCTGAAATACATGGGTTGGTATTTCCATTCAATTCGATTAGTTTGAGCGAGTCGATCAAAATTATTGAGCCATGTATGGCTGTTCGATAGACTCTATCAAGCAGAAGAGAATCAGTGCAAGGTGATTACATTTGTACCATCTTGCAGCCATTGAGCAGGTATTGACAGGCTTTAAAGAGACCAAACTACATATTCCAGTGATTGCCCCCTAGCCAATCCATTTATGGTGCTATGTCCCCTTTAGTTTCTCCCAGTTTTTGGCTTCCTAATAAAAGCTTTATGATGTTCACACATGCAGTGTATACTGTTTCCTTTAAGGGCTCCTTGGGTAGATTTCTTTTATTTCCATTCTAGTCTATACACTTATATGCTTTAATCTTTAATCTATCTTCTTAGGTCCTCCTTGAAAGTGGTTAAAGCGGCTGCCCAGGTCCTAAATACATTATGGCAATATCGGGATCTCCGCAGTATTTATAAGAAGGTAAGAAAGCTGCAGTTTATTCCATATTCTCTACTTGTTCAATAGTAACAATGCTCCCACACCAGTAACCCAGTTATTATAGGCAGAGAAATGTCCTCTAGATTTCATTCACACAGTTGTGCTCATCCCTGTTAATCCTGCTAGACGTGATTTCTCTAAACCTCCACCATAGATCTCAGTCTATAATTACATTAATACAGTAGAATGACAATGTATTAGATACTATTTTTACAGACAACTTTAGTCTTATTAAGTTTATATATAGGTTTTATGTTTTTAATCTGCCATTTCCATGCACACTTCTACATTGTAAAACTAGCACAAAAATATACTTTAATGGTAATATTCAGCATTGGAAATGGGCTTTTACCTGTGTCATCCTGTTTTTACTGTTTAGACTTCACAAAAGGGATAAGGTAAGTTTGCTGTATATTACAATCAAAATAGACATTTTAAATGCCCCCCAATAAATGGGCTCCAAAGCATAATTTCACATTTCGTATATTTTGGGGGTTCCTTTTAAAATCATAAAGCCAGCTATAAATTTATTCTCTAAATCAATGAATCTGTGGCAAGTATTTGTATCTTCCGTGGAAACATGGTAAATTCCCAGAAGTCTTTGTTCCTTATTTGCATATTGCAGAGGAGGGAGATTTGAAGCCTGTTCTCTCCCTATCTTATTCAATGTATTAGTGATGTCTATCTTAGATTGCTATTAGGATATAACATAGCCTTCTTACTCTTTATTTTTCCTTATACAGGATGGCTGGAATCAATCACATTTTATCACTCCAGTGTCAACGTTAGAGCGTGAACGCTTCAAATCTCACCCTTCTTTATCCACAACCAATCAGCAGATGTCTCCCATGATTCAGTCGGGTCAGTCTCTCACAAAGTCAAACATTCTTACTACATCAGACATTGCACTGGAAGCAGATGGGAGTGAGGCTGGACCTAGCCCTGTACTGCACAGGAATGCAGAATTGTGTAGAGAAAATGAATAGTGCAGAAGATTGGTTTACTGCATTATCAAACACATTATAGGAAAAACATACGAAAATTAGATATATTCACCTGAGGAAGGGGGACACACCCCGAAACGTTGTGCACGCATGTCACTAATAAACATATAAAGAAAGAGCAAAGTCTACAGGAGTGCGTTCTTCAAACTATATAATCGCTTAAGAAAATTAGATATAGTCTACATACAATAAAAAATAACAGTTGATGGTGCGGTAGAATGGCCCTACATGTCAATCAAATAATATAACTGAAACCAAAGGATACCGTGAATGATTAAAGTGCAATTACTTAAAGGGACAGTAATTAAAGGGCAAGTACACCCTAAAAGCAACTTCCAATTGAAAATACAATTGCGGCACTTTTGTGTGACATTTTAAAAACAACCAAATGGTTGCAGTTTACAGAGAGAGCTGTGATAATGTTGCTAAGTCTGACTTGCATCCACAGACCCCAGAGTGATAGGAACTCGCAGTAAATTCCTTCTTAAAGGGGAACTGTGGTCTCCATACTAGTAAGCTGTGACATCACCAGCACGAATGGTCTGCCCCTAAGTTCAAGGTTGGAGTATGCCCACTGCTGGGACAGAGCGTCATCAGCTGCATCATAAGCCCCACCCGCAAACTTCTAAAGCATTTTAAAGCTAGCCACAAGCCTGAAAATACATTTTGTTATCTCCCTAAGGTGTCCATAGGCAGATGAAACCTGCAGGCCTGTAACTAGCTTTAAATGAAGGGATGTGGGGCTATTAACAGCTAATGATGTGGCTGTCACAGTAGTGAAAGGTTAGAGAATGGTTGCAAGCCTAACAAAAAAAGCCCAGAAAGTAAACTAAGGGTAGTGAAAGCATGGTTACTTCCAATCGATGGCTCAGGCACCTGGGAAATGTAATTCAAAGTATTTGGGAACCCTCAAAAGTAGTTTGGGAACCCTAGAATGTAGCTCCATATTTTTGAGAGTTATCAGGAGGTATCCCTGTCAATCACAGCAAAAGTAGCCGTGGACGACCATTCGCTGCAACCAATTGGCCAGCTGAGATTCGTCGTGGCCGTCCACAAATACACCTTCCAATTTTTCAGCCCAACGGTCCTATCGGTTGGTTGGTTTGAAAAATTGGATGGTGTGTACCCAGCCTTGGGAAACAACATCTGATTGGTTGATGCAGATTAACTCAGGCAAATTTTGCACCTCCATTCAAATAAGCCTAAATATGTTTTATATTTGATCTTTAACTTTTGAATAATTGGAAATATCTCTGTATTGTTTTGAATGTTCAGTGAATATCATTTTCTAAACATCTGTTTTCTATTCCTGGTACAGTGGGCAGTACATCATCTTCACCAGCACTGTTAGGAATACGGGAACCTCACTCTAGTTACGAGAGAACACAAACATCTATGCAATACTACAACAGCCAGGGAGACCCTATATCTCACAAGGAAATGTACAGTGGTATGTGACACTTTGCAATGAAGAATCTGTTACATTTTATTTCTACCGTGTGATCCTGTTATTAATTTAGCTTGAAAAAATTCCTGTTCTTTCTATTTCTTCTTCTTCTTCCATTTTATTCTTCTGCTTTTTTGGACTGTATCTCCTCCCACAGTTTTTGAGCTAGAGACATGAAATTCGGTACAGACGTGCAGGGCATATAGGAGAAGTGTGCTATCTTCTAGCTAAGGAATCTATGGGAACTATAGTCCCATAGACTATAATGGCAAGAATCCTCAAATGTGGATATTTCGAAATAGTTTTTTAAATGGTCATAAATACCCCCAACCCCCCACACAGGCACAGGTACACCTACCTACTGACCTACCTTTCCATTCCCATGGAAGCCATACTTAAAGGGTAACTATAGTCAAAAAACACATTTTGACCAATCATCAAAAAAGTTAGTATTTTATCCCCCAACCTGATATGAGTACACACACACCATGCATGTGACATATTTAAAGGGTAAGTAAAAAACAACAATGTCCTCATCATTGGCATTATTGAGTTTTAAAATCTACAGCACAAACACACAAATTCCCTTCCAAAATGCAGCCTTTCAAGCCAAATTCACAGTTTATACTTAAACTTTCCCTTTCTGGTTTCTATTCCTTTTCCAGGACTCATTCCTATAAACTATACTGTTCATTTGACGCTTGAGGCAGAAGTGTATTTGTATTATTTGTACTGTGACATTTCCTTTGTTTAGTTTAGTATTAAAGAGTTACTGAGGCCCAGTTGCGGTACAGCTAAATCTTGGCAATTCTGTGCCCAGGGGAGCAGGTTCTGTATTACTGTTAAGATCCCAGCCTCCACATTATCAAGCATTTGCACCTGTACTTGTCCTGTGTCAGGTCTTTGTCTGCTAACTGCCAACCACAGCACAAATATGGGAGCCTATTAATGTGGCAACAGTAGATTTAGGTACAGAATAGCAGCAGTTTGACACATCAGAAAATCATATCAGTCACAGGCCTGAAACCATTCTCTGTGCTTTCACCTGCATATGGACACCTTAGGGAGAGGCAATGTTTTTCTTTTCAGGCTTGTGGCTAGATTTTAAAAATTATTAAGTATTTTGGGGGCAGGGCTTATGATGCAGCATCTTCTCTCTGCCCCAATAGTAGAATACATGTGAGCATGCTCAAGCCACTGGTGAGGAGTATGCTTAAGCCACAGTGTAAGCAGGAAGCACCGCCCCTTATACTGCTGTAAGTTTGGATAGATTGCAGATAGAAGCATGATCATTGATTCATTTTAACAGTGGAAGTGTGGACTTTTTAATAGGGGGCACTTGTATTGACACAGTCCTCCTTAAGAAATCGCTGCATTCCTATTGCCTTAAAATCTACAACTAAAATGGTGATTGTTAAAAACTGTATGGAACTTGTGCACAGACAGATTGGAATACTGGCTGAAATGCTTAACCACTATCTATTGTTTATAAATATGATTGCATGAGACCAAAGATTTGTGTTCCTATAACCTCAGTACTCTAGACATAACTCTGCCATCTACATTCTGAAGATTAAATTGTAATTAATGACCCATACCACGCAGATAGATATCTAAGGAAATCTAAGTGTAAATCTATTATACATTATGAAATAAGGATTTCTAGTTTATCATGCCTGGTGTAAACTAATCGTCCGCTTACATCACACAAATATGGGGCTATTAAGTCCTTTTGTTCAGACACACAACCCTCAGTAAAACACTGGATTTGAATTTAGTTTCTTTGTTTTATAGGGTCCAGCAAACCGTCCCCTTTGTACATCAGTTCCTATTCATCACCAGCACGAGAACAGAACAGGCGGCAGCAGGTGAGACCATCAGTGTCCATCTATTAACAGAAATCCAGATACGATTGTGTTCATATTTACAACCCTGCACTTAAACAAAATACTTAAATTTACCTAAACCACCATTTTATTGTGGACCGTAAATACACGGGGCTAAGGGCCATAATGTGTAGGAAACAAATTATTTCCCTTTAGTTGAGCAATAAGCTGAACTCATTACGTTAGGCTATATTCCTCCTTTAAGGAGTTTTATTAGGAGAGCATAACTGTGGTATGCTGCTGCCTTCTACTGTCTGTTTGCAGCTACTGTTCAGGTAAAGTGTACCCCTCACAGTTTCTTTGCTTGTTCAAGTAACACTCATTTCATGCCAGTCGCTTCTATTAATTTACACAGTAGACAGCCCAAAGTTCTACTTCTTCCCCCTCTACGCATGCACATGCAAAAAAGAAGCATCTTATAGACCAGCAGTTAGTTATTACCCATGGTCTGTCACAGCCAAGACTTATTGAGACCGATAAGGATGAAACTTTGGGCTGCCTAACATGTAAAAGAGTTATAATGACCACGTTTGGGGTGGTAATATACATATGGGTCATTTTATTCAGGAGATAGACTTTAATCATCTTTTTGTTGTGCTTTCGATAAAAATATGTAGTGAGGAAAGTGTGTTCAGCATCAGTCTAATGACGTAACTTCTGTTTGTTATTAGCATCACCAGCTGTACTATAGTCATGAAGACTCTTATAGGAAAAACTATGATACATACCGATTATATTTACAGTCTCCACACAGCTACGAAGAGCCGTATTTCGACGAGCAAATCCAATACGCTACGGTAGCAGATCAGAATGCGCCATATGGACTCAAATCGACCACAAACTATGTAGACTTTTACTCTACTACTAGAAGACCTTCCTATAGATCAGAACAATATCCAGGATCACCTGACTCGTGGGTGTAGGACAAGGATGAATGACCATGAACTCTATACTAACAATCATGCTTGATCTGATTTTTGAATGGCCTTATTTGCTGTTTTTTTTTTTTTTTTTTAAATGTTTTTTTTTTTTTCCCTTTTGGTGGTGGAAATGGCAAGTGTTAAAGAAGGATCTTGGAAGAGGATTTCTTTTTTCAGAGGGTTTACCATGAATGAGATAATTAGGATCAAATCAATAATGGATAACTATATTTTGCAATGTTTAGTTTGTAGCTCTTAATACTTCTAGCTCTGTAGTCTGGTGATGGTTCAAGCTATGTGATAAAAGGTATGAGGTACGAGGAATCTTTTTTTTTTGTTGTTGTTGTTTAAAGGGAAAGTGGTGTAGGTCAGACCTTTTTTAGATTTTTTTTCTCCCCCTTCTCTTTTAAATGTGAATAAAAGTCTCTCTGAGATGGTTTGTACAGAAGCAAATGGTTTAAATGAAAACGTTCTATGATTTCTTGCTAATGTCGGGATTGTATGCTATATCCTGTCTTGTAAATGTATCTTCCCATATGTAAATACAATATTGCCATACTGGTTGAAAGTGCCATCATTTGTATTGCTGTGTCATTTGGATTCATTGGAAAACAGAACTATAAAATATATATATATATATATATATATATATATATATATTTATTTATATATATATATATATATATATATATATGATAAAATAAGAATTAACAATTTTAAATAGTGTATTTTCTGGCGTTTTGCACAGAGACGTTAAACTCCCAGCCTTCCAGATCTTGTAAACTGTGATTTCCAGAGTGTGAGAGGCTTTGACTTTTCACGTCTTTGCTATAATTTCAGTCTTTACTTTCCTCCATTCCCTGCCTCTTTCATGCCGTCTCACTGCCATTTTCTATGCACACAAAACTACAAATAAATGTGGTACATCCACGGAAAGTCAGTCAGTGTCTGTGTACATTTGTCTTTATTAGGAGAACTGTGTGTTTTGCCTTTTATCTGCACCAAGTAAAAAGAACCTTTAACCCTGTTGGCAGAAGACATTGTGCTGGGCATTGCTGCCTAAAGCTGGGTACACACAGATGCTCCAGCCCAGGACGAAGGACTGTCCGTCACGGCTGATAGTTCCCAGCGACTGAGTGTGTGGTCCATAGAGGACCACAAGATTGGTCGTGATTCGGACGAACAATGGTCAGTCGTGGCCGAACAAACACTTCAATATTTTGGCTCTATCGAACAATACACTGAAATATCAGTCGAGCTGAACTATTGGATGGTGTGTACCCAGCTTAAAAAACCCACAATGGCAGTCTATTCGGTTTGTTTTATTTCCAACCATAGTCCTGGATAAGAAAGTGTCTATAAGATAATCAGACAGAAAATGCCAATAGGTGACAAGCCCAGAGATGTTAACTTAACCTGCTTTATAGTGACACTGTCTCAGCTTTGTTTAAAAAGAGGTGCAAACAATTGCCGGGGTGATGAGGACCGAACAAGGTCCAAGCATTATCTGTTCCCTTTCTAATTAGTTATCGATTGGTGTAGCAGTCTAGACTGGGAAGAACCACACTGACATGAACTGTTCAGTATGCAAAAATGCTTCTTCTGCTTTATTGTTAGGCACAAAGGGTTATATAGGTCAAGTGGGGTGTTGATTGTTAGCTCCGGATACATGGATATACAGTCTATAGCCAATAAGCGTGATAAAGATCATAATATGTCCTTATTTGGGGCATTGTAGCAGTCTTCTCCAGGAAGCAGATGCAGAGCGTCATAGGCCCCAACCGTCTTTCTAGAGAGGTTCCTCTTGTGGTTTCATCATGAGCTAAGCATGTGATATATATGTTCTGCACAAGCTGAGTAGGAAAATATGTCAATTCACTGAAGTTATCAAAACAAACCAAATATAACAATGGGACAGTAAAAATGACATTTTACATATAGTTCACACGAGGCGTACAAATGTAGATATATTTGAACAAGCTGTCTCCTTCACAATCCCCCCTGAAATGTCTATTTTGCTGTCCCTACCTAACAAGGAATGTTAGAGTTACTCCAGAGGGGTTCCACCATAGGGGTGGGTATGGATCTTCAGCGTGATCTGGAGAGACCTGCACAAAGCCAGGGACCAACCCTACTAACTATAACAACCTGACTAACCCTGAAGGGGGAGGAGAGGATTGTAAGAGGAGACATTGGTAGAGCGCATGGGAGTATATGGGGATTCAGACGGTGTTTCATATTCTTGGAGTAAGAGAGTGGGGGAAGATACATCAACGGCTTTTGTAGCTAGCTTCTTAATATATGGAAGTAAGCAACAGATAAAAAGTGAAGCAAAAATCAGAACAATTAGTATAGTCACCCCTATCTGTGCTAGAGTTTTCTGCCAGCCAGACATCCATCCAAAATATTGGTCCCAAGGGTCTGTTATACCAGCGTTTCTCTTTAACTCTTTTGACAAATCCTCAAGTTTCTTAATAGCAAGAGTGACTTTCCCATTAGGGCCGGTGTTATCAGGGATGTTAGTACAACAAGTGCTGGAGTCGGGGAGCATTTTACAAACGCCCCCCTTTTCGGCAAGAATCATATCTAAAGCAATTCTGTTTTGGAAAGTCATTTGTGAAGTAGGGCCTAACTGGTCAGCCAAACCTTGGAGTGCGTCTCTAGTATAATTAACAAAGCGTTGCTGTTTGTAGTAGATGTAATTAATCCAATCAACATTTTTATTCACTGTGATGATTGGGATTAGAGATTCAAACCCTGCTTTAACCTGATCACGGGCTTTGAATTCATCGGGTACCCCCCTAGGAAATCCTATGGCATCAATATACACATGTGGGTCAAAACTACCTCCTGGAGTTAGATCCCTTCTGGTGCGATGAGATGGTTGTGAAGATAGACTAGAGAGCGGATAGTTAGAAATAATGTGGAGTGGCATAATCGCTTTACTTAAAGCACATTCACCATTCCATGACTCGGGGAGGCGGGATCTAATCTTCATGTCACCACAGATCCAATAGATGTTTGTACAATAGTGATTGTACCTGATTTTGGAGAGGGGTTTTTGAGCCATCTTTATATGCTCCACAATAGCCTGCAGAAAAATTGCTTAAGGTTCTGCCGGAATGATTGTAGTTATGGTTATGCATTCGGTTTGGCAAGGTGTTTGTGTTAGGATTGGGTAAGTCATTTTCCAAGATTCACAAATCGATTGATTAGTGGAAGTGTTGCTGACAAGGCTAAGAAAACACTGCTTAACCTGGGGTGGGAGATTAAGAGGCACGGTGCCCAGATGGGGGTGCGCTCCCCCACATACAAAACAATTAGATTTATTAAGTTGGGAGCACTATATTTCATCCACTCTAACTAGACATTGGTATCACCAAATCCAGTGTCGATAGACATTGTGTCTTCGAAAGTAGGATTAGGTATGGCCATCATATTGTTTGTTACGACAATACGTGGTTCCTTTTTGTTCCAGTCGGCCTTTTTGAATTCTGTGGAGTTATACATATCTTTCAAGAAGAATTTTCCATTATACACAGAGGCAGTCCCACCAGCGGACCATGCGCCTAATATATAGGTGCCTGCGTCTGTGGGGGTGGGATTCTCTATAGTAAGGGTTAATCTCATACTTGAACCAAATTTACCAGTGTTTAGACAAGTGCCTGACTTTATTAAGGTCATTCTTCTAAGCAAGGATTTGCCATTCTTATCTACTCTGAGGCGAGCAGATTCGGGCCTATATCCCCAATCTGACCCGGTATTCCACCCGACAGCCCCCCAATAATCACAGTTGTTTCCCCAATATTCATCTGTTACACAGATGTATAGTGATCTAGAAGCTGGTGTATCTTGATATAGGTTGCATTGCCAGGGGACCTTGGGGCAGCGGCCAATGTTACAAAAATCGAACACAAAGGTTGCCACATTGGTGTTAGAAGAATTAAACCAGAATGTAGTTAGACTTTCCTTTTGCGTTATGGCAACCTTTAGGGCCCCCCCTGAGGAGATGATAAAAAGGATATAGAGACCAATCATGTTTCAGCAGCAGGAGGGGTGGATTTCTTGCAGTGATATGCGTGGATCCAAGTGGGTCTTCTAGTTTCACTGAAGTGGGAGTGGTAAGAAGAACTTGGAAGGGGCCGTCAAATCTAGGTTCGAGGGAATGTTTTCTTACGAACTTCTTGACCAGCACCCAGTCACCTGGGAGTAGTGAATGTGTACCTTCTATAGACACAGGATCTGGAAGAGAAGAGAACACTTGACCATGCGCTTTGGTTAATTCACGAGTTAGTTGGGAAACAAAATCAGTTAAAACATCAGAATGTAATTGCAATTGCTGAGGGAAATAACACCCTAACCTAGGGGCTGACCCAAATAGGATCTCAAAGGGGGATAATTTGTGGTCCCCCCTGGGTGTGTATCTGACACTGAACAGAGCGATAGGCAGGCTGTCAGGCCATCCCATTCCAGAGTCTTGAGACATTTTAAGCCTTCGTCTCTTCTGGGTTCCATTCATCCTCTCAACCTTCCCGCTACTCTGAGGATGATAGGGCGTGTGGAAGTGTAATGTCACTCCTAAAGCAGTCCAGATTTCTTTGGTGACAGTGACAGGCACAAACAATGGGTAGTATCTGTTTAAAACTGTTTTTCTCAGACACTTTGGAGAAACTCAGCCCTATATAATCAATGTCCACTGGGAAATGCGATAGCATAGTACTTCGTGACCAATCCCCCACCAATCGACTAGCCGACTGTAGCCTAATTTGTCTGCGGGGTATCCCCTATTTGTGGTTTTAATTTTTATCACCTCCCAACCAGTACGACTAATTCCAAACACCAGACCACAGATGCAGGCAGGACATGGCATACTCTAATGGGACCCAGTTACGGCTAATGAATGTGAATCTGTGAATACTCTAATTCTCGTACTCTATCAATTTCACTTTGTTCGATTTCGGCTAGACCCTCGGCGGGACTACAACTACAGATAGTGGGCTCTGTTCCTGTCCTTGCTCGTGACAATTCGCACACTTGATGGAACTTCAGACCAATACAATCAGACTCCACTGAAAAATGGGCATTCAGTCGATAACACAAAAATTGGGGAAACTCCCAGAGTATGGGTTTGTAGCCCAGGTATGATGGGGGATAGCCTTTTGGGCTTGTGGACTAATTCCAAACAGTAGACCGCACACACAATCAACACATGACATATCCTCCCAGGTCTGGTGGGAATATCTCAGATGTGATCCTACAGTAAATAGAGACACTTAGATACTCGTGTTCCAAGAACGTCGTGGTACCTCGCATACGACTTTCACCACTTCTCAGGACCACCGCTCACATCAACAGTAACAAAGATCAGTCGGTCGGGGAATTTCTTGTCCTGTATGTATACGTGTCTAACCACATACCGACCGCCTCTCGCACCGACAGTCACGGAGAGCAATCGATCGGGGGAACTTCCGTCGTGTGTGTGTATATTCACATGTATCAAGTCAATATAGGAAAGTCAGGGAGGCACACTCAAAATAGAATTTAACAGCAAACTTTCATTTATTGAGTGCTCAACATGCAAGTCAGGTACACAACGTTTCGGGGGGTCCAACCCCCTTCCTCAGGTGTAACCAAATACTACAAGTGCAAGACATATATAGTGACATCATAAAAAGTGGCCCCACCTACTGTTGTAAGGCCTAATTAAAGTGAACATGTGCAGCATAAAGTGATCTGTGAATAATAAATAACATTCGTTATCAACGTCACTAAACATCATTATAACCATCAAGTGAATTAATCCTCAAACAAATCTTGATAAAAATACATTCTGTGATATTAAAATATCGTGTTATAAAGATATAAAACCTTCTTATAAAAAGTGCTCCTTCCATATATCATATGGAGTAAAATACTGTTTGTGGTAAGTGATAAAAGATAACTATTATAGTAATAAATCAAGATGTATAAAAGAATAAAATTTAGTGAGTGTCATGTGTATTAAAAAGTCTTAGTTTAAATACATAGATCCAGAGGGAATCGTCCTCGTGCAATTTTCTTATCCTATACATGTAAGGATCCACTAGATGGCGTATCTGTCCTGCAAAGAAACAACAATGTAGCTAGTAGCCTAATTTAACATATTGATACAATTTCTAATAGGATTAACAATGTAACAGTTCTTTTTGGTCTACATTGCTGAAAGTGGTGATCTGTATATATCTCGAATAGGACCATGAGACCAGTCTATTAGAGTACTAGATGGAAGATTATTCATAGGAAGCAGTCCAGGTTAAATTCTTCATTTAAGCCTTTGGGTGTGAGTGTATGTAAAGTGTGGATCCACCAATGTTCCTGTTGGAGTAATAATTGTTGGAAATTGCCCCCTCTATTTTGTTTCTTAACCACCTCCAGAATTTGCCATCGCAGCTGCATCGCATTATGTTTAGCTTCATTAAAGTGCCGTGCTATCGGAGTATCATGTTTGGGTTCGCCTGACTTATAATGTTTGATGTCTCTTTTATGCTCCCCCAGTCTGATTTGTGCCTCTCTTTTGGTCTGACCCACATACCCACATGGGCATTTTAAAAAATAGATCACGCCTTGGCTCATACATGTGGCAAAATCTTTTATTTTAATAGGTGTCCCTTTTGTGGGGTGGTGTACTACATCACCTGGGATGATGGCATTGCACATCTGGCATGTTCTACATGGGTATGTGCCATTTTTGGGTTCTCCAAAAAATAGTTTTTGTCCCACTTTGCTTGGTAGCATATCAGTATGTATGAGCTGGTTTCCCAAATTGGGGGATCTTTTATACGAATGTAGGGGGTTGTCAGAGGTAAAAATGTGCCAATTGTTGTTCACAATATTTTTGATCCTGTTGGAAAAGATGCTATACGTGCTGACAAACGGTATCCCTGTTTTTTTCTCCTTCATGGGTTTCTCTCTTAGTAAGTCTTCCCTGGGTGTATGTAAAGCTTTGAAGGCCGCTTCCATCAACATTTTCTTGTCATACCCTCTTTCTTCAAATTTGGCTACCATTTCGAGTAGTCTCTTCTCACATATTATATCATCATTGACTATACGTCTAACTCGTAGTAACTGACTATATGGTAACCCTTGTATACATCCCTTGGGATGAAAACTCTCTGCATGCAATAGATTATTTCGGTCTGTGAGTTTTACATATAGATCAGTTACAAGATGCCCATTGGAAATTTTTACCATGACATCCAAGAAGCTTAATTTTGTAGTGTCATGTGTGAGTGTGAACCTTAGGGTATTATGTCTTTTATTAAGATCATCACACATGGTTTTTAGTTGGTCTACATCTCCTTCCCAGAGAAAAAATATATCGTCTACGTATCGCATATAATTTCGTAAATACGGTTTAATACTTTCGTTTTGTAAGACCCACTTATTTTCAAAGGCTGCCATGAAGATATTGGCATATGCTGGGGCAAAATTAGCACCCATACTGGTGCCTTGTTTTTGTATATAAAACTGTTTTTCGAATCTAAAGAAATTCTTTTTCAGGCATAATGACAGTAATTCCCGAACAAAAAATACCATGTGTGATGCATAACCATGGTTCAGCATAGCCTCCTCCATAAGCTCTATACCCTCATCGTGTGGGATGGAGGTATAAAGGGACTCCACATCCAAACTGCATAAACACACACCCTCCTTTACATGTTCAATCAACTTCAATTGGTTTAAAAATTCAGTAGTATCTTTTAAACAGTTGGGCAATTTTTGCATGATGGGATTAAGATATGTATCGATAAATATACCCAAAGGTTGTAACAATGATCCGACTCCTGATACTATAGGTCTACCAGGAGGATTACTCAGTGATTTGTGTATTTTAGGTAGAATGTATAGTACCGGTGTCCTAGGGGAATCATTGGTCAGACAATCTTTCACATAATTGTTAATCAAACCAGTCTGTGTTACATCATTTAACAACTCGTCAATTTCCCTTTTTATCTTTAGGGTAGGATCCAACGTTAATTTTACATAATGTTCATGATTGTCCAATTGTCTCTCTGTACCTCTGTAGTATACATTTGTTTAGATAGAATCACAGTCGCTCCCCCTTTGTCAGCTTTCTTAACAATTATGTCTTTCAGTTCCTTAATTTGTTTGAGTGCCACATATTCTTTATGGGATAAATCATTAGATCGATACCGAGCCTTTTTCCAGGGTAATAATTGTATTTGCTTACAGACTACGTTGTTAAACACTTCCAAGGATTTGTTAGGCACTACAGGGTTAAATGTGGATTTTTTCTTGAGTTTTGGATTTTCCAAAGTGCTTCCCAATTTATTTGTGCCTTGTTTGTCCCCAAAGAATATTTTTAATTTAAGACTTGAACCATTCTGTTTGAAAAGCAAATTCTGAGGATTTGTAAGTTGGTACAAACCATAATCCTTTCTGTATAACAGTCAATTGGTCATGAGTGAAGTCAATACCTGATAAATTAACCACAAGGGGAAAATCCACTGTTTGTACCCTGGGTGTAGTCATATCAGCTAGATTTAAGTTATTATCAGTACTATAGCCAGTTGGAGGCTCAATTACTTGTCCCATAATAGGAATATCAGAAGTCAGCCTATCTATGGATTGTGAATCAAATATTAAGGTTTGCTCACCCATCATCGGCGTCTGCTTACTCTTCTGGATTCGTTCGGCGATTCGTTCTTCTTCCGCCCTCTCCTTGTTCTACTCGTTTGCGGCAGTCTCTCTTGGGTTGCGTTCCCCTAAAAAAATAAATAATCTATTGCATGCAGAGAGTTTTCATCCCAAGGGATGTATACAAGGGTTACCATATAGTCAGTTACTACGAGTTAGACGTATAGTCAATGATGATATAATATGTGAGAAGAGACTACTCGAAATGGTAGCCAAATTTGAAGAAAGAGGGTATGACAAGAAAATGTTGATGGAAGCGGCCTTCAAAGCTTTACATACACCCAGGGAAGACTTACTAAGAGAGAAACCCATGAAGGAGAAAAAAACAGGGATACCGTTTGTCAGCACGTATAGCATCTTTTCCAACAGGATCAAAAATATTGTGAACAACAATTGGCACATTTTTACCTCTGACAACCCCCTACATTCGTATAAAAGATCCCCCAATTTGGGAAACCAGCTCATACATACTGATATGCTACCAAGCAAAGTGGGACAAAAACTATTTTTTGGAGAACCCAAAAATGGCACATACCCATGTAGAACATGCCAGATGTGCAATGCCATCATCCCAGGTGATGTAGTACACCACCCCACAAAAGGGACACCTATTAAAATAAAAGATTTTGCCACATGTATGAGCCAAGGCGTGATCTATTTTTTAAAATGCCCATGTGGGTATGTGGGTCAGACCAAAAGAGAGGCACGAATCAGACTGGGGGAGCATAAAAGAGACATCAAACATTATAAGTCAGGCGAACCCAAACATGATACTCCGATAGCACGGCACTTTAATGAAGCTAAACATAATGCGATGCAGCTGCGATGGCAAATTCTGGAGGTGGTTAAGAAACAAAATAGAGGGGGCAATTTCCAACAATTATTACTCCAACGGGAACATTGGTGGATCCACACTTTACATACACTCACACCCAAAGGCTTAAATGAAGAATTTAACCTGGACTGCTTCCTATGAATAATCTTCCATCTAGTACTCTAATAGACTGGTCTCATGGTCCTATTCGAGATATATACAGATCACCACTTTCAGCAATGTAGACCAAAAAGAACTGTTACATTGTTAATCCTATTTGAAATTGTATCAATATGTTAAATTAGGCTACTAGCTACATTGTTGTTTCTTTGCAGGACAGATACGCCATCTAGTGGATCCTTACATGTATAGGATAAGAAAATTGCACGAGGACGATTCCCTCTGGATCTATGTATTTAAACTAAGACTTTTTAATACACATAACACTCACTAAATTTTATTCTTTTATACATCTTGATTTATTACTATAATAGTTATCTTTTATCACTTACCACAAACAGTATTTTACTCCATATGATATATGGAAGGAGCACTTTTTATAAGAAGGTTTTAAATCTTTATAACACGATATTTTAATATCACAGAATGTATTTTTATCAAGATTTGTTTGAGGATTAATTCACTTGATGGTTATAATGATGTTTAGTGACGTTGATAACGAATGTTATTTATTATTCACAGATCACTTTATGCTGCACATGTTCACTTTAATTAGGCCCTACAACAGTAGGTGGGGCCACTTTTTATGATGTCACTATATATGTCTTGCACTTGTAGTATTTGGTTACACCTGAGGAAGGGGGTTGGACCCCCCGAAACGTTGTGTACCTGACTTGCATGTTGAGCACTCAATAAATGAAAGTTTGCTGTTAAATTCTATTTTGAGTGTGCCTCCCTGACTTTCCTATATTGACTTGATACTTACCTGATGTGGCACAGGCTTCAGGGAGTGCCCCTTAAAACCTACCTGTTGGGAATCCACAATTTGTTGATATTTGGATATATTCACATGTACATGTCCTGTCTCTATTCACTATGTTCTGTCTTTATTCAAAACGACCAGACTAAGGAGACAACAGACTAACAACAAAGAAAAAAGACCAGGCAACAGATAATCCTTCACAGGTTATGGGAAAGCCACCAGGTAAGATATTACCTGTCTTTGTTGACTGCTAACAGCCGATATGGACACCAATTCTAACCAAATAGTGTGTAACAGGTTGACACAGGCAAGAAATTAATATCATAGGTCTTACCTGTGTCCCGGGAGTGATCAGTTTCCGTCTGTCCACTACTGGTCAGCCTGAGTCCTTGGCATTGGCCGATGGTCAGTCAGAGCCTGATGGCACGTTGGGCGCCAATTGATGAGGACCGAACCAGGTCTGAGAATTATCTGTTCCCTTCCTAATTAGTTATCGATTGGTGTAGCAGTCTAGACTGGGAAGAAACTGGGAAGAACCACACTGACATGAACTGTTCAGTATGCAAAAATGCTTCTACTGCTTTATTGTAAGGCACAAAGGATTATTTAGGTTAAGTGGAGTGTTGATTGTTAGCTACGGATAATAAGCGTAATAAAGATCATAATATGTCCTTATTTGGGGCATTATAGCAGTCTTCTACAGGAAGCAGGTGCAGAGCGTCATAGGTTCCTCTTGTGGTTTCATCTAGCATGAGCTGAGCATGTGATATATATGTTTTGCAGAATCTGAGTAGGAAAATATGTCAAATCACTGAAGTTATCAAAACAAACCAAATATAGAAATGGGACAGTAAAAATGACATTTTACATATAGTTGACACGAGGCGTACAAATGTAGATATATTTGAACAAGCTGTCTCCTTCACAGGGGCTGTTCATTTGCACCAACCAATCAAATGTTACTTTTTAATGGTCTTCTACAGTTAGAAAACATTTGATAACATCTGATTGGTCGCTGCAGTTGTGTTGGAAGCTATTTATTTTTCAGTTCCATGAAATGCCAGCTGTATAGAAGACAACAGGGGCTTTGCAGTAAGTGTTTTGGGGGACATGACAATGAGACAATTCCACTATAGAATATGTATTTCCAGTTTGACTTTGATTTAATTGCTTTGTAGTTTGAATTAGTGGAACACCAGCTCTGCCACCTTTGTAGTGTTTTATCCCAGCAGGGATACACCAAATAGATAAGCATGGAATATGCAATCCAATTGCAGTGTGCAAACAAACGTTTATTAGTGTCAATATTTACAGTTAAGAATTTTAATCCAGGTGAACTGATATGTCTGTCTCATAAAAGAATATGTAAAGTCATTCACCTCACTGGTGCAGACAGATATATGAAAGTCATGTCTTAAAGGAGAATTAAATCCAATGTTTTATACTCCAGAATCTTAAAACATTCCCCCCCAAAACCTTAATAAAATGTAAAATAGCCCCCAGTAAACTGCAATAAAAAACTGGATGTAAAAAACTGTGTATATATGCTGTATCTGGCCACTCCTCCTGACCACAGTCACATGCTCTCTCACATGCCCAATCTGTCCTGTAAAGGGATTGGCTAGAGACTAATAACAGGCGTGGCCATCTGTAACAAGTTCCTGCCGTATCTTAGGACTCAGCATGTGTAAAGAACATAATGGTCAATGACCACACTGTGTGATTCTAAAATGCTGGCAAAGAAAGTGAAAACCCTACATTAGTAAATTTCCCAGCAACCATATCAAAATGAGGTGAGACACAGATTACTATATTTATGTCGAGGTACTCTGCCTTCTGATTCAGTTTTGTTCTGAGGTCCTTTAAAGGACAAGTTTAAAATAATTTGCTGGAGCCAAAACAAATAATATACTTATAAAGGCTTACATGCTATAAGTAGGCTATTACTGTACTAGTCTGGAGACCGCTTAGTGTAGTAAAGAAGAAACCTGTAGATATAAAAGGACAAAAATCAGTCTAGTGAGCACAGACTTGTAAGAATGGCTTAATAATTAGCATTGTTATACCAATCATGGCACACAGAGAGATGTACATTACATTGATAGTGCCTCAAATACATTAACATTCCAGGTTACAAATGCAAACATATAGAAAGTATCAGCTTTGTCTCTACAGTAGAATTTGATTATCAGAAAATTCTATCAAGTTTATACTCTTGAGGTTATGAACACAATATATGGAATATATTTTTATAGAAATCTCTCGGCTATGTAAGGAATATTCTGTTGCTACTATCCAGATACCAAAGCCTTATGTATTATTTAGAAATGTAACTAAAAGGTTATTTTAGGATCAGATGATTTTATTGATATTTTTCTGAGCTTTCAGGTTGATGTTTCATTGTTTGTCATGCAGTATGGGAAGAATGTACAATATAGAGATTAGAGATATTGAGATTATCAAGAGGTGTCCAGTTTCACTACATGTATCTTTTCTATATTCAATAAACGAACAAGCAAGAGGAGCACAGTACGTCTTGTGAACTCGACTCCCAGGAATGTTGTTCTGATGTTTTTTCACTAAATAAACTGTGAGTTCACAAGAAGTAGTGTGCTCCTTTTGCTTGTTCATTTATTGGATTACCTTGACCCTCAGGGTAAAGCTGAGTACACACAGTAACGATAAAGCCCTGATACCACTGGATCCAACGGTATCGGGGCTTTATCGTTATGTGTGTACCTTCATTTTCCGAACAAGTGCGCGGCCACCCCAATTGATCCGGTCGGCCATATAGAGGAGTCGGCCGCGGCCGAGGGAAAAACACAGTCCCGAGCTTTCTCCTTATGAAGTTAATAGGGAGAACGCTCGGGACTGTGTGTATGCAGATCTTTGAAAGATGACAGACAGGATCTTGCAGATACAGTAAATCTGTACTCTATTGATCTTTTCTATAATCTATTAGTTTTAAACAGAATATTGCCCAAATCATTTCCACCTCTGACCCTTTACCCCAGTGGAAAATATGGGGTAGATGTGTCATAGGTGTTTTGCTACATATTTTCTATATAGTCTACCCTTTAATGAAAAATTGTATACAAGTATATCGCCCTGAAACCCAAAAACTGCAGTAGAGAGGCAGCAAGAGAGTAATAGCCAAATCCAATATGGGACTACTGTATGGGAATTCTGCATTCCATTTAAAGGGCAACTAAAGCCTCAAAGCAATACAGAATCAGAAGGCAATCTTCTCAACAGTAGATACCATTTTCTTGATTCTGAATTGTTTTGAGGCACTAGTTGCCCTTTAAATTGTCAGTAATCCCATACAGTAAACTCCAATTCCTAGGCACTCCAAATGTTTGGAAACCAACTCCCAGCATGCTTTAGTTGCTGGGAGTTGTAGTTTCCAAACATCTGCAGTGGTAATCAGGCCAGGCGCAAAACATTTATGAGTGTGTAAACATTCCCTTTAAGTATTATTATTTTTATTATTATTTATTTTAAATTCACGGCTATGAGGCGTTATATATATTTATGCATTTTTAAAGTATATTTTTTTCTTATTACATTACATATAAATGTGTTTTATCTCCCTAATGGTGAACACAATTATTACAGAATAAATTTCATTTTTATGGTTAGGCATTGTTCAAGTTAAAAGTCTTTTTGGGATACAGACAGTATGACTACTGCTTGTAGAGAACACTTCCCCAGCCTTCTCTTCTGCACTTCCGGGTCTTTCCTGTAAGGACCTTATCCTGTTTCCTCCCCTGGGCCAGTCACGCTATGCGTGAAGTTACCAGACTTCCAGGACTGTCCATCTACTGCCTGACTAAAATGATCATTTAATAGAGTAAGTGTCTCGCTTAATATTGGTGGAATAACTCTTATAGCTCTCAGGGGAAAGTTGAGACAACGCGACATTTAAAATTAAGTCGCAGTGTGTATTCCACAGGCATATATTTAGCCCCCCCTTTTTTTAAATCATGTCCTTGGCATAGGCAGGGCTGGATTATGCATAAGGCAGACAAGGCATGTGCCTGGGTCCCGGGTGCTAAGGGGGCTCGTCCAGGGATCCAGTCCAGCTAGTTCCCCATTCTTGTTCTGCTCTGCTTTTTTAAAAAAATATTTAATCACTCAACTCCGTGCCTGGCCAGCTTTTACTTTACCTTTAATTGTAGGAGCCGTCTGTGTGTCATCCAGTCCCTGCTGCTTCCTTGTCCTCCCTGAGAACTCTGGCATGCGCAGGGGATCCCACCTTCTGGATCCTTTCTATCTGCTTCATCCCCTACCATTAAAGGGCATGTCCACCCCCAAAACTATAATTTCCCCCACTAATGGCCCCACTGTGTAGTGTAATAAAATCCTTACCTTACATCCCAGCTCCTAATGGTTCTCCTGCAATGTCCCTGTAAAGTCCCAAAAACTGACCACCAGGAGCCGGGCAGGGATAGGGTTTCCAGACGTCCGTTTTTTCCTGGATTTGTCCTCTTTTTGGAGGCTAAATCTGGGGTCCAGCAGGATTTTTAAAACAGGGTGAAAAATCATTTTTTTCGAATGTTTAAACAGTAATGTGTGTTTGTGCATGCGTGGCTCCGCCCCCTTACCTTGCCACGGCAACTCCTGACACTGGAGGTGACCCGTGTCCTCCACAAACGCTTTCCTAAGGAAGTGCAGGGGGTGGGCACATTCTTCTCAGCTTGTGCAGGGGCCGGACAGTGTAATTTATAAATAAAGTTTCCTTTAAAAAAAAAAAAACTTTAATAAGACCTGGCCAGCATACATGCCAACAGTCCCAGATCCTTAACAGAGATAGAGGTCATGTGACACACTGCCGATCTCTGCATCTTCCTGAGGCAGTAAAGGGGAGGGGGAGTGTGGGAGGGCTGGCGTGCATGTCAATCTCTACAGAACTTCAGTCACCAGATGTGTCCACATGGCTAGGAGGTAAGGAGTGCCATAGCAATCAGGATAATGTGCTGTCTCATATATTGGCAGGGGGATCAGTCTTAGTGCCCTAAAAATCTCAACTTCCTTCACTGGACCCATGGGGGGTTTAGGTGGGGAAGGGGACTAGCCTGTCTGTACTGAGGGACGGGGGAGATTTGTTGATCTGAATAAAATAATGAAGATTTTCCAGTAGATGTTCAGCCCCTCTTGCATGGGGGGTTAGTGGGAATGCTGATTTGATACCCAGTTGCTAACCTGTATTTAAGCCAGGGGTTTACTTATAGCCCTAAATATAAATATATTTCACATGTAGCGGAGGCACTCACAGGTCTTAGTAAAACATAGACTTTTATTGAAGCATATTAAAAACGCTCGAAACGCGTTGATGTTTGAGCGTTTTTAATATGCTTCATAAAAGTCTATGTTTTACTAAACCTGTAAGTGCCTCCGCTACTTGTGAAATATCATATTCATTGGAGAGCACCCGGGCACTGATGACAAGTGGAATGGTGTGCCGATCGTTAACCTAATATGATATATATATATATACAATATAAGAATCCTCAGCACTCAACAGCATATAAATATAGGAATTAAACATAAACAAGTTACAAAAAAGTCACATTCAGATTAAAAATGGATACCTTTGGTTACATTGTTTTACAAACATGCTTAAAGCCGACACGCCACTTCACGGCAGTATCCTACGTCGGTCCTACCTAATACAAAAAGGTACTCTCCCTGGGGAGCGACAGACCATACCTGCTTATCTCTTTATTTAGTATGGTCTCTTCCAGAACCATGAGCGACAACAGGTTTATAACCTTCTTTCAGCTGGACTGCCTTAAAGGGGCGAGAATATCAATAGGGAGCCAGCATCCTGGGGGGCGTAGCCGATAGCCCACAATGTTATATAAATATATCATGCTGCTCACCTTTTTGTATTAGGTTAGGACCGACGCTAGGATACTGCCGTGAAGTGGCGTGTCGGCTTTAAGCATGTTTGTACAAACAATGTAACCAAAGGTATCCATTTTTAATCTGAATGTGACTTTTTTGTAACTTGTATATGTTTAATTCCTATATTTATATGCTGTTGAGTGCTGGGGATTCTTATATTGTATCTATAAAGCCTAGCCCCATTTGCACCAATCAATTTAGAATAAATGTGAGCAGCATGATATATTTATATATATATATATATAATTATTTATTTTCATTTTATTTTAACCACTCTACATTATCACTGCACAGCTAGACAATGCTGTAAATTGTAGTCCCTCAGCTTTGACTATCTATCTATCATCTATCTATCATCTGTCTGTCTGTCTATCAATCTATCTATCATCTATCTATTATCTATCTATCTCAATCTATCATCTATCTATCTCTGTGTCTAACTATCATCTATCTATCTATTGTCTGTCTGTCTACCTATCATCTATCTATTATCTATCTATCATCTATCTATTATCTATCTATCAATCTATCTCTGTGTCTATCTATCATCTATCTATCTCTGTGTTTATCTATCTGTATCTATGTTGTATGGTTATCATCTATCTATCTGTCTATCTACCACTAGCATTAGTGGTCTTTAAAATGGGTGTAACATCAAAGTGGGCGTAACCTCAAAAGTGGGTGTGGCTCTGGAAAAGTGGGTGTGGTCAATTTTCCCGGCACGCACGTTTCTTCCCTGTCCTTTATTTTGGATTTCAAAATCTGGAAACCCTAAGCAGGGAGGGAAATTGTTTCCGCCTCTGAGGCTTCCTCTTAGAGGTTTTTGGCTTGCTCAGAGCAGCCCCTCTGCCCTCCCTCTCTCTCCCGTTTTCCTCTCCCTCCACCTGTGTTATGGGGGTCCCAGAAAAGTCTGATGGTGGCCTGCACTGATTATTCATTTAATTTTTAAAATAGAGAGAGTTACAATCTGACTGTACAGTTACCTCTCCAAGATTATGACCCCAAGGACCGCCAGATAACCCCACTGGTATATTTTGATTTCATGGCAACTTCAGAGGAAATATCATTAGGTGATCCATACATGGTCTTGGTGAAATCACCGATAACACTGTAATGAAGCTGCAGAGTTTATCCTTTACTGGTTAAATTTGGGATACAACCCTCTCTTTAAAAATGTAGATTATTTCAGTTAGACATATGTATAAATTCTACAGTAGTGTGAATAAAATATGAACAGGGAGATGTAAAGTTCTTATCGGTAAAAATGGTGCTAATTTTGCCCCAACCAATCACCAATGTTAGCTTTTGAATGTTAATTAACATCTGATTGGTTGGGGCAAAATTCGCACAATTTTTAACGATAAGAACTTTTATTACATCTCCCTGTAAATGAATTATATAAGTGGTAGCGTACCCCTCTCTGTGTAATATAAGCATTTTAAAAGTCACAGAGGATGCCCAAATACAACTTTTATGCTGGTCTGCAGCATTCTAGCATATAGCTATTATCTGCATCTCCCCTATTAATTAGGGCTATCTAGTGCCACATCTTTTTGTTTTTTTGGGAATGTTTTTATACTGGTCATGGGACTACAGGGTAACATCATTTTATTAGGTTTTGTGGTATACCACCGCCCTCTAGTGTTCAGATATTTGTACTAAGGAACAGTAGTAATTCTGTAGCTTTGTGTGTGATTTTTTTCACCTGTGATAATAAAATGTCCCATGCTATAATTGTGATTTTATAATATACAGTATACCAGTGCATGTAAATAAAATTGCAATAAAATAAACAACTTACAAGACTGGAGTGATGTGAATGTATCCATGTAATTGTAAAGCGCTACGGAATATGTTGGCTCTATATAAATCCACAATAATTATAAAAATAATATTGTTATCATCCATGACAGTAAGGGCACGGCCACACTGCAACGCAAATGCAATCGCATGCGATTTTGTTGCGTTCGCGCATGCGTTTTTTCATTTACTATTGAAAAACACACGCGATTGCGATTTAAAATGCAGAACGCAAATCACAATCGCAACGCACCCGAAAACGGGCGTTTTCAGTGTGTTGACGCGTTTTCAATGATATGAAAAAAGCGAAAACGCAAAAAAAAAGCGCAGCAGTGTGGCCTAGCCCTAAGAGTACTTTAACTTGGAATCCCTGTCCCATTATAGATTGATAATATAATGATATAACTCATGTATATCATGTATTACACAGAAAACTTCATTTCTCACTTGCAGAAGGAAACAAATGCACCTGCAGGTATTATCTTATCAGCTGGCATGCAGGGCTGATTACAATTGGATGGCCACTGTATATATTAAAGGGCATCGAATCTGAAAATAAAATCATTTATTTAAAATGGCCTTTACTGAAAATGACTGGATCTTGGTTGTGTATGTTCTAATACCTCAGCGTCGGACCAAGGTAAGAATAAAACAAATACAGAGTTTTACGGGGTATACCTTTTAATTTTGCCGATGATTTGACCAGGGGTAATAGAGGGGCTAGGTTGAGTTTGAAGATTTTGGTCGGGTTTCATGAGTCACAAGTATCTAAATTCGTCTACAATTGAAATTGGATTGTCAATGCACAAGATCTGTCCAGGATTTTTGTTGGGAATATGCATGACTTTTAGTTACAGTTTATATATAGTCCCGATACTGGGCTGAATTGTGTTATTGTATAATGTGTGGTTTGAAGAGATTTTTGGGGAATGGTATAGATATACTATGATTAGCATACAAGCTGAGCACTGATGAGTATTGGCCTATATTAAGTACATGTATTTTTGGGTTTGTACGTAACTGACTGGCCAACAGCTCAATGGCCAGCAAAAAGGTACGAGGACAAAGGGCATCCTTGGCGCGTGCCCATTGCCAGTAAGAAAGGTTGTAACAAATTGATACATCATTTGTAAATGGGACAAAGCTGAATTTGGATAGACAGGAAATCGGCTATAATTATTCAAATCCCTGCAGTATTGTGGTTTACTTTGCTGTGCATGAGGGTTTACCTGATAGTTATGAAGGTCGATTTCCCAGGCATAAATCCAGTCTGATCCAGGTGTGTGATGGTTGATATTATCTATTGGAGTCTATTTTCGAAGCAGCTTATAGTCCACGTTTAGAAGTGAAATTGGACCGTAGGAAAAGCAGTCAATCGGGTCTTTCTCTGGCTTAACTAATAGGGTAATCTGTGCTGCATACATAGAAGGAGGAAGAGATCCTATCTGTAGGGCAGTGTTAAATACCCTCTTTAGCCGACTGATGATTCCACAGAAGTCTTTGAATGGAGACATGGCTCATTGAAGATTCGTCTGGAATATACCAGTATGTCTGATCTACATTAATAAATAATGGATCGGTTATGTGTACCAAGGGTCTTTTTGTTCTGAATTTATACTGTCAGAACTTTGTGTGCATTGTAATGCTGGAGCACAAAGGTGTCAGTATTTGTACAACTGTAAGAATTGTGTTACCGATCCAGTAGCGCTCGGTAACCCTCTTGAATGTAACATTTGGTAACCCTCGAATTGGCCATAACCCTCGAATGTAGCGTTTGGAAAACTGATAATTTCCTGATCGTGGGGAAAGTAGTGTTTAAATAAGTTTTGGTGACAGTGACATGTTCCCCAGACCATTTCCCAGGTGCCACAGCCATTTACAGTAAATTACCATTGCTATTTATTCTGTATTTCATCCGAACCTTTAGATTTTTTTTTTCTATTGACTTTAATGGGTTCATTAAAACTTCTGAACTTTTACTGAAGTTCGGAAACGAACCTCACAATGGTCACATATGGGATAACCTCACTCGCCTGCTCGAGTGGCAGGCCCCTCCCCTAGCTAATCTGATTGGCTCCCTCACCTCGCCTTTTTCTTTCCTGTCTTCGCAGGAGTGACAGAGGTTTCACTGCTCACTATAACTATAAATGTATGGGTCTCTCTCTCTCCCAGCATTGAGTCTGCACTTAAATGCACGCATGATGTGCAGAAGAGGGAGGATGTTCACTAGAAGTTTAGTTTTCATAATTTGGACGAAATGTTTGCAAGAAAATAAATCAAAGTGTTCTGTATTTTAAACAGCTTCCACTTTTTCAAATGAAATATGCCCCCCAAATATATAGGAATCTATACACCTTCAGCTACACTACTGTGTACTTTCAAACATACATGCAGGTTTACGGACACTGTTCTCCATAGAACTCCATAGAAAATGTTTTGTGAAAAATAATTCAAAGTTAGAAATCTTACCTAAACCCAATTGACAAGTAAAAATACACACTATCAGGGTTATTCAATAAATGTTCTTATCGTTTAAAATGGTGCAAATTTTGCCCCAACCAATCAGATCTTATTTAACATTTGAAAGCTAACATCTGATTGGTTGGGGCAAAATTAGAACCATTTTAAACAATAAGAACTTTTATTGAATAACCCTGTATATATCATATATCAAAACGTGTCCTGAATCAAGCGATATGCCATATACATGAGTATAAACAGAAACGTGGCAACCGACTATTTTCCCTTTTTTCAAATGAAACTCCCCCAACTTGAAAATACCCCCCACAAACTATATATTTTGGGAATCTACACACCTTCAGCTATAGCTATGTAACAGTGCCATTCTTTCATACATGTAAATGTTTAGGTGCAGTTCTCTATTGAACTCTGCTTACATAGAAATTGCTTTTTGGAGATTTTGTGAAAAAAAGAAAGATGATTCTAATTTAGAAACCTAATTGGCAAGTAAAACTCCACTAAATATCATTCTCCCAAGTGTCCTGAATCAAATGGAATGTCATAAGTGTGGTTGTACAGAGAGACGTGGCCAACAACTCCAAAAGGGACGCATGCACAAGTGCAATTCCAAGAAAAGAAATCAAAGTGCTCTGTATTTTAAAGGGACAATACACCATTCTAATTGTGTACAGTGCATGTTTTATCTATTATTCACAGGGAGGTGAGATTGCTTATTTCCACCTCCCTGTGGATAATAGAACACCCGGATTCCAGAGTTAAAATGACCTCTTGGCGCTCTCCCTATCTTCAATATGGGCGTGCATGCGCAAAAGATTTGTAAAACAGGTTGCTATCGCTGTTTCAATTGCAATGTTTGTAATTGATTACAGGTGACATCTTCAACCATCCATATTCGGGACGTCTGTATATGCTTTCTGGGTATTATACCTGTAAACAGAATATTGCATATATCTCCTGAAATGCCCTTGTTCTAAAATATATGAGGGCAGAAAAGTCACATCAAACGGGCACTCGAGAGGTTTGGGAAGGAATTCTCCTCAAAAGAAAATGAACCCCCTGTAGCAGCCCACTTGCTTCAGGCACGATATCATGCACATGAATTCAAATGTATTTTGTTATTGAGAAGGGAAGATCGGGGAGTACTTCTACAGAGGCAGGGCCATTTCTATACTTTTTGCCACCTGAAAAAAAAGTCAAAATGCTGCCCCCCCCCCCCCCCCGCCGCTCTGCCGGAAGGGGTGTGGTTTTATAATTGAAAATGGTGATGCTTTGTCCGGAAGTGGGATGTGGCTTGTCCAGAAGTGGGAGGGGCTTTATATACATGACTGGTAAATAAAGCCCACAATGACTGGTAAATGATGCCCCCAGTGACTATTAGATGTCCACAGGTAAATAATGCCCAACATTGATTTTTGATCTGCAGGGCTGACAAACATTGATTTTGATCAAATGAATTGCCAGTCAGAAGGGAGGGGGAGGAGTCGTAGCTGCATTCCCGAAAATGTGTGTTTTTTACAAACAGCATTTTTGGGGGACCCTGGCATCTGGGCCCCAGACACACGGAAAAATCTCTGGGGCACATCATGGGGCACATAAAAAAAAAAATTCTGACATCAAAACTGCTGCCTCCCTACAGGGTGCTGCTCTGAAGGTGTTGTAAGGACACTGAAACGTTACATGTGTTAGCATGTTTGGATGGTAATAAACACTTTATAATTAAAATTGGAGTATGTTGGATTTCTGCTCCCATTGTTACATGCACATGCACACACACACATGCACATACACTGGCTGTGGTGTTCCAGCTACACCCAGCATGTTTTTGAGATAACTGAATAGGTGTGCAGGATTTACACCTTGCAGACTGTCTCCCTATTAATAACGCCATATTTTCTTAATAAAGTTTTATTAAACATTATTAAGAAAAGGGGCTAAATGGATTGATATGTTAAAGGGCATGTCCACCCTTTGAAAAAACTTTTTATATATGATAGTTCTTGCTCCCCCAGCCCCAACCGCATTAATATTATTGCAAGAAAGTCCCCCGATCATTACTTACCTTCCCTCTTTCCTTCGCCACACAGTCCTGGCCCACTGCTTGCATAGAACTGCAAGCAGGGGGCCTGACCAGCAGCTGCGTCTGTGATTGGCTGAGAGGCAGCCAATCATGGGCGCGGCTGCCGGTATTGCAGAACGGCAAAGGAGAGAGGGAAGGTAAGTAATGATCGGGGGATTTTCTTGCAATAATACTAAAGCAGTTGGGGATGGGGGACCAATAATTATATTATGGCAAAGTGGTTTAACGCTAGGGGCCCTATATGGACTCTGCAGTACTCCTGGTGGACAGTTTTTGGGACTTTGGGGGGGATTACTGGAGAACTATTTGCATCTGGGATGTAAGATAAGTTTTGGGGGTGGACATGCCCTTTAAATACGCTTAACCCTTGGGGCCTAAACAAGGAATCAGGCCTCAACAGCTTCTTTTACATAGTAACATAGTAATTGAGGTTGAATAAAGAAATACGTCCATCAAGTCCAACCTATTCACTATTTTTTTTTACCCTTCCTAACAGTTGATCCATAGGAAGGCAAAAAACCCAGCCAAAAAAAAGGGGGGGGGGGATTCCTTCCTGACTCCAAAAGGGCAATCGGAAAGTATCCCTGGATCAACCAGTAATTCTCAATATTTTAGTTTTAGAAACTTATCCAGGCCACTTTTAAAGCTATTCAATGAACTTTACCACATTTACCACATCTGCTGAAAGCTCCACAGTTTCACCGCTTACTGTAAAGAAACCTTTCCTAACCAGAAGACAAAACTTATTTTCTTCCAACCTTAAAGGATGTCCACGTGTCCTCTGATATGCCCTATTAGTGAACAATGCACCAGAGAGTTCATTGTATGGCCCATTAATATATTTGTATACGGTTATCATATTTCCACGCAAACATTGCTTCTCTAATGTAAACAGCCCTAACTTTTCTAATCTGCCTGCATATTTAAGCCAATCCATTCCCCTTATTAATTTAGTTGCCCATCTCTGAACTGCTTCCATTTCCAAGATGTCCCTTTTGTATATGGAATTCCATAACTGCACTGCATATTCCAAATGAGGCCTTACCAGTGCCTTGTAAAGAGGGAAAATCCGTTGCTACCTGGCATTGTTTGCTACAGCTAAGTCTGTTATCTACTAGAACCCAGATGCACACAGTTATTTATGGTGTAGGTGGCGCAGGGATTATTAAATCCCACGTGTATCACCTTACATTTATCAACATTGAATCTCATCTGCCATTCTGCTGCCCATTTTGATAATCTATCTAGGTCTGCTTGCAACACTTGCACATCATTTGAAGTTTCCAAAGCTCTGCATAGTTTAGTGTCATCAGCAAACACTGAGACCTTGCTCTCAATGCCCCCTTTTAAGTCATTTATAAACGGATTAAAAAGAAGCGTCACCAGTACAGAACCCTGAGGCACTCCGCTTAGAACTTTAGCCCACATAGATGTAGCTCCATTAACCACCACTCTCTGTTTGCGATCCAATAACCAATTCTCTATCCATGAACAAATGTTTTCTTCTAGGCCTCATTTTATGCATTAGTCGCCTATGTGACACAATATCAAAAGCTTTCACAAAATCCAAGTATACCACATGCACTGCTGTGCCTGAATCTAAATTCTTACTCACTTCCTCATAAAAACCAATTAAATTTGTCTTGCACGATCTATTTCTCAAAAATCCATGCTGACTACTACTACAAAAAAAAAAAAAAAAAAAACACTATGGGTTTTGGATCGTTAGCACAGCGCTATTTCCAAAAACATTCGGAAATGGCGCTGTGTTCGAAAATCCGTCCAAAACCCACGTTAACCGTGGGTTTTAGATGGAAAAGGGCCATATTGAATCTCCCCCTTAGTTTTTAATATGCATCCCTAGTTATTCTACATATTTTCTTCAATTTTGAAATATTTGGTTGAATTTATACCCCTTGCTATTCCCTGCTGTTGACATTAGTGAGCTGACATTTCAGGTTCTGTAACGATCCTTCTTCTTCCCAGAATGCACACTACCTTGGAATGTTCCTAACAATAATTTCTACTGATTGGCTGTTCGATGGGTCACACATGCTCAGATCTCTTTCAGCATTAAGTAACTTTAGTTGCTTGATACAGTATGAAAACAGAAAGTTGGTTATCCATATATGGTATCTGAGAAATGTATTTGAAATATATATATTTGTATGTATATATATGTAACAGGTTTAATATTCAAGCCTATAGTGAATATTTGGATACAATTCGATTTATTGTGTTTAAAATTGACTATACTGCCACCTTGCGGCTTGTGATGATTTTCAAACAAAAGAGACAAGCAGTAAGATTATCTTAAAATACATGTAAAACCCATATCAACCTGAAGTAATAATGGGCTAACATGCGTATTACACATATTTTGGGGCACTGTTCCATTTTCAAATGTTTTTGGAAATAGCGCTGTGAACCCGATACAAAACCCCTTTGGTTAAGTTTAGTGCTACCTCGTACCACGAAACTAAACCAGGCTTTGTATGGGGACGTTAAGGGAAATGCAACCTGGAGATACTTACCAGTACATGATCCTACTAGCCTGGCACTCGAGAGCGGAGGGAGGTGGGACAAAGGGCCTTCCATTGTGGTTGGCCATTCCATTACTGTGCCAGAAGGGGTGGGCGTTCCACATTAACACATGGTCACGCCATAGGCAGTCCATAGGCAGTCATCATTATTTTGTTTTGTGATTTACCAATAAATGGAAATCCACTTGAATAGAGTGCACCTCAGTTTATTTCTTGCTTGTGCTATAACATTCAGGTAGGGGACTTACTGAGGTAGCACGTTACAAGAGACCTGGGCCCGAATTTAATAGTTTCAACTATCACAGTACCATTTTTTTGTTGATCTGTGCCCTCTATCTCTATATCTATCTACTGTAAAACATCTTGCATTTCAGCTGTAAAACAAGTACCTTATTACCATAACCTCGGCTGCGTGCAGTTTTGCTGTAAATGAAATGATGATAGTTGGCATGTAAATTGTATGATGGTAAATTCCCTTTCTCAGTACTGGCTCATAGTGATTACTGAGCATGCTTGACTTTACAGAAAGTCATACCAGAAGGAGGAGTTGATTAAGAATGGAAGAGGGATACTGATCCTGAGCAAAACAAGTACTTAAAGGAATGCAGAAACACACACCTCAGAGTCAGAGGCATGACTACTTGACTGCAGGGGGGCCTGGACTGTAGGAAATTGTATATTTCCTCCATACACGCGATCAGCTGTTTAAAAATAGTGGAGGAGTGTGGGTCAGGGGCCTGGCCTCCAATCTCACGGGGGGCCAGGGCCCCTGCAATTACGCCCCTGCTCAGACTAAGGGCTACTTAAAGGGCATGTCCACCCCAAAATTGAACTTTTGATATGTGGTAGGGCATGCTCCCCCAGCCCCAACCGCATTAATATAATTGTTAGAAAGTCCCCCGATTCTTACTTACCTGCCCTCTCTCCTCCGCTGCAGTGTTCAGGCCCTCTGCTTGCATGGAATTGAAAGCAGGGGGCGGGACTGGCAGCCGCGTCCGTGATTGGCTGAGAGGCAGGGAGGGCTGCACTGAGCATGCCTCAACCTTGATGAGGTTGAGGAAGTCTCAGGCACAGCATGAGTCACACACTGCTCCTACACAGCAGTTTCCTGGACTTTGGAGGGGCACAGCAGGGGAACTATTTTGAGCAGGAATGTAAGGTAAGGATTGTTTTAAACTACTTGATGTGGCCAGTAAGGGGTTAAATTTTAGTTTTGGGGGTGGACATGCCCTTTAAACAGTCATTTATCAGTATAGTTGACCTTTAATCTTTTAAATATGATTAAAAAGCCAAACAGCAATATTGCTGCCCACCCTAGATCCTGCATGCTGAAACACATATGATCGGGGTAATATGTAATGGTAATATATAAGGTGCCTATGAATAAGGACCCTTGCAGTCTGAAACGCGTAAAGCCAGAGGGCGTTTATGTTTTTTAATGTTCTGGCTCAATAAAGGATTTGTTTGATTCACTCACTTCACCTCAGCGATTCTTTTTCCGGAGTGCGCCTATGCCAACATGGGGAGTAAGGTGGATGCTTGTATACTGATCGGGGTAATATGTCTGATTAAGATGGTTTTGGGGAACACACCTAAAAATGTTGGTTGCAGCAAGAAATCTGGTTGATATATGGGCCTGATAAACCAAATATCACCACAGTCTGATCTGTTTATATGTAGCCTTAGGGAATGATCAGCCAACAGACTTTTAATCCAGCAATAGTTGGCGTGTGTCTCTCTTAAACCATTGTGGGACATTATCGTCATAGGCCTAATTGCACCATAACATACATGTAAAAATCTAAATCTATTACTGCTTCAAACCAATCCATTCTGAATGACGATGTATATAAACATGTATTTGTCAATGTACAAATGACAGATCCAAATAATAGATTTCACCTTAACTAGGGCTATAATTTGTTCCAGAGTGGGTTTTTTTTGGTGTTTGTTTTCTAGAAAAGATCGCCATCTAGTGGTCCTAAATGTTTTTTTTTCTGGAATGAGAATAATGTATGTACAGTATGTATTATGTATATATTTATAAAGCGCCACTTGGGGACACAGCGCTGTACAATATTATAATACAAAAAATACTAGGAGCACAAAAATTATAAATAAATAGATAAATAAGTGCAATAATAATTATACAAGTGCAAGGAAAGAGGTCCCTGCCCTGTAGAGCTTACAATCTAGTTTGGTGGGTTCATACAGTTATATAGGGAAGGGTAACATCTGATTGGTTGACATGAAAAATTTCATTACCGTGTATAAAGTTTAGACATTAAAGCCAAGTCGTTGGCTGTTGTACGAAAGGTCGTGGTAAAGGTTGCAGGTAAGAACTAGTGTATGGGCATCTTAATGAGATGTTTAATTATGTGTCACATGGTTCCAATCACAACATAGAGCTATGTGCATAGTCACCTATGACACCGATTACAACCAGTATGGAACATTTGATGGGTGGTGAAGATGACGTTATTAACTTGTGACATCATATATGGCGCCAGTGTATAATGATAAGGTGTAGCATTGTGGGATAGTGATCGATAAACCAAATAAAATGAATTTAATGAAATCGATCTAACATTGGCCTAGTATATAGCCAGTGAAGGGCTAGAAAGCCCAGTCTGGGAGCTACCCTCCTGGGTGCACTTCTACCTGAAAGGTTGTGGAGTTTCAGCCTACAACACAATAAAGGAGGTGCTCATTAACCAGAAGAATAAAAGAGAAGAAGAAGAAATAGAAAGAACAGTAATTTGTCTCTTCAAGTCAAATTAATAAATACAATCCTCCATTCAGTCATATGACTTTTCTAAAAGCTCTTAGCACCACCTTCATGTATGTATCATTGCTTCATAATTTTTGTGCGTATGGAAATAAATAAAATATCACCTACCCTTCCCATGGATCCCAATGGGACCCAACGTTTCCTCTTTCCTTCCAGTCCACAAGATGCCTGCTATTACATATTACTTCCCTTATTGGCCCTTCACCTCTCTCTCCTTTCTATTGCAACGCGAGACTAACGAAATGAAGTGAGATTGGCAAAGGTTGTATCCCTTGGCTGCAGCACATGAACGCTTAAAGAAAGGTCCGGACATGTGTATGGGGGAGGGGGATCTTTCTCCTTGGGGGGTCTCTCTCCCTGGGGGGGGGTTCTCTCTAATTTGGGGGGTCTCCAGTAGGGGAAGGGAGTCTCTCTCATTTTGGGGAAAGGCCGGGGTCTCTTTCCTTTGGTACTATTGTACATATGTGGAAGGTGGGAAAGTTAAGTATATTTGTCCTTTAAAATTATTTATGATTTTCTGGTTAAATATACAAACTAAAATCTTTCGTTTCAGAAAGACCTGCAGTTACTGCCCCCTCTCCTTAGCTCAGTGAGCTCAAACATGCTCAGTATGATTCACCCAGAAAGAGAGAATTGGATTTTCCAATCACATATTTTCTAAATAACTAAAAGTTAAAGCATTTGAAAAGCTTTCTGCAGTGAAAGATTTCAATGAATTTTAAAGTAGTTTTTTAAATTAGTAATTAGGTAAAAGACAAGAGACATTGTTTTAAATTTGCAATTGTCAGACAATAAATTAAAAAAATGTGTTAAAGACTGTAGTTCCCCTTTAAATCCCACAGCAACACGTTTAAGAAATGTATAACCGGGCCTGTGTAATTTAATTTAAGTCAAATACATCAACACTAAATTCTAGATTATCTGGAACGAGGCGACTTTTGCCATATTGGTTGTACTGATGACACACCGTATAAAGTTTTCATCTCCTGACTTGCTGGGAAAGCTTTGCAGCCTCTCCCAGTTGGTTATCGTTCTTTTTAAAGCAACTTGTTTCCCAGGCAAATACTGTAACCAAGTAAACAGTATCCAGAATCCAGAGCTCCTGCTTTGCACCATTTCAATGTCATGATATAGCTCAGGGTAACAGGAAGGGGAACATTTCCAATGTGTACAGCTGCTCAGGGCAAGTGTTAATGGGGGAGGAGAGGGACCTTGCTCTGTACCCCAAATTCTAAGAAATGGGGGGACCCTGTCTGTAATTGTAATTTAAGTAAAATAGTCATTATATTATTATTGTTAGTGAAATAACTGGTGGAGCCTCTGTGCCCTTTACCTTGGGGCACAACTTTCCCCTATTTGTAGCCATTGTTAAACTGCAATTCTCAGTCCCACTGAAACCTAAAGGCTACCATTAGGATGCTGGGATATTTATCTGGTCTGGTATTATGGGCAGAATTTAGAAAAGATTATTATAGTATTATAATGTACGGTAACGATTGTTATATTACTGTAAAGATCATTTAACAATTTACCGCCAACATTAATGTAAAATAACACCCAGTATTGATAGTTATTTTATGATAATGTCTGCATCCCTGTGCGATCATTAAAGGAGAACTAAACCAAAATTTTTACACTCCAGGATCTGAACATATCCCCTCTATAAACACCAATAAACTGTAAAATAGCAATAGAGTAAATAGCATTAAAGTAAATGTTACCACTTGAAGATCTAGATGAAATAACTGTGTGTATGTGCAGTGACTGGCCACACCCCTGATCTCAGTCACATGCTCCCTTGCCTAATCTGCCCTGTAAAAGGATTGGCTAGAGACTACAAGTGGGTGTGACCAACAGTAACAAGTTCCTGCAGTATCTTAGGACTGAGCATGTGTAAAGAACACTATAGTCGGTGACCACACTGTGTGATACTGGAAAATAATATGGAAATAAGACATAAACCTCATGTTAGAAAGTTAAATTTATCAACAACCATATTAAAATGAGAGTTGAAACACTGATTAGAAGGAGATCTGCCTTCTAATTCAATGTTTTTCTGAGGCTTTAGTTGTCCTTTAAAGGGCATGTCCACCCCCAAAGCGGTTGGGGCTCCCACCCCCCAATGAAAGTTTGCCCCCACCACTGGCCCCACTGTGTAGTGTTAAAAAATCATTCGCCTTCTCCTCTGCTCCTTATGGTTCTTCTACAGTGCCTGCTGAAAGTCCAGGAAACTGAAGAGTAGGAGCTGTCTGTGTCTAATCCGGTATCTGCCTCCTCCTTGTTGGCATGCAACTTTTCTGTAGTGTAGCTCACCCCAACCTTAAATACTAGGGTTTTAATTTTAAAAAGTGTTCAGAAATAGACTTACCCGACCTTATTACCTGACTTTAAGGTCAGACACGATTGCCGGTCCCCCCTACTGCCCTTCCATTTCCGGAATTAGCAGTAGAGGCAGAGGGAACGATGGTGGGTAAGTCTATTCCTGGGAACTTTTTAAAAGTTAAAACCCTAGCATTTAGGGTTGTAATCAACGAACCCCGACTGAATAGACATGCATATGTGTCGTGAGTAGCCCCTCCTGCAAACGCATGTGTGTATGAAGCAGTGAAGTATCTAGGAATCACTGTAGCCTTCCAACAAAACTATTATGGGGCCCCAATCCATGCTTCATTGACAGTTTTCTGGGAGGAGGCTTTATCTGTTGTAGGAAAAATAAGAACATAGGGCCCCTTTGGCTGCCGGGCCCCCCTGCGGTTGCTCCCCCTGCTACGCTGGTAGTTACGCCCCTGCTATGAACCTTAAGATCCTTTAGTGGGTTGGTCATTCATCGGAGATCCCGTTGAGCAACACAATTAAGGCTAATTAAAAGCTTGTGATTTAAAATATATATTAAATATGTAAGCGCACTGTGGTTGGAATCTGCAACCGTGGTTGTGTTATCCTCTCAACTGAGGACGGTGCTAGGGGTAACTAATTGTATAAAATATCCCAAAACAACGCTAAGGAGACAGACCTCCTCTGCAATAGAGCCCCTTATAAGCACTCACCCACACAATAGAACAACGAGCCTCTGGTCATGCAAAAAGGTGATTTATTACAACACAAAATAAAGCTAGGTACACACCTAGCGATTTTTCCTCCTGACCGACCGTTCGATACTTTCGACCGGTCGGCCAGGAGGAAGGACTGTCGGTCGCGGCAAAAGCAGCCGCGTCCGATAGTTACCGCGACCGATCGTGCGGTCCATAGAGGGCCGCACGATTGGACGAGGTTTTCCACCATGTCCGATCGTCGTTTCGGACGAACGGTCGATCAGACATGGGCACATTCACAATCAGTCGATCGGACCGAAATATCTCATCGTGTGTACCCAGCTTAACTCTACCACCAATCCCACCAATCCCACATATAAAATGCATAAAACATGTATCAATAATTGCACAGTTCCCTCTTCTCTCATAATAGTACCTGTGGATATTGCACAATAAATTAATAAAACACAATTACCCTTAAATATTACACAGACTCTATTTGTAGCATTAAAGCTGCTCCCAACAGAATCGAAGTAACAGTTCCTGCCACACATTGAGTACATGAAACTTTGTTGCCATTCCTCAAGTAGCATTTCCAGGGAGTCCAGGTTGGGAGGAGTGTATCCAAAATGGTATTAACTAACGTTTAGCGTAATCCCACATCCCATTCCCCTCCCAAACAAGACCTATCCCCTGGCCATCACCAAATATTGATCCAGTCATGCATTTTATGATATCTGGTATTGGTGGGAATTGGTGGTATTATGTAGTTATTTTGTGTT
Source organism: Hymenochirus boettgeri (assembly GCA_019447015.1). Taxonomy (NCBI): domain Eukaryota; kingdom Metazoa; phylum Chordata; class Amphibia; order Anura; family Pipidae; genus Hymenochirus; species Hymenochirus boettgeri. The sequence continues at coordinate 136,633,045 of CM033477.1, forward strand.
GTAATAAATCACCTTTTTGCATGACCAGAGGATTGTTGTTCTATTGTGTGGTACAAGTGTGTGAGTGCTTATAAGGGGCTCTATTGCAGAGGAGGTCTGTCTCCTTAGCGTAGTTTTGGGAGCTTGTGATTTAAAGGGATTTTAAAAGTCCAGCCCTAAAATGAAAACTTACATACAGGTAAATCACCCTCCAAAACCCTAAACAGTAATAGTTTGAAATCTGAAATATATAAGTTTAACCTGAAATCCTGCAAAATGTCCTGTTTCCTGATTCTTCCAGTTAATAACTGTCAGTTATGGATTTGACAGTTGACATCACAGCCAATGACTGAATGTTAATCCCTTAGCTGCCTCTTCTGAGCATGCCCAGTGTAAATCAAACTGTTCGGGGCAGTAAGGAGAATACGCAGGCTCCACCAGCCGCCAGTAAAACACAGAAAGGTAAAATTACTAAGAGTTTATATTACTTTTAAATACACATTTTTGCATTGGTTGCACCATTATAAGCTTCCAGTATAATTGGCCTTTGTGTGTCGTTATCACGTCAATTATCAAATTAATGAACCTTTACAGCTGGTCCTGGCAGTATTTTAAAGGGCACTGTCAGCTTTGTAATTAGTTCATTCATGGGGAACTGTATCTACATCCAAATCCTTGTACTGCCAACTGAGAATGGATTTCTAGCTCATTGTATATTTACTGAAGCAGTTTAAACCCAAAGATTGGTTTCTAAAGGGGAACTAGAGAGAAAGTTTAAAGGACAATTATACTCACCTTCCCTCCGCTCCTCTTCTTTGTTCATTAGCTTTTACCCAGGGTGAGGACCTGAACCGCTAGGTCCTCACCCCTGGGTTTGCGTACAAGCGTGCCTTCCTATTGGCCTCGTCGCCGACGGGGAGCAGAGCAGCGTTGCTCTGGACTCTGCAGTAAGTTACGCGAACCAGGGGTGAGGACCTAGGTTTCAGGTCCTCACCTGGGTAAAAGCGAATGCACAAAGAAGAGGAGCGGAGGGAAGGTGAGTATAATTGTCCTTTAAGTATAAATTCTGAATTTGGTTTTAAGGGCTGCATTTTGGAAAACAATTTGTGTCTGTGTTGCAGGTTAAAACTTACTAATCTTACTATGGCAAAGAAAGAGGGCGATTACATTTCATAATTCATTCTAATTAAATATATATATTTTTATTGTTGTGTGTATGGTTGCAATGGTAACAAAAAAGGTGGGTGTTGGGGTGTATCAGTAGGTGTGTGTACCTGTGTCTGTGTGTTGTTATGGGTATGTTTTGTGTTGTGACTGTAAAACTAAATTATGTGATGATTAGGGTGTTATTGCCATGTAGGTGTGTGTACTGTACCTGTATCTGTGTGGATGTTTTTGTGTTGGTGAGCATTAAAGATGCCTTTCCTGCGACCCTGCAGATGTTTGAAAACTTCAGCTCTTAACATTTACTAACAGCATATGCAGCAGAGAATGTTGGGTGTTGTAGTTTGAAAACATCTGGAGGATGGACATCCCTTCTATAAAATGTAATACTTCAAACACATATTTTACATTTTTTTTTATTGTGCTTTTATTGTAAACATTTTGGGACTTATTTTGAAATTGTGCACGTGTGATTAGTTGTGTATTTGTGTCATAGAGAGAGAGTATATAGTTGCAGCCTTGTACCCAGGTACATTTCAAACAGAAAGTGACAGTTGGGATTTGATTTCATTACATGACCCTGAAACCTTGGAATGTCCACATTTGAGGATTGCACCCATTATATTCAATGGTAAAAAAAGGCCCAAAAATCACAAATAAGGTGAGTGAGTGCTGGGAAGCGGCTGCGGCGGGTGGTCTTTGCCGCCGTGGGGGGTTGTGGGCGGGGTGGGCATATGCCCCGCCCCCTTAGCAGAGGCGTAGGGAAGTATCGCCGCGAAGGGACTTAAAATTACCACAACACATCGTGGCCACGATACATATCGCGGCAATGGCGCTCGCCGTTATAAATACGGCGATAGCGCTATTTTCGCGGCCGTGATGTGCAGCGGTAATTTTTTGCGCTAATTTCGATTTTTTATAAATATGCCCCTTAGAGTCCTGCATCAGGTCGGGTACCTGCGAGTTACCTGATTTGCAGGTCGGGTAATCCTTATTGAGTTTGAATTGGTTGTGGGTCGGGTTCAGGTAAAGAGAACTGCGGGTCAGGTTCGGTAGAAGAATTCCAGTCTTTAAAAGAAAACAACCTTTTTTCCTGTCTATGAAGAGAGATCTGTCTGTAATAACTGGAACTGAGAATAAAATGTTATCAATCCAAGACAATGTGCAGTGTGTATAGCACCTTACACTAAATCACACTACGGCAGATAAAGTGCAAATATATCTAGATGCAAAAGCTCCCGGCCTCTTACTGTGTTTTTGGCTGGGTAAATATTTAGTTCTAATGTACTTAGAATCTTATGTAGGATGCCATTGTGGATAGGAATACAGACAGCTTTGTTCAAGTTTAACTCTTGTAGTGCCTGGGTAGGTTTTGCAGAGATAACTGGGTAGAAAAGCAGTTATTGCTGGAGTGACTGGAAAGGCAGGGGTTAAACTTCTGACCTTGGTTTCACTAGCAAAGGTCAGAGCCAGCAAAGTAACAATATCCCATAGAACAAAGTAACATACTTCTATCTGCACCTGCACCTATGCATGAGACCACAGCAAGTGTCTGCATGGGAAACGGTGATGTTATTTAATTGGTCTTTGTAAATCCTTCTGGCCATAATGATCTATGGAATATGGATGATTCTAGTGATGATAATAACAACAGGTATCCCACCCCTCCCGGATCCTCCGGGGGTCTCCTGCGAATCGGGGTGGTCTCTCGAGCTCCTAACCCAATCTCCCGCAACGGAGAGGAGTTCTAAATCTCCTCCCCATTACGCCCCCCTTTTTTGCAACCATGTCCCTGGACCGCCTACGCCCCGTAATGCCCATAACTCCGCCTCCCCATGCCCCCTCTCCCACCCTGCCCGTAAGCACAAATTGGCAGGGTGGGATGTCTGTAACAATCTACCACTTGATGAGGTTCAGCTAGAACTACAGCAGATATGTGGACCTCCAGATGATTGATATTTAAAAGTTTAAACTCCCAATCATTGTACAACAGCAGAGTGCAGACAGGGAATGCTGGGAGTTGTAGATTTCAAAACATTGCATAAATATCTACACCCATATAAAGGTGTAGATATTTTACTACAGCTCCACCTGCTTCCTACCCATAATTCTCTGTTATGGTACCTGCTCATTAAAACTTTACTGTCTCCCATAATGCAAGTTTACGCGGTGGGTAGAGATTGAAATGTATATTCTGCAGGACATAGTTATAAAATCATAGATGGGTAACCAGTAGATCTCCAGATGTTTGAAAACTATAACTCCCAGCATTCCTTGGCTATAAAGTGAATGCTGGGATTTGTAGTTTTTAAACCATCTAGATAACTACTGGTTGCCTATCCCTGTCACAGATCAACAAAAGATCAACAAAAAATAGTTGCAGATAAAGATTTAAAATAGGCTGAGGCCCATGGGTAGGTAGTAGGGAACAGTAGAGGCCCATGGGTAGGTAGTAGGGAACAGTAGAGGTCTATGGGTAGGTAGTAGGGAACAGTTTAGGCCCATGGGTAGGTAGTTGGACATAGTGGGGATATATTATGTAAAGTGCACATTGTACTAAATACCCGGGATCTCCTACCTGTGGGACTAAATTTTTTGAAAACTCCCAGCATTCCACTACAGCACTCACAATATCAGAAGGCATCCAGGGAATGCTGGGAATTGTAGTTTTCAGACATTTGGATGCCAGCAAGTTGAAGACCCCTGCTATATATTTAGTGGCACAGTAGGTTTGTGTCTATGAACATTTTTGGTTATGAATAAAACATTTATTTTAACTTTTAGACTTTTTTTTTTTTAACTTCCCTGTACAAATTTCAGGAAGAAAGACTAAAAGCGAGTCGGGTTTCCATCTGCAACTTGCGAGTCGGGGCGCAGGTATGAAACGGATAGAAAAGCGGGTTGTGAATTGGGTGCGTGTATGGATTTTTCGGGTCGGGTGCGGGTCTGTAAAATTAGACCCACGCAGGACTCTAGCCACACTGCAACGTGCTCCCGCATGCAGGAAGCATGCACATTAACGCTCATGATTGTGCGCACGTTCCTGGTGCGTGAGATCGCATTGCAGTACGCACGCACGCACGCAATCTCCTAATGTATAACAATAAGAGCACATGCGATTGCGCCAAAAATGCAGATCACATGCACTCCAATTAACGGATGACACGTGCAGTGCACAGTTGGGCTTTTGAAAGCGCGATTGGATCATGCTTAAAAGAGCATAATTGTGGCCTAGCCCTAACTCTGTAATACTTTCACAGATTACTTAGCTAGGTAATAGCACACCTCCTATATGTCCTGCAGAACTGTAACCATTTTGTGTCTCTAGCTCAAAAACTGTGGGAGGAGATACAGTCCAAAAAAACAGAAGAAGAAATAGAAAGAACAGGAATTTGTCTCTTTTTAAAGTGAAATGAATTATATTTCAAGCTGCAGGAACTTTATGGAAATAAATTAACAAAATAAAAGGTCCTTCTAGCAATTGAGTGTCTATTATATAACAATGCTTGAATAAAACTGGTGGAGGTGTGCTCTGGACTCTATTAAGGCCTGGTTTATTTCTACATACTATCTAATTGGGGGTTCTTCAATATCTACACCAGACAGCCAATATCCATAGAATGTTATTACATGACAGTAACCGATTTCTCCCGGCACCTATGATTACATACAGTAATCATCCAGTTCTTACATTACAGGAGAAGGAATGAGGCAAGTGATTTCACTGAGCGAGTGCAATGATGTATATGTGTCCAGGACACACACTAGTAGGAAGGCTGACTAACTAAAGTAAAGCCTGAAACCTGGAGAATTAAACAGTGATTTCTCCACAATGCTTCTAATTTCAGAGGTGAGAGATATAACTATCTTATAGGTATGTGTTCTAAAACCCATTCAGGCTTATATATAGTTTGGCTTTAGTTTTAAATTTGAAAAACAAATTCATTGAACAAAAAAAAAAAAAAAGAAAGAAACCTAAAATTAGTAAACAATACAATGTTACATTCTAATCAAATTCCTCCCCAACATTTGGCTTTTTCTTCCAATGACTAAATCCATTAAGGCTTTTGCAGATGGAGAAAATGTTTTGCAGATGCTGTTTTTGACTGCAAAATATCACAAAATTACAGCCCATGAATGAATTCTAAAGCTTCCTAAAGAGCCGGCGTTTTATTTTTAGGAAAGGAAACGGTATAGATGGTGTTTTTATTGTTCGCTCTGCCACTTATGTTAATAGCTGCTGACAGAAGCCGGGTTAAATGAAGACAGACACTGGTCTATTTATAAAGCTTGCCGTGACGCATTTTGTTGGGACGTCTACTCATGGTATCAGTGTCACTGTGTGTGTGGTGTGTGTTTTTGTTCTGCGTGTAGTGGCGTAAATTCAGATTTAAGGACGCAGTTTCAAACTGCTGGTTTGAGAGAAGATTAATGTCTTAGGACCATGAAGCTCAGGTGGATACATCTAAATAAAATCTGTTTCTTTGTCCGGTCGTCTTTCCCACCCATAAATACTTTATTTATTTATCCGGCTCTCAATATCTGGTTTTCATAAGGCAGAATATTTCAAACCTGCTGGAGATCTGGTTTCTTTTCCCATTACTTAGCTTTCTTATCTCATTTGCTGTGTCGATTGATCCTATAAAGGATTTTCCAGGCTGCAGTAATATAAGAAAGAGGATTCGTGCAAAGATCCTTGACTCCTATGAGTTCATGCGCTTTCCCTGTGTAATTCTATCTCCCACTTCCCTGGCTGAACAATAAGATTGTGTGTGATATCGCAATGCCATGATGGGGATTCTGAGAAATGTGCGGCTATTGATATTTCCAACCAGGTTTATACATAAAGCTGGCCAAGTACCTTATAATCTGATTGGACATTCTTCTTAAAATCTTTTCAGTAGCCTATGTAACCAGCTGTCCTGAAAGCTCTGATTCTAGACATGTCAGTAAATCACGCCCCATAGTGCAATCTCCGCTGGACACTATATCAGTCCAGCTGACCGGTCAATAGCGGCAAACGGTCACCTGGCCAAATAGATGACCCATGTGTGACTACCTAACATTATTGGGCAGTTTATCAGACAGAAGCTAATCAAAATTCCCAACTTTCCCACCTGCATAAATAAGGTGAAATCTGCTCAATAATCATGGCACCAGGCGGTGTAGTTCAGTTGGGAATTAGCCGATTTGCTGCACCATCTAAAATAGACCCCCCATACAGGATATTGTAACTAGAAACCTCATGTTGGTGAACTAGATTTGTCTGCAGCTCATTGTCCTCTGTTCCCTCCATGTTCACATGAGTCCCAATTCCCCCTTTAGCTGTAAATGGAAAACCCCATTTTGGACTGTTGTATTTAAATGTATTAGACAGGGAAGAAACATTCTATTTTTTTTACTACTGTAAGTAGTATCCAATGTCCTTTTTGTGCTTGAAAGTAAAGAAAATAACAGGTGTGATGATGCCACAAGGCCTCCTCTGTAATTGATGATGCCACAAGGCCTCCTCTGTAATTGATGATGTCACAAGGCCTCCTCTGTAATTGATGATGTCACAAAGACAAAGAGTATATAAGAAGCTGCTGAGGATGCATAAGTCATTTAACCTTGGAAACAAGTGAAATTGGGACCAAAAAAATGCAGCCCCAGTTGAAGCTAAACCAGGACAAGCAGATAATTCTTGATAGGGTAGCCCAGGTAGAAGGAACATACCTAGTAAGCTCCCTTTTTTTCCACCTAAAAATCCTCCTGGTAAATATTTTCAAAAAGCCCTCTCAAAAGAATGAACAATCCAGCGAGATAAGGGCTTCATACTGCATGGAATTAATAGATGTGCCCCGATGATTCCGCCTGTGCCTCGCTCAGTGAGTCCAAAGCACGCCCCTTCCTTTCAGCATATTTGTAGCAGTTGCAAACTGCCACAAACTGGAATTACCTCCAAAGATCCTATTATGGTAAGTACAGTTTTAAAAGGATGGGGGTGGAGGGCAGTGATATTAATATTAATTATTGAACATGTTCCAATGACTGAAGGCACACGGAACACAGATCTCCTTCTAAAGAACTTCTGCCCAGGAATGTTCCACCTGTCCCTTTTTTCTTTAAGTGTTTTTCCATTGACTAAAAGGGGCTAGGACTGGACCTGGATAGGTGAATGGTGGGATTTAATGGGAAGCTTTATTTAACCTTGATAAAGATGATTAAATAAAACACGGTTAAATAAAACAGAAGCTGCCAGGAAAGAGCTGTGAAGGAAAGTTCCAAGTTGATCCAGGGAGAAATCTGATCGCCAGTTGGGGTCAGGAAGGAATTTTTCCCCCTCTGGGGCACATTGTCCTCAGATGAGTTTTTTGCCTTCCTCTGGATCAGCTATTAAATAGGTAGGAATTAAAAGGAAACAGAAGGTAGTTTGGATTCTTACCTACTAGCTGCTGGTGCCACTTCTCTCCAGTCCTGCCCTCTCCCTTGGCCAGCAAATCAAGGGATGCTCAACCTATGGGAGGATGCCCTTCATGCAGAGCGTCTCTCCCAATTGGTGGGCCCACCTACCTAGTGAAAGGAGCAGGACTGGAACAGAGCAGGACCAGCAGCCAGGAGGTAGGTATCCAAACTACCGTATGTACCATACTCACTAGAAGTGAGTACATAAGCCTTTTGTTTCCCTGTAAATGTTTTTTTAAATAGGTAGGGATTAAACTAGAATTTAAATAGGTTTAAATAAAGATAAAACAAAAACTTCAAAATAAATAAAAAATATTTGAAAACTAGTTATTGTCCGTATTTGTCTTTTTCTCCTTCTGACTTTTACCTTAGCCTGTGCTTGTCTGCCTGGTGTAGCAAAGGCATTTCACCTTTCCCAGTCCAACCTCCATTGCTATTTTGCAGGTTGGTAGCACAACACTACTACATAATGGTTAATGTCAGAATTCACTTGATAGGTTGAAAAACGAAGGGGCGCATCTTGTCAAAACTTTGTCTGGGCCAACGGGGTTAGGGGATTATTGTGCCAAGGGGTTAGGGGGTTAAGTGGGTTTGTATGCCAAGGGATAGGGGGTTTGTATGCAAAGGGGGTTTGTGTGCTGGTAGTGTGGGCCGGGGGGGTCGGGGGTTAGAGTACCAAGGGGGTAGGGGGATTTGTATGCCAAGGGGGTAGGGGGATTTGCACACCAAGGGACATTTGTGTGCTGGTTGTGGGCAAAGGCATTAGGGAGATTTGTGTGCCAAGGGGGTAGGGGGATTGTGTGCTGCTGCTGTGCCAAGGGGGTAGGGGGATTTGTGTGCCAAGGGGGGGGGGGGGGTTTTTGTGCTGGTGGTGTGCAAAGGGGGTAGGGGGATTGGTGTGCTGGTTGTCGGCCAAGGGGGTGGGGGGATTGGTGTGCTGGTGGTGTGCCAAGGGGTTAGAGGGATTGGTGTACTGGTAGTGTGACAAAGGGGTAGAGGGATTGGTGTTCCAAGAGGGTAGATGGATTGGTGTGCCAAGGGGGTAGGGGAATTTGTGTCCCAAAGGGGTTGGAGGATTTGTATGCCAAGGGGGTATGGTTTGGACTGTCTACTAGCAATAGAAGTTTTAATAATAAAGACAAAAGAATGTGAGCTGTCATCCTGTCTACCAGAAAACTTTTCAATTGAAGTAGCAAAGGGCAAATAATTGTGGAGCAATAACCAGAAGATTGAATATAGATCATAGGGGAAGATTACAGGCCTGGAAAATGGAAAGGGCGGTTATTATCTTTTTATATATATTAGGGGAGTGCAATGTGCCGTACAGCGCTGCTCATTAGGAGAAGACTGATAGCAGCCCAAGTAGTGGAGGAATTGTGTGTTTTCGGTAATAGAAGGTTTGAGTGCTGAGGGTATCTGAGAAAATGAGTCGAATTACATTGTTGGGATCCTGGTCTTGGTGCACAAATGAAAACCATTTAAGTCCAGCAAATAACATTGCTCTTTAACACTTAAGTTGCCATGCTGGTAAGAATTTTGTTCCTGAGCGTACAGGTACATCTGATTTATATAAGAAAAATAACATCATGCTAAAGGATAAGGAAGGTAAAATGAGATAAATGATGTAACATATTTAAAGGGCATGCTTACCCTTAATAAAAACAGGTCACTTTTTAATTATTTGCTCCTAACCCTAACTGCTATTTTAGCACTTTATTATGTACATTTCTAACCAAATATTTAATCAAGTACTGTCCTCCTTCTCTCTCTATCTGGCAGAGATTGCTGCCTCAATGAGCACATCTAAGTAATAATACTGACACCAACTACCCTCAGCTTAAAGTTACTCCCGACTCCAGAATCCAAGCTACCAACGCAGAACCCTTTAATAGAGCAGTCCAGGAGTTGGGCCAAAGACACCAGCGCCATAAGATTTCCCAGTGTCAAATGCTTGTTACGGATAATGCACATAGGGCCATATTTATAAAGGTGCGGTATCGCTTTTTAGCGATCCCCATAGAATACATTCTATGACCGAACGTTCGTTAATAAACTGTTGGGTGTAAATGTCCTCTCGGACTTCTCTTCACCTGTCTGTTTATTAGCAAAAGAGCCGTTCTCTCTGCTCTCTCCACCGCTATCCTCAAACCCGTGCTTCCGTGTCCATAAGATTGCTTGCGCTGTATCCTACGGGGCCCCCAGGCAGGGCCGTAGTGTCTACAGCAGAAACCCCTACTCAACATACCAGCCAACATGTGTTTCATGCACACTCCGTTCACTTCATCAGGGCAACTCTTACTTCCTGTTCCGCCTCCTTTTACCTCTCTTCTTAAAGGGACATGATCATCTTACATATTTTCTTTCTGATATTTCATAGAATTGCAGGTATTCTAAAGGCACCATCTTGTATTAGAAGGTACTAATCCAGGACCAGTTTATAGTAAACTTAAGTGCACAGAGACTCCTGAGTATTTTTCATGTGCAGAGGAGGCAGCAGGGGAAAGAGCAGTTAATCATTGGTTGTGATGTCAGCAGTCACAGCCTTGATTGACTGAGGGAGGAGCCAGCTTCCTCTGCCAGAATGGAGGCAATAATTATCCTTAAATATTTTATTAGTTATACATCTAATAATGTGCTGAAGATATCTGTTTGAATTTAGGGCAAGTAACTGGCAAGTACACATTTTTTTGTTTTATTGTGGACTTGCCCTTTAAATAACTAAATTGCCCTTTAAATAACTGTAATCCTTAAAGTTAAAGGACATGTCCACCCCCAAAATTATAATTTAACCCACTAGTGGCCCCACTCTGTAGTGTAGAAAAATCCTTACCTTACATCCCAGATCCAAATGGTTGCCCTGTAATGCCACTCCAAAGTCCAGAAAACTGGCCACCAGGAGCCTAGCAGAGGGGGAAATTGTTTCCGCCTCTGTGGCTTCCTCTGAGAGGTTTGTGGTATGCTCTTAGCAAACATCCCTCCCTCCCTCTCCCTCCCGTTTTGGTCTCCCTCCCTCTACCATTAAACCCTTGGGATATGTGGTAGGGCTTGTTCCCCTAGCCCCAACCACATTAATTTTATTTGCAAAAACTCCCCCGATCTCTACTTACCTTCCCTCTCTCCCCCGGCGTTCTGAACTGCTGGCAGCCGCGTCCGGGATTGGCTGCCTCTCAGCTAATTACAGACGCGGCTGCCGGTCCCGCCCCCTGCTTGCAGTTCCATGTGTTCAGTGCAGCGGAGGATAGATGGAAGGTAAATACAGATCAGGGGAGTTTCTGGCAATAAGATTAATGTGGTTGGGGCTGGGGGAGGAAGCCCTACCACATATCCAAAGTTTTTTTTAAAGGGCAGACATGCCCTTTAACCCTTTAAATGACGCAGATTACAATCTGGGCACTTCTGCTTCACAGTTCCCTTAATGCAGCTAATGTATCTGGAATTAAATGTATCTGGAATTATGTATGTATGTGTGAAAGTGTGGCATTGTTCTGTAACTGAAGGTGTGTAAATTCCAATAATATATAATTTTTTTCTGTAATTGCACATAAGCATTCCATTCTCTGTTATTTGGTGGCCATGTCTCTGTATACACGCATAAATATGGCACACTGTTTCATTTAGAGTTTGATATTTGATATTTAATGGTTGTTTTTTACTTGTCATGTAAGTAATGTAAAATGTTTAACGTTAAATTAAAAAAGCATAAAATTCTTTGGGCATCTCCGTTTGCATTTATCAATCAAAGAATGTGAGTTTTCCAGTTATGGGGGTGTTTATTCAAAAATGCAAGCATGTACTTAGAGCACAGCTTGGAGTTATGCATTGCCTCCCTTTGAGGCTATTTGCTGGCCATATCTCTGTGTCCACTGATGCAAGTAGGGTATTGTTTTATTCAGGAGATGCATTTGTTTCTAAAATTATATAGTGTGTAGGAGGTATTTCCAAGTTTGGAGGTGTTATGTTTAAAAAATGGGAAACTGTTCAAAAAACAGAACACTTGTGCCCTTATGCACAAGTCCCATTAGGAGTTAGTTGGTGGCCATGTCTCTGTGTACACCCAAGTATTTGGCACACCGTTTGATTCAGGACACTTGGGAGAATGATATTTAGTGGGGTTTTATTTACTTGCCAAGTGGGATTGGGTAAGATTCCTAACTTTGAACCATCTTTTTCTTTTCTTTTTTACAAAATCTCATACAAGTGTGTGCAAGAATGGAGTTCTATGTGTGTGACCTATTTAAGACCAAATGGGACCCCAGACACAAAACAGATTTTTGCGCCCCCCCTTCAATTACAAAAATATCACTATTGTAACTGTCATACTATTCAAACACTTCTCTGTATTTCTTGGCACACCACAAACACACAAATCCCCCTACACCCATGGCACAAGACAACCTTAATACCCTATCCCTAATGAATGTATAACGCTGATAAACCAAGCTGGGAACTCCATACCATGACAATGGTACTGAGAATTTCAAAATACTGTGAAAGTAAACTTGCAAATCAATGACAATGATACAGCGATTTGCCAAATCAATGACAATGGTACAGCAAACTGCAAATGTCATGCTACTAGTACAGCAAACTGGGAAATCAATGACAATGGTACAGCGAGTTGCCAAATCAATGACAATGGTACAGCAAACTGCAAATGTCATGCTACTAGTACAGTGAACCGTCAAATCAATGACAATGGTACAGCGAACTGGAAATGTCATGCTACTAGTCCAGCAAACTGGCAAATCAATGACAATAGTACAGCAAACTGGCAAATCAATGACAATGGTACAGCAAACTGGCAAATCAATGACAATGGTACTGCAAAATGGCAAATCAATGACAATGGTACAGCAAACTGGCAAATCAATGACAATGGTACAGCAAACTGGCAAATCAATGACAATGGTACTGCAAACTGGCAAATCAATGACAATGGTACTGCAAACTGTCAAATCAATGACAATGGTACTGCAAACTGAGAATTCTGTGATACTAGTACAGCAAACTGGCTCTTCACTGTTATTTAATAATTCTGTTTTCTTTGTTTCTTTTTTTAAAGTAAAACTCCCCTTCCCATTAATCCTATGCACAGAGGACATGCTTACAATAAGGGGCTTTAAGTTAAAGTCCTACTATAAAAAAAAAAAAACAATAAAAAAAACCCAGAATTGTTAAATAATAGAGCCAAGCAATGAAACTGGTTAATAGGACTCTTGGGGACTTAAGTTCTCCTTTAAAAAACAAAACTATAATTGTTAAAAAATAGTACAAGAACATTACCATTAAAATACCCCCCACCCCAGAATAATAGTATAACTATTGTGTAACTATAATGCACATTAGCAATCAAATATTTAATTGTATTTTGCCTTCACACATTACAAAATCATTCATCCCCCCATTAGGAATAAAATAATATTTTTCCAGTTTTTATTTATATACTTTAGCAAACCATTACTCTACCCATCATCCTACTGAAACACCACCACAATTCAATTAGAATGCCTTTTTAATGCACAAACCCATTATTCCAAACCCCCCAACCCCCCCCCCCTAACCATAAAAATTATATGTACATCATCACATCACCCCCCAGACCTTTTGTAAAACACAAACACTCCCCCCTCCAACCTTGGCACACCACCAGCACACAAATCCCTCTACCCCTTGGCACACCACCAGCACACAAATCCCCCTACCCCTTGGCATACCACCAACACACATATCCCCCTACCCCTTGGCATACCACCAGCACACAAATCCCCCTACCCCTTGGCACACCACCAGCACACAAATCCCCCTACCCCTTGGCACACCACCAGCACACATATCCCCCTTCCCCTTGGCACACCACCAACACACAAATTCCCCTACTCTTTGGCACACCACAAGCACACAAATCCCCCTTGGCACACAAATCCCCCTACCCCCTTGGCACACCACCAGCACAAAAATCCCCCTACCCCTTTGTCACACCACCAGCACACCAATCCCCCACCCCCTTGGTCGACAACCAGCACACAAATCCCCCTACCCCCTTGGCATACACATTCCCTTACCCCCTTGGCACACCACCAGTACAAAACTACCCTACCCTACCCCCTTGTTACAAAACCCGCACACAAATCCCCCTACCCCCTTGGCACACAAATCCCCCTACTCCCTTGGCACAGCAGCAGCACAGAAATCCCCCAACCCCCTTGGCATACAAATCCCCCTACCCCCTTCGCACACAAATCCCCCTAGGCCTAAACCCAGCACATAAATCCCCCTATCCCCTTGGCATACAATTTCCCCTACCCACTTGGCACACAAATCCCTCAACCCCCTTGGCACACAAATCCCCCAACCCCCTTGGCACAAAAATCCCCCTAGGCCCAAAACCAGCACATTAATCCCCTACCCCCCATGGCATACAAATCCCCCTAACCCCTTGGCATACAAATCCCCCTTGGCACAAAAATCCCCCTACCCCCTTGGCACACTACCAGCACACAAATCCCCCTACGCCCTTGGCATACAAACCCCCTACCCTTTTGGCATACAAACCCCCTACCCCCTTGGCACACTAATCCCCCTACCCCCTTGGGACAAAACCTGCACACAAATCCCCTTACCCCCTTGGCACACAAATACCCCAATCCCCTTGGCACAGACCAAGTTTTGACAAGATGCACCCTTTCGTTTTTCAACCTATCAAGTGAATTCTGACATTAACCATTATGTAGTAGTGCTGTGCTACCAACCTGCAAACTAGCAATGGAGGTTGGACTGGGAAAGGTGAAATGCCTTTGCTACACTAGGCAGACCAGCACAGGCACGCATGTGACGTCAGACACACACGTGCAGAAGTATTTTCGGCCTCAGAATGGTAGGTGCGCGGCTCTGTGTACGTCCATTGTCTGTGTCTGGCTCAAGATTGGATGCCTGGGCAAGGCCTTGGCCACATTTATAGCTGGAATTTATGCATTATGCATAATAATTGGTGGTGCACTAGAATTCGAATTTGTGATTAAGTCATGTCCAGTGTACCCACCGTGACTCTACAGGAAGTTCACTGTTCAGCCTGATAATACAGAGAGCTGTCACCTGCCTGTCTAGCAATGGCCTCCTGTGTACTGGGAGGAGTCGGGGCATCTGATGTAACTGTACCCAGTAAAAAACAGCCTACCTGCCTTGATGCTCGCACCTTTAAAAAGTGAGTACCCTAATAATTAGTTTGGTTGAATAATGCAACTTTCATTTAATAGACTTCTAAATGCAAACAATCCCTTATTCCATTCATCTACTACGTGGATATCAGATCTGGGTCCTCCTGCTGTTGGTAAACTACAATTCCCACCATTTACATAACTGTTAAGGGATGCTAGGAATCATAATTAAATGATAGGTGTAGGGATAAAGGCAGGGTCACATCTACCATTAGACAGAGTGAGACATTCGTCTCAGGCAGCACTCTTGCCCTGAAGAAGAAAGGCGGCAGACAGGCAGTAGTTGAGGGGATTGGTTTTTTCCTTGACCGGTTAAGAAAAAAAAAGAATTTTCCCTAGTAACAGATATGATGATGTTAAAATAATTTTGTTTGGTTGGGTTAGCTTTAGTTAGTTTGTTAGACTGGTTAGGTTAGTTAAGGCCCTGCTGAAGGAAAAGAGTATGGCATTTCTAATGTATTGTAACAGTTCTACCAACATATATAGCACAGGCTATAAAATAAGATATTTTGAGCAACAAAACCCTGAAAGGAGCAATATGGAATTGGTAAGCTGTTTGGGAAAGGGATGTAATATCTGTTTCTAGTCATTTACATTATTGGTAATTGACTGTCTGAGGAACTGTTTAAATGACTTTGTGATAGGAAGATCAAAATTGTAAAATTTTACCCATGGCCACCGAGCAAACCACACCCAGTTTTAGACAGAGGTGGTGCGCTTCGTACCGTGCCTGGAAATAATCAAGGGTGGCATTCAAAAGTTTGGCTCAGGCAGCAAAAACCCTAGAAGTGCCCCTGGCTAAAGGTTTGTACACACACACGGCTGTTCGTCACGTGTAGCGCTCGGCCGTCGCGGGTCGTTCCTTGCTCGTAAATCGAGCGTGTGCATGGGCCTTAAGACAGGACATCACTGATGTGCAATATCCCCCACATATATTGACAAAGCTCTTACTGTTACACAGGGGCTATGTGGAATGGAAAGAATCTGAGCGAGGCTCTTGGTCAAAATTCTAACCTGTTATCCTTCAGCTTTTGGGAAGCTATGAGATTCCTTGGCCCCCTGAGAACCAAACATAACCCCTCCTACAAATACTTTAATTAAAGGGGAACTAACCATAAATATTAACTTTTGGGGTAAGATATTGGTCCACGCATTTCTTATCCTTTTGTTTTAAATAAGAAACTATTTTCCATATTCCCAGGACAAGCAAATAAAGTAAAATATCAAAGTCAGAAGGAGAAACAGACAAATATGGACAATAAGTAGTTTTCAAATATTTTTTATTTATTTTTAAAGTTTTCGTTTTATCTTTATTTAAACCTATTTAAATTCTACTTTAATCTCTACCTATTTAAAAAACCTTTTAACGTTTTTATTTTTCTCTATTTAAAACTATTTAAATTCTGTTTTAATTCCTACCTATTTAAAAAACCTTTTTACGTTTTTATTTTTCTCTGTTTAAACCTATTTTAATTCTCTTCCTAGCATCCGCAGGTATCCCACTCCTCCCGGATCGTCCGGGAGTCTCCCTCATTCTGGGATGGTCTCCTGCACTCCTGCGAGACCACCCCAGACTCCCGGACTTGCCCACTTTCTAAGGCCACACCCCCGAAATGCCCCGGGAATGCCCCTAACCCCTCCCTAACCCCGCCTCCCACCAACCTAGAGCACTGACCACACCCCTTGTGACATCACAGCCCGCCCCCCTCGTGAGGTCACACTCCCTCACCAGGCCCCTTTTCCCCACCCCACCCGGAAGCCTGAAGGGGCAGGGTGTGATGTTTGCATCTGAGCCCCTGACACATGCATGTATGAAAAATCGAACAGTTATGTAGCTGAAGATGTGTAGATTCCAAAAATATATAGTTTGTGGGAGGTATTTCCAAGGGGGTGTTATTGCGTGATGCATACGTCCCATTTGGAGTTAATTGGTGTGCATGTCTCTGTGTACACCCACGAATATGGCATACCGATTGATTCACGAGAGGTTAGGCTTTCACATTTGTGTTTGTTTCAAACTTGTGTAAAACAAATCTGGTGTAAAACTCTAGAAAGTGCTATTTAAGATAGTTGGGGGGGACAGGAAAATTGGGGTACCAACGTATATCTGTTATCGTTGTATATCTGTTATTGTTGTATATCTGTTATCGTTGTATATCTTTTATCGTTGTATATCTTATATTTTGTATATCGTTACTCGTTGTATATCTGTTATCGTTGTATATCTGCTATCGTTGTAATATTGTTATCGTTTATCTGTTATCTTTGTATATCTTTATCGTTGTATATCTGTTATAGTTGTATATCTTGTTATTGTTGTATATCTGCTATCGTTGTATATCTGTTATCGTTGTATATCGTATCGTTGTATTCTGTTATCGTTGTATATCTGTTATCGGTGTAATATCTGTTATCATGTATATCTTCTATCGTGTTATCTGTTATCTGTTGTATATCTGTTATCGTTGTATATCTGTTATCGTTGTATATCTTTTATCGTTGTATATCTGTTATAGAGTTGTATATCTTATAGTTGTATATCTGTTATCGTTGTATATCTGTTATCGTTGTATATCTGCTATCGTTGTATATCTTTATCGTTGTATATCTGTTATCGTTGTATATCTGTTATCGTTGTATATCTTTTATCGTTGTATATCTGTTATAGTTGTATATCTTATAGTTGTATATCTGTTATCGTTGTATATCTGTTATCGTTGTATATCTTTTATCGTTGTATATCTGTTATAGTTGTATATCTTATAGTTGTATATCTGTTATCGTTGTATATCTGTTATCGTTGTATATCTGCTATCGTTGTATATCTGTTATCGTTGTATATCTGTTATCGTTGTATATCTGTTATCATTGTATATCTGTTATAGTTGTATATCTGTTATCGTTGTATATCTGTTATCGTTGTATATCTGCATCGTTGTATATCTGTTATCGTTGTATATCTGCTATCGTTGTATATTTGTTATCGTTGTATATCTGTTATCGTTGTATATCTGTTATCGTTGTAGTCTGTATAGTTTGTTATCTGTTATTGTTGTGTACAGTTAGCGTATCGTTGTATACTTTGTATCGTTGTTATCTGTTATCGTTGTATATCTGGTTATCGTTTGTATATCTGTTATCGTTGTATATCTGTTATCGTGATATCGACTATCGTGTATATCTGTATCGTTGTATAGATTTGTTATCGTTGTATATACTGTTTATCGTTGTATATCTTTATCGTTGTAATATCTGTTTATAGTTTGTTATATCTTATAGTTGTATATCTGTTATCGTTGTATATCTGTTATCGTTGTATATCTGCTATAGTTGTATATCTGTTATCGTTGTATATCTGTTATAGTTGTATATCTGTTATCGTTGTATATCTTTTATCGTTGTATATCTGTTATAGTTGTATATCTTATAGTTGTATATCTGTTATCGTTGTATATCTGTTATCGTTGTATATCTTTTATCGTTGTATATCTGTTATAGTTGTATATCTTATAGTTGTATATCTGTTATCGTTGTATATCTGTTACGTTGTTATTGTATCGTTGTATTCTGTTATCGTTGTATATCTGTATCGTTGTATATCTGTTATCATTGTATATCTGTTATAGTTGTATATCTGTTATCGGTGTATATCTGTTATCGGTGTATATCTGTTATCGTTGTATATCTGCTATCGTTGTATATCTGTTATCGTTGTATATCTGTTATCGTTGTATATCTGTTATCGTTGTATATCTGTTATCGTTGTATATCTGTTATCGGTGTATATCTGTTATCAGTGTATATCTGCTATCGTTGTATATCTGTTATCGTTGTATATCTGTTATCGTTGTATATCTGCTATTGTTGTAATGATATTGTGCAGAAACTTACGTTTTCTACAAATAAAAATGCAAAAACTATATATATTTTTTTTTTTAACATATTTTACCTAAAACTCCAGAACGGTTACAAAATCCAGTTATCTTGTTAAAATACAGTTTGTGCTGATGTATAATATTTATATTCAGTATTTACTGGGGGGTTTCTAAACGTAAATCAATTGAGGGCAAAATCTTGTAAAATTTTCTGCCATGCAATACAACTAAATGTTTCATACTATAGCCCATAGTAGGTGTCTGTTTACAAAAAAGTAAGTAAATAATAATCATTGATGGTAATGTATGCAGGCAGAGCAGGATTATCCACAAGGCAACCCTAGGCAACTGCCTAGGGCCCAGGAAACTTCTGGGGGCCCAGCTTCAAAAGCAGTAACAATTATAGTCTATACAATATATTTAATAAAAAAGGGGCCCTAAATTATGGCCCTGCCTAAGGCCCCACATGATATTAATCCATCTCTGTATGCAGGTTGCAAAGTAATGAATTCGCAGACATCCAGATTAGACTGACTTAATTACATATCATTTACACAAACCTCTTAAAGTCCCATTGTGGGATGCCCATTATAGAACCTTTCGTTTGTTTGTAAGCAATCAGTTCAAATAAACATTCCGAACTGCACAGATATAAAATCCTTGTTTCTACACAGTATACAGTAAAGTGTGTACAGTATACAGTATATAGATACATGGGGGGGTCTAGCAATCCAAAAGGTACACCAAAGTGGCTAAACGTACAGGTAAAAAATCACGTCTTTATTGGTATCTCATATAAGTGAGCAAACCCCCCAATAGGGTACACGCTTACGGTAATGTGTTTCGTGGAATTAGAATCTAAAGCCTTGTACGCACGTCTGATAGGATGGCCAATGTATGACCCTCAATGTCGGGCAATAGCCGTTTCGGCTGATAATTGTGTGTGTCTATGCGTTCCCTTGGGCGACGTTTGTCAATCCGCCGTGGCGGATCAACAACAACGCCTGAGGGAATGCATACACTCGACTATCGTCCAAAACGGCCATTAACCCAACCTAGTAATTCATTTGAATGGTTGTTGTGAATTAATACCTTTTTGCATTAGCCCCATAATAATAAAACTATGGGCAGCAAGGTGGCTCAGTGGTTAGCAGTGATGCCTTGCAGCGCTGAAGTCCTGAGTTCGATTCCACCCGTGGACACATCTGCAAGGAGTTTGTATTTTCTGCCCGTGCATGCATGGGTTTCCTCTGGGCACTCCGGTTTCCCCCACAATCATAAAGACATACTGATAGGTTGTATGTGTACATAAAGTGATTAGATTGTAAGCTCTTCAGGGCAGGGCCTGATGTGAATTGAGTAAATAATTGTAAAGCGCTGCGGAATATGTAGCGCTATATAAAAAATAAAATACATGCATACGGTACATACTGAAAAAAAGAACAACGCTATAAAGAATCCTCACATATGTAAACAAGAGTTAACTGGACTCGGGGGGGGGGGTGACTACTTTAATCCTGTTTTTTTTTGTAATAATATTTTAATAAGAATATGGAACGCAAGCATTACTGAACAGTAAAGGATCTCTCTGCACTGGTTACTGCTTGTCCTGGTTAGATATCTGGTTAGAGGCACAGGCAGACGTTCTGGAGCCTGTGCACACTGGAACATGCAGAAAAACAATTGAGCTCATTTCAACAACTGGGACAAAATATATAATTAAAGAGGCCTAGAAAGGGATCTAGAAACTAAAGCATCATTAATCTTGTTTCTCTTCGGAAAATGCTGATTATTGCAATGGCTCCAAGGGAATAGATATGCCAGGAATTTACCCCTAGGGCATGCTAAGAAACCCACAATACTGTAGCAATAAAAACCCCAATGCACTGTGCAGCTGCTGTAAGAGGAATTACCCCATACTGTGGCAAGAAGTCATTTAAAGGTGGTTGCCTGACCATATATGCAGATGTTCCTCTTTAATGCAGTGATTTGCCCCTTTTCATGCTTTAGTACATTACAGGGCCCAAAGCTCTGTATTTACCCCCAACGTAAATGTCATTTAAACTGCAAAACTGAGAGCTTTGCAAATATAGGTAAATACCCTAATAGTTTCAGGCCTCAGGGAAGAAGAGATTAGTTTTCCTTTAATGAATCGTTTTAAGGGATGTTTATTTTTGTGAATGACTTGTTTACTATGCCTTGCTTTTCTCATCCTGTTGAACTGAACAGAAGTAAATAATGCTGCTCTATAGAGAAGGTGGAAGTAAACTTCTTACATGTGTATCAGTTATTCAGCTTGTCTTGTTTACTTTGCTTCTTGTAGAACTTTGAGAATCAATGAAAACTATCAAGCCTTATACAGTAAATATGAATGGACCTTTCTGCAGAGCAAATAACAAGAGCTGTGATGTAATATATTCAGCAAACCTTTACAGGATTTTTAATGGTAGTATAAAATGTATGGCTAGTATAATTATAAATATTCATATTAATTTACAGATGTATTAAAACTAGTGTAATTGAAATCCTGTAAACACAGTGTCTAACTGTACCACAGCCTTACAGGGAGATGTAATTATTATTATTATTGAGGATTTATATAGCGCCAACATCTTCCGTGGTGCTTTACAGTTGCATTAAACAGTCACTATACTCACTGAAACTATTTATCGGTGCTTGCTTTGTCATCAAATTATTAATGTTTATTGAGTGCTCCTAATTCCCCCCACCCTCCCTTACTCACTGCCTCCTTGTAGTGTCTGCGACACTTACAATTTCTGCACAGCCTCACCATGGACACTGCTCTGCTTACACATCTCCCCCCTCCATCCCCCCGCCTTCTTTTCTCTGCTGATTCTCTTAAATGTAGCAGAAAGTGTGCTGGCAGGCAGACAAAGAGGTCAGGGATGGGTCACAAATCATCATTTCTGCTTCTGGAGTGACAGGTCTTTTCCTGAAAATGCTGTGATTTCAAATGAAGATTTCTCAGAATCTACAGCTCAGATTTAAAATCTGAAAAAGTTTTGGAGCAGTTGGATCTTGCTGTGTACACTTTTTTAAAAATTAAATTTTTAGTCCAGCAGCATTCAGTGTGGTAAGTTGCAGCATTTCTGTGGTACAATAGGATGGAGGGCCTTGCCTGAGAACTTACAGTCTAGAGGAGATGGGGATGAGACATAAGGGGAAGTAGATCAGTAGCTGTAACTAAGCTGTCAGTGGATTATAACTAGATGGTCTGTGATGGGTCAGTAAGAGGGGTAGAAGTGTCCAGGTCCAGATTGTAACTTTACAGTCTGGAGGAGATGGGGATGAGACATAAGGTGAAGCAGATCAGTATCTGTAACTAAGTTGTCAGTGGATTATAACTAGTGGGTCTGTGATAGGTCAGTAAGAGGGGTAGAAGTGTCCAGGTCCAGATTGTAACCTTACAGTCTAGAGGAGATGGGGATGAGACATAAGGTGAAGCAGATCAGTATCTGTAACAAGTTCAGTGGATTATAACTAGTGGGTCTGTGATGGGTCAGTAAGAGGGATAGAAGTGTCCAGGTCCAGATTGTAACCTTACAGTCTAGAGGAGATGGAGATGAGACATAAGGTGAAGCAGATCAGTATCTGTAACTAAGTTGTCAGTGGATTATAACTAGTGGGTCTGTGATGGGTCAGTAAGAGGGGTAGAAGTGTCCAGGTCCAGATTGTAACCCTTACAGTCTAGAGGAGATGGGGATGAGACATAAGGGGAAGCAGATCAGTATCTGTAACTAAGTTGTCAGTGGATTATAACTAGTCGGTCTGTGATGGGTCAGTAAGAGGGGTAGAAGTGTCCAGATTGTAACCTTACAGTCTAGAGGAGATGGGGATGAGACATAAGGGGAAACAGATCAGTAGCTGTAACTAAGCTGTCAGTGGATTATAACTAGCGGGTCTGTGATGGGTCAGTAAGAGGGGTAGAAGTGTCCAGGCCCAGATTGTAACCTTACAATACAAGAATTGTGGAAGCACTCCAATAAGGCTAATTTACAACTACATTTAGTGGAAGTGCTACTGATCTGGTCAAACATTTATACAAACATAGAAAAGATAATCAATGCACATTCCTAGGCCACATACAATATCATATTATCTGCACACTGGCATACTTTATAAACAAAGGGGTTTTAGTATACATTACTGTGATCACATGAATGAAAAGCCTTCCAACCATGTCAAGGTAACCCCAGTCTGGAAGGTCCTAACGTCTAACCTTTTCAATTTCTTTTACTTCAATTATGATTAGCAAACTTTTGCATTTCTCATTCTTACACACTGGATCCATATAACAGGCTCTCTCCCTTCCCCCTCAGCACTTTAAAATGAGGGAAGAGGCCATCCAGTGCTTTATATTAAAGGCAAAGGACCTCCCATAAAAGGGGCGTGTTGGGGGTGCTATTACCACATAGAGGCTTGACCAAGCCTCCCAATAAATACATACAATACAAGAATTGTGGAAGCACTCCAATTAGGTTAATTTACAACTAAATTTAGTGGAATGTAACCTTACAGTCTAGAGGAGATGGGGATGTGACATAAGGGGAAACAGATCAGTATCTGTAACTAAGCTGTCAGTGGATTATAACTAGTGGGTCTGTGATGGGTCAGTAAGAGGGGTAGAAGTGTCCAGGTCCAGATTGTAACCTTACAGTCTAGAGGAGATGGGGATGAGACATAAGTGGAAGCAGATCAGTAGCTGTAACTAAGCTGTCAGTGGATTATAACTAGCGGGTCTGTGATAGGTCAGTAAGAGGGGTAGGAGTGTCCAGGTCCAGATTGTAACCTTACAGTCTAGAGGAGATGGGGATGAGACATAAGGTAACAGATCAGTATCTGTAACTAAGTTGTCAGTGGATTATAACTAATCGGTCTGTGATGGGTCAGTAAGAGGGGTAGAAGTGTCCAGGTCCAGATTGTAACCTTACAGTCTAGAGGAGATGGAGATGAGACATAAGGGGAAGCAGATCAGTATCTGTAACTAAGTTGTCAGTGAAATATAACTAGTGGGTCTGTGATAGGTCAGTAAGAGGGGTAGGAGAGTCCAGGTCCAGATTGTAACCTTACAGTCTAGAGGAGATGGAGATGAGACATAAGGGGAAACAGATCAGTATCTGTAACTAAGTTGTCAGTGGATTATAACTAGTGGGTCTGTGATAGGTCAGTAAGAGGGGTAGAAGAGTCCAGGTCCAGATTGTAACCTTACAGTCTAGAGGAGATGGGGATGAGACATAAGGGGACAGATCAGTAGCTGTAACTAAGTTGTCAGTGGAATATAACTAGCGAGTCTGTGATAGGTCAGTAAGAGGGGTAGAAGTGTCCAGGTCCAGATTGTAACCTTACAGTCTAGAGGAGATGGGGATGAGACATAAGGGAAGCAGATCAGTAGCTGTAACTAAGTTGTCAGTGGATTATAACTAGTCGGTCTGTGATGTCAGTAAGAGGGAGAAGTGTCCAGATTGTAACTTACAGTCTAGAGGAGATGGGGATGAGACATAAGGGAGGAAGCAGATTAGTATCTGTAACTAAGTTGTCAGTGGATATAACTAGCGAGTCTGTGATGGGTCAGTAAGAGGGGTAGAAGGTCCAGGTCCCGATTGTAACCTTACAGTCTAGAGGAGATGGGGATGAGACATAAGGTGAAGCAGATCAGTATCTGTAACTAAGTGTCAGTGGATTATAACTAGCGGTCTGTGATAGGTCAGTAAGAGGGGGAGTAGAGTGAAGTGTCAGGTTCAGATTGTAACCTACAGTCTAGAGGAGATGGGGACGAGACATAAGGTGAAGCAGATCAGTAGCTGTAACTAAGTTGTCAGTGGAATATAACTAGCGGGTCTGTGATGGGTCAGTAAGAGGGGTAGAAGAGTCTAGAGGAGATGGGGATGAGACATAAGGGGAAGCAGATCAGTAGCTGTAACTAAGTTGTCAGTGGATTATAACTAGTCGGTCTGTGATAGGTCAGTAAGAGGGATAGAAGTGTCCAGATTGTAAGCTTACAGTCTAGAGGAGATGGGGATGAGACATAAGGGGAAGCAGATTAGTATCTGTAACTAAGTTGTCAGTGGATTATAACTAGCGAGTCTGTGATGGGTCAGTAAGAGGGGTAGAAGAGTCCAGGTCCAGATTGTAACCTTACAGTCTAGAGGAGATGGGGATGAGACATAAGGTGAAGCAGATCAGTATCTGTAACTAAGCTGTCAGTGGATTATAACTAGCGGGTCTGTGATAGGTCAGTAAGAGGGGTAGAAGTGTCCAGGTTCAGATTGTAACCTTACAGTCTAGAGGAGATGGGGACGAGACATAAGGTGAAGCAGATCAGTAGCTGTAACTAAGTTGTCAGTGGATATAACTAGCGGGTCTGTGATGGGTCAGTAAGGAGGGGTAGAAGAGTCTAATAGGAGATGGGGATGAGACATAAGGTGAAGCAGATCAGTTAGCTGACTAAGTTGTCAGTGGATTATAACTAGCGGTCTGTGATGGGTCAGTAAGAGGGTAGAAGTGTCCAGGCCAGATTGTAACCTTACAGTCTAGAGGAGATGGGGATGAGACATAAGGTGACAGATCAGTAGCTGTAACTAAGTTGTCAGTGGATTATAACTAGCGGGTCTGTGATAGGTCGTAAGAGGGGTAGAAGTGTCCAGGCCCAGATTGTAACCTTACAGTCTAGAGGAGATGGGGATGAGACATAAGGTGAAGCAGATCAGTATCTGTAACTAAGTTGTCAGTGGATTATAACTAGTGGGTCTGTGATAGGTCAGTAAGAGGGGTAGAAGAGTCCAGGTCCAGATTGTAACCTTACAGTCTAGAGGAGATGGAGATGAGACATAAGGGGAAGCAGATCAGTAGCTGTAACTAAGTTGTCAGTGGAATATAACTAGCGAGTCTGTGATAGGTCAGTAAGAGGGGTAGAAGTGTCCAGGTCCAGATTGTAACCTTACAGTGTAGAGGAGATGGGGATGAGACATAGGGGGAAGCAGATCAGTATCTGTAACTAAGTTGTCAGTGGATTATAACTAGCAGGTCTGTGATGGGTCAGTAAGAGGGGTAGAAGTGTCCAGGTCCAGATTGTAACCTTACAGTCTAGAGGAGATGGGGATGAGACATAAGGGGAAACAGATCAGTATCTGTAACTAAGTTGTCAGTGGATTATAAGTAGTCGGTCTGTGGTATGTCAGTAAGAGGGGTAGAAGTGCCCAGGTCCAGATTGTAACCTTACAGTCTAGAGGAGATGGGGATGAGACATAAGGTGAAGCAGATCAGTATCTGTAACTAAGCTGTCAGTGGATTATAACTAGCGGGTCTGTGATGGGTCAGTAAGAGGGGTAGAAGTGTCCAGGCCCAGATTGTAACCTTGCCTGAAGAGGTGAGTGTTGAGGTTGCGTTTGAAGATATGAAGTGATGGTGAGTGACATATAAAGCGAGGAATAGAGTTCCAGAGCAGAGGGGCAGCACAAGAAAATTCCTTTATACGGACATGGAAAGAGGTGATCAGAGTAGATGAGAGGAGAAGATCATTAGCAGAGCGGAGGTTATGCCTTGGGTAGTATCTGTTTATCAGATCAGAGATGTATGGGGGGGGGGGGGGCTGTATTGGAGAGAGCCTTGTAGGATAAGGTTAGCAGTTTAAATTGGATCCTTTGGGTAATGGGAAGCCAGTGGAGAGATTGGCAGAAAGGGGCAGCGTGTGAGAAGCGGGAAGAGAGGTGAATGAGCCTGGCAGCAGAGTTAAGGATTGATTGAAGGGGTGCCTGATGGTTGCATGGTAGACCGCACAGGAGGGTGTTACAGTAGTCCAGCCGAGAGATGATAAGGGCATGAACTAGAATTTTGGTAACGTTCTGTGAAAGGAAGGGACGAATGCATGAGATGGTCTGGAGCTGTAACCGACAGCTGTAAACAGGGTATTAATGTGGTATTTAAAGGAAAGTCAAAGGGAAAGTCAATGGGAAAAGGGGGAAAGCATACTGTACAACTGCGTAAAAATGTGCATGTACAGTTACATGTGGTTTTAGCATTTAACTAAGCGTTCGTTCACACTACATCAGAGAGTAAAAACCAATAGGATTTCACAACATCATTCACACTTATATGTGTTATATTCCGTTCCAGTCTGTTTTAAAAACCCACTGCTGCACGCATTTCTGTCCGTCTAAAATGCATGAAAACACAATGGACAACAACGCACACGTTTGCTTTTCTGTCCATTTTTCGAAAAGGGGGCCTGGGAGTTCCTGTGATGTCATTTCCGGTCCGCGGGATATAGGAAACACGCTGAAGAATAGCAACATCACCAGAAAATTGCAAGATTCACTCTCCACAACACTATCTGCCACCGCTCTCTCCAAAGGCTCTTGAAAATGCGATCGATTGAAAACGTGTTAAAACTCCTACAGGCACAGGTGTAAGTTATGCTTACTGATTCACAATCATTTAGCAGGACTTTAACTCCTTTCTTGCAGAGACTACTCAAGTATTTCAAGAGACTATTCACCAGCGGCTGCGTGGCTGGAATTGTGTTACTATGTAATGCCAGTTAATAGTAACGAACGGGGAAATCACTTCTGGGATAAACCACCCCAAATGTGCATTTTGTTGTCTACAAACATGCACTTTCAATGAGTGCGTTTAGTGGACGTCAAATGGGGGGGATGTTTGTTTCAAATATGTGCTCAACCTGAAATCTGCATACAAATGCACAGAACCCTCAGGGATTCTGACCATTGGCTACTTTTTAGATTATTCTTGTTCTAGGAGCCAATTAAATGATCCTAACTGTGTGTCTGTAATTGTCACATAAATTCACCATGTCTTGCTTAGGTATCGTACTTCCCACAATTCTCTGCAAGTAGAAACCTATTTATATCAAATTAATTTGAAACGGCATTATTATCACATTACCGCTAGAATATTTATAAATGGAAATCAACCAATTACACGGCCTATAGCGTCACAATTTAACTGGCGTGTAATTGTGCGTTTTGTTTGTTTAATGGAATTTTATAGGATATTATATTTAGTTTTAATGATGATTCATTGTAAAAGCGGTGGTCGAATATCGAGAAGAGAATTTCAGTAATTCAGCATCCTTTGCTGCCACACAGATTAGTGCTGACTGTTGGAGCTGTTGCACTGATTAACCAGGAGAGGGAGAAATTCACCGTCTGTAACCACATTTTCATTTGGAGTTTTACTTAAATAAAAGAAAATGATGGCTTAAAATTTATTGTAACTAAATTATACAACATCATAAAAAGTGTTTTAAATGTAAGGGCCCCTTCACTAGCTCAGCGATTTGCTTTTAAAGGGCCACTCCAAAAAAAACTTTTTAATTAAATTGTATATTACCCCCCCCCCCCCAAACCCCACTTTAGTGTTATTTGTAGCTACCAAAAATGCTCCTGATCTTGATTACCTGACCCGGTCCCTCGACGCTCCAACACTGCCTCTGCTGCTGACAGCCGCTCCACTTTAAATAGAGTTAAAGGCCCGGCGTGACGTCACGCCCAATCGCCTGACAGCCGCGACCAGGAAGGAAGATGGCTGTCTGCACTGAAGTCCCCTGCTCCTGTTTTTACCCAGAAACGAGCTCAAAACAGGAGCAGCGGGCGGCACATTGACAGCAAGGGACTGGGTCAGGTAAGAAAGTTTAGGAGCGTGGGGTTTTGGGGGGTAATATAAAATTTAGAAAAAAGTGGATTTTCTTGGGTGAACTTGCCCCTTAATTGCACGCTTCATCAGGCCCTGTACCTACTGTGTGGGTCAGTTAGCTTGGCTGTGACTAGTGGCTAGGACCCGGAAGAGTTGCAAGGTCCAGCAGACTTTGAGGTAAATATCTTTTGTCAGGAATGCTGGGGAGAAAGTTAAGTATTGCAGAATGGGGTCCTAGTTGTGGAGTTAAAACATTGTCAGGGAAGTAAACAGGACCTTTAACTTTTGCTTGTCTGCATGTGGGAAGAAGCATTCTGCAAGAATCACCTCTTCCCATTGGACCGTAGGGGGACTGGACTGAACTATGAACGAAAGGTAAAATAAAGGCTGCCATACACATGGGAGATAAAGACAAATCCGTGCAGCAAGCGTATTTACTGCAATATAGCATTGGCATGTGTTAGGACTGTGTGGCAGGTGGTTCTGGGAGGTGGGTACACGCCACTTTGTGCCCTTCCGTTTCTGAGATGCGTTGTAAATGCCCAGATCTATGGCTGTAGATGAAGTAATGATACCTATGGCCAAAGAAAAGGTTCCAAGGAAAACATGAAATAGATTTTTTAAATGTAACTGTTTGAGGAGTTTTGCCCTTTTTTGCATTTGTAGTTAATGGCTGGGAAGTGGTTGTAAAAAGTCTCAGTTTTTGTAGCTAATGCTAAATTATTTAAAGGCTATGGCCCTGCTTCAATTGCAGGATCAATATTGGCTCAATTTTAAAGTAGCAGGGAAGATAAATACAATTATGAAAAGCGATATTATTATATATTATGCACTGAACTTAAACGGTAAAGAAAAGTCAAATTAAACATGGGGCAGAGTAAACACTTCCCTGTGCTATTTAACTAGAGCATTCAGATCTAGACCAGTTAAACAGCTGATTGGTTACTATAAGTATAAAGTACATTCAGATCTAGACCAGTTAAACAGCTGATTGGTTACTATAAGTATAAAGTACATCAGATCTAGACCAGTTAACAGCGATTGGTTACTATAGTATAAAGTACATTCAGATCTAGACCATTTAAACAGCTTGTGGTTACTATAGGTATAAAGTACATTCAGATCTAGACCAGTTAAACAGCCGATTGGTTACTATAAGTATAAAGTACATTCAGATCTAGACCATTAAACAGCCGATTGTTACTATAAGTATAAAGTACATTCAGATCTAACCAGTTAAACAGCCGATTGGTTACTATAAGTATAAAGTACATTCAGATCTGACCAGTTAACAGCGATTGGTTACTATATGTATAAAGTACATTCAGATCTAGACCA
Source organism: Hymenochirus boettgeri (assembly GCA_019447015.1). Lineage (NCBI taxonomy): Eukaryota > Metazoa > Chordata > Amphibia > Anura > Pipidae > Hymenochirus > Hymenochirus boettgeri. The sequence continues at coordinate 136,662,731 of CM033477.1, forward strand.
GTTAACAGCACATTGGTTACTATAAGTATAAAGTACATTCAGATCTAGACCAGTTAAACAGCCGATGGTTACTATAAGTTAAAAAGTACATTCAGATCTAGACCAGTTAAACAGCCGATTGGTTACTATAAGTATAAAGTACATTCAGATCTAGACCAGTTAAACAGCCGATTGGTTACTATAAGTATAAAGTACATTCAGATCTAGACCAGTTAACACCGATTGGTTACTATAATATAAAAGTACATTCAGATCTAGACCAGTTAAACAGCTGATTGGTTACTATAGGTATAAAGTACATTCAGATCTAGACCAGTTTAAACAGCCGATTGGTTACTATAAGTATAAAGTACATTCAGATCTAGACCAGTTAAACAGCCGATTGGTTACTATAAGTATAAAGTACATTCAGATCTAGACCAGTTAAACAGCCGATTGGTTACTATAAGTAAAAAGCATTCAGATCTAGACCAGTTAAACAGCCATTGGTTACTATAAGTAAAAGTACATTCAGATCTAGACCAGTTAAACAGCCGATTGGTTACTATAAGTATAAAGTACATTCAGATCTAGACCATTTAAACAGCCGTTGGTTACTATAAGTATAAAGTCACATTCAGATCTAGACCAGTTAAACAGCGATTGGTTACTATAAGTATAAAGTACATTCAGATCTAGACAGTTAAACAGCCGATTGGTTACTATAAGTATAAAGTACATTCAGATCTAGACCAGTTAAACAGCTGATTGGTTACTATAGGTATAAAGTACATTCAGATCTAGACCAGTTAACAGCTGATTGGTTACTATAGGTATAAAGTACATTCAGATCTAGACCAGTTAAACAGCCGATTGGTTACTATAAGTATAAAGTACATCAATCTAGACAGTTAAAGCCCGTTTAGTTACTATAGGATAAAGTACATTCAGATCTAGACCAGTTAAACAGCCGATTGGTTACTATAAGTATAAAGTACATTCAGATCTAGACCAGTTTAAACAGCTGATTGGTTACTATAGTATAAGTACATTCAGATCTAACCAGTTAAACGCCGATTGTTACTATAAGTATAAAGTCATTCAGATCTAACCAGTTAACAGCCGATTGGTTACTATAAGTATAAAGTCATTCAGATCTAGACCAGTTAAACAGCTGCTTGGTTACTAAAAGTATAAGTACATTCAGATCTAGACCAGTTAAAAGCTGCTGGTTACTATAAGTATAAAGTACATTCAGATCTAGACCGTTAAACAGCTGTTTAGTACTATAGGTTAAAGTACCAGATCTAGACCAGTTAAACAGCTGATTGGTTACTATAAGTATAAAGTACATTCATCTAGACCAGTTAAACAGCTGATTGGTTACTATAATAAATAAGTACATTCAGATCTAGACCAGTTAAACGCTGATTGGTTACTATAGTATAAAGTACATTCAGATCTAGACCATTTAAACAGCTGATTGGTTACTATAGGTATAAAGTACATTCATTCTAGACCAGTTAAACAGCTGTTTGTTACTATAATAGTAAAAGTACATTCAGATCTAGACCAGTTAAACAGCTATTGGTTACTATAAGTATAAGTCATCAGATCTAGAACAGTTAAACAGCTTTTTAGTTACTATAGGTATAAGTACATCAGATCTAACCAGTTAAACAGCTGATGGTTACTATAAGTAATAAGTACATTCAGATCTAGACCTTTAACAGCTGTTTAGTTACTATAGGTATAAAGTACATTCAGATCTAGACCAGTTAAACAGCTGTTTAGTTACTATAGGTATAAAGTACATTCAGATCTAGACCAGTTAAACAGCCGATTGGTTACTATAGGTATAAAGTACATTCAGATCTAGACCAGTTAAACAGCTGTTTAGTTACTATAGGTATAAAGTACATTCAGATCTAGACCAGTTAAACAGCTGATTGGTTTATAAGTATAAAGTACATTCAGATCTAAACAGTTAAACAGCTGTTTAGTTACTATAGGTATAAAGTACATTCAGATCTAGACCAGTTAAACAGCTGATTGGTTACTATAAGTATAAAGTACATTCATCTAGACCAGTTAAACAGCTGATTGGTTACTATAAGTATAAAGTACATTCAGATCTAGAACAGTTAAACAGCTGATTAGTTACTATAAGTATAAAGTACATTCAGATCTAGACCAGTTTAAACAGCTGATTGGTATATAAGTATAAGTACATTCAGATCTAGACCAGTTAAACAGCTGTTTAGTTACTATAGGTATAAAGTACATTCAGATCTAGACCAGTTAAACAGCTGATTGGTTACTAAAAGTATAAAGTACATTCAGATTTAGACCAGTCACAGCTGATTAGTTACTATATGAATAAAGTACCTTCAGATCTAGACCAGTTAAACTGCTGATTGGTTACTATAAGAATAAAGTACATTCAGATCTAGACCAGTTAAACAGCTGATTAGTTACTATAAGTATAAAGTACATTCAGATCTAACCATTTAAACAGCTGATTGGTTACTATATAGTATAAAGTACATTCAGATCTAGACCAGTTAAACAGCTGTTTAGTTACTATAGGTATAAAGTACATTCAGATCTAGACCAGTTAAACAGCTGATTGGTTACGATAAGAATAAAGTACATTCAGATCTAGACCAGTTAAACAGCTGATTGGTTACTATACGTATAAAGTACATTCAGATCTAGACCAGTTAAACAGCTGATTGGTTACTATAAGTATAAAGTACATTCAGATCTAGACCAGTTAAACAGCTGATTGGTTACATAATTAAGTACAATTCGATCTGACCAGTTAAACAGCTGTTTAGTTACTATAGGTATAAAGTACATTCAGATCTAGACCAGTTAAACAGCTGATTGGTTACTATAAGAATAAAGTACATTCAGATCTAGATCAGTTAAACAGCTGATTGGTTACTATAAAGGCTCTTACACACGCTCGATTTACGAGTGAGGAACGACCCACCACAGTGACTGGTACATACAAGTTTGCCCATAGTGAGTGGTACATACAAGTTTGTCCACACTGAGTAGTACATACAAGTTTTCGCACAGTGATTGGTACATACAAGTTTTCCCACACTGAGTAGTACATACAAGTTTTCCCACAGTGAGTGGTACATACAAGTTTGCCCACAGTGACTGGTGCATACAAATTTGCCAACAGATATCTGTCTATCTATCTATCTATCTATCTATCTATCTATCTATCTATCTATCTATCTATCTATCTGTCTATGAGCGAATAAATATTTTTATATATTTTTGGGTAAGAAAAGACCTGTGAGTACATTCAATTTCCAGTGGATTATATTGTCATTTGAAGTTGCACCCAGTCAGATGGTAAAAAGAAAACTGGAGTGCTTTCTGTAACAATACTATCTATCTATCTATATATATATCTATCTATCTACCTATCTATCTATCTATCTACCTATCTATCTATTCTTCTATCTATCTATCTACCTACCTATCTATCTATCAAATCAAATCAAATCAATTCAAAAAGAGCTTTATTGGTCAGATCAATTTACATTTTGACATTGCCAAAGCAAACAAAAAATAATAAAATAATAAAACATGTTAGTATTAGAGGTACACGGTAGGGGGACATGGGTATCAATGGATAGTTAATATATGGACAGTACTATAAAGGGTATATTGGGTTTTAGTCTTTAAGTCGATTGGGGAAGGATAAAGGGATAATTGGGCAAGTAGTCCTTGGTCATTGAGTTAATTTATGCTCCTCTCAGTCTGTGACATGCCGTTACATAGTGTCCCCAATATTTACTGTGTATATATCTATCTCAGTCTGTGACATGCCGTTACATAGTGTGCCCCAATATTTACTGTGGCTTCATCCTCTCCCAGCAGGCTATAGAGTTTTCTCTCTCTATCTAAGCAGTTGAAGTCTGGGATAAAGTTCGACAGCATCTTGAAATGGGGGTCCCGTATTGCTTTGTATTTGGGGCAGTGTAGAAGGAAGTGGGTCTCATCTTCTAAGGTTCCTTGGTCACAGTGCTGGCACAGTCTGTTCTCTCTTGGTTTATATGTCAGTCTGTGTCGGCCAGATTCTATTTCTAGGCTGTGTGCACTCAATCTGTAGAGACTCAGGACTTGTCTCTCTTTAGGGTTTGTGATATTCTTCAGGTAGGGGGCCAGTTTGTAGTCTCTGTCCAGTGCCTGGTATATAATTAGTTTCTGGGACTTTTTTATTTCTTTCTTCCATTCATCCACGTAGTCCAATTGGCTCTTGGTTATGGCGGCTGTGATTTGAGGTTTAGACAGGCTCTGTGGATGTGGGTTTGATGTTAGTAGGGAGCTGATGAGTTGTTTCAGTGCACATGGCTTTTCCTGGTCTTTGTTGTGTATTGAGGCTTTATAATGGTAAGAGTTGGGGCTACTGTTCTGTAGGTGAGCCCAGAATGATAGGGCCCTTTTTTGCATCTCAAGCAGTAATGGGAATCTGCCAAGCTCAGCCCGACAAGCGCTGTTTGATGTACTGCGATGGACCTGGAGGAGGTGCTTACAGAATTCGAGATGGAGTATTTCTGGTGGGCCAGACTCCCATTTTGATTGGTTCGGAATAGGAGACAGGGCCCCATACTTCACTGCCATAGAGTAGGATTGGGGAAATGACACTGTCAAAGATTTTAAGCCAGACTTTTACCGGTGGTTTGAGGTGATACAGCTGTTTTCTTATTGCAAAGAAGGTTCGGCTGGCTTTTGCTTTCAAGGTCTCTATAGCTGCCCTAAAGCTCCCAGAATGGTTGATCTCCAGGCTGAGATAAGTATATTTCTCTGTTCTGCTGAGTATCTCGTTATTCAAAGTGAATGAAGAGTCGTGTGTTGTTTTTTTGTTTTTCTTCTGGAACATCATAATTTTCGTTTTATTTGGATTTATGGGAAGTGCCCAGGTTGCACTGAATTTCTCCAGGATGGCAAGACTGTCTTGTAGGCCACTCTCTGTTGGTGATAGCAGTAAGAGGTCATCTGCGTAGAGCAGGAACTTTACATTGGTGTCACGTAGAGTAAGTCCTGGTGCTGATGAGGTTTCTAGAGCTGCTGCCAGTTCGTTGATGTAGATGTTAAAGAGAGTTGGACTCAGACTACATCCTTTCTGACTCCCCGACCTTGCAGGAAGTATGACGTTCTTTTCCCATTCACTTTTACAATGCATTTATTACCAGTATAAAGGCTCTTGATGACATCATATGTTTTTCCACCTATTCCACTCTCCAGAAGTTTTAGGAATAGGCCTGGGTGCCACACTGAGTCAAACGCCTTTTTAAAATCTATCTATCTATCTATCTATCTATCTATCTATCTATCTATTCATCTATCTATCTATCTATCTATCTATTATTTATCTATCTATCATCTATATATCTATTCATCTATCTATCTATCTATCTATCTATCTATCTATCTATCTATCATCTATCTATCTATCTATATATCTATCATCTATCTGTTCATCTATCTATCTATTTATCTATCTATCTATTTATCTATCTATCTATCTATCTATCTATCTATCTATCTATCTATCTATCTATTATTTATCTATCTATCTATCTATCTATCTATCTATCATCTATCTATTCATCTATCTATATCTATCTATCTATCTATCTATCTATCTATCTATCTATCTATCATCTATCTATCTATCTATCAATCTATTCATCTATCTATCTATCTATCTATCTATCTATCTATCTATCTATCTATTATTTATCTATCTATCATCTATCTATCTATTCATCTATCTATCTATATCTATCTATCTATCTATCATCTATCTATCTATTCAGCTATCTATCTATCTATCTATCTATCTATCTATCTATCTATCTGTCTATCTATCATCTATCTATCTATTCAGCTATCTATCTATCTATCTATCTATGTATATATCTAACTATCTATCTATCTATTATCTATCTCAGTGTTCTCCTCAGAATTTTTTCCCAGCTGGGTGGAGTGAAAAGGTAGCCGGGTGGGGCAGAATGGGGAACTTTGATGGTGGGGAAAGTTAAAATGTGCACTATTTTTACTAGTTAATTATTCATTATTTTCAATTACTTTAGGTTTGACATGCCCTTTAAACTCATGCAGTATAACTACATTGAAACAAATACAGCTTTCATATTCTGGGAATACTGAACAGCCTTGCATCATGCTCATTATATAGGTCAGGGATATCCCACTAGATGTTTTAAAACTGTGACTCCCAGCATTCCTTAGTTGCAGAATGCAGGGAGTTGTAGCCCAGATGTAACATGGCAGCACTAGCACATGTGACACACATACAGAGTGCATTGCAGGTTTGTTGTGCCACCGTTTCGCACCCTTGTGGATCTTGAAAAAGCTAGTTAACACGTGCTAAAATAATCTTGCAGGTATAAAAATGGAGTCTTCACCGGGTAGTTTTGGTGGGAGTTTTACTGACCTATTGGGACTTATTGTATTAAACCAACATCTAAATTCTTTATTAAATCACAAGTGTTTTCACAAGAATTTTTTTCCAGCCGGGTGGCATGAAAAAGTAGCCAGGTGGGCCGCCAGACTGAAAGACCCTAGGGAGAACACTGTATCTACATCTATCTAATCATCTATTATCCTTCTAATTATCTATTTATCTATATATTATCTATCTATCTAATCATCTATTATCCTTCTAATTATCTATTTATCTATATATTGTCTATCTATCTAATCATATATTATCTTTCTATTTATCTATTTATCTATATATTATCTATCTATCTAATCATCTATTATCCTTCTAATTATCTATTTATCTATATATTGTCTATCTATCTAATCATATATTATCTTTCTATTTATCTATTTATCTATATATTGTCTATCTATCTAATCATCTATTATCCTTCTAATTATCTATTTATCTATACATTATCTATCTATCTAATCATCTATTATCCTTCTAATTATCTATTTATCTATATATTGTCTATCTATCTAATCATCTATTATCCTTCTAATTATCTATTTATCTATATATTATCTATCTATCTAATCATCTATTATCCTTCTAATTATCTATTTATCTAATAGTATCTATCTTACTAATCATATATTATCCTTCTATATCTATTTCTCTATCTATTAATCTATCTATCTAATCATCTATTATCCTTCTAATTATCTATTTCTAATATTTCTATCTAATCATTATTATCCTTCTAATTATCTATATATCTATATATTATCTATGTATCTAATCATCTATTTATCTATCTATCTATCATCTATCTATCATCTATCTATCTATAATCTATCAATCTATCTATTCTTATCTATCTATCATCTATCTATTATCTATCTATCTAATAATCTATGTCCTCTATTATCTATTTATCTATATATTATCTATCTATCTAATCATCTATTATCCTTCTAATTATCTATATATCTATATATTATCTATGTATCTAATCATCTATCTATCTATCTATCATCTATCTATCATCTATCTATCTATAAATCTATCAATCTATCTATTATCTATCTATCAATCTATCTATTATCTATCTATCTAATAATCTTTTGTCCTTCTAATTATCTATTTATCTATATATTATCTATCTATCTAATCATCTATTATCCTTCTAATTATCTATATATCTATATATTATCTATGTATCTAATCATCTATCTATCTATCTATCTATTATCTATCTATCAATCTATCTATTATCTATCTATCTAATCATCTATTGTCCTTCTAATTATCTAAATATCTATATATTATCTATCTATCAATCATATATCTATCTATCATCTATCTATCTATCTATCTATCTATCTATCTATCTATCTATCTAATTATCTATTATCCTTCTAATTATCTATTTATCTATATATTATCTATCAAATCATCTATTATCCTTCTAATTATCTATATATCTATATATTATTTATGTATCTAATCATCTATCTATCTATCATCTATCTATCTATCTATTATCTATCTATCAATCTATCTATCTATCTAATCATCTATTGTCCTTCTAATTATCTATTTATCTATATATTATCTATCTATCTAATCATCTATTATCCTTCTAATTATCTATATATCTATATATTATCTATCTATCTAATCATATATCTATCTATCATCTATCTATCTATTATCTATCTATCTATCTATCTATCATCTATCTATCTATCTATCTATCTGTCTATCTGTCTATCTATTATCTATCTATCTATCTATCTATCTATCTATCATCTATCTATCACCTATCTATCATCTATCTATCTATCATCTATCTATCTATCTATCTATCTATCTATCTATCTATCCATATATCAATCTATCTATTATCTATCTATCTATCTATCTATCTATCTATCTATCGTCTAACTATCTATCATCTATCTATCTATCTATCTATGTATCTATCCATATATCAATCTATCTATTATCTATCTATCTATTTATCTATCAATCTATCTATTTATCTATCTATCCATATATCAATCTATCTATTATCTATCTATCAATCTATCTATTATCTATCTAATCATCTATGTAATCATCTGTTAAATATTCAAACAAATGGTGTGCACTCTATCTTCATGTCTTTATCTATCTATCTATCTGTCCATCCGTCCGTCCGTCCATCTATCTATCTTCGTGTATTTATCTATCTGTCTGTCTATCCATCCATCCATCCATCCAATCGTCTCTCTAGCTTTTCATTTATTGTAATCTATCTAACCCATTTAGTCCATATGTTCAATTACTGAAATTTCAATCCTTTACATGGGTAGACAAAGTTACACAATGGCAATAAACAAACTGTCATATGAATATACTGTAAGAAGTCATTCCCCCATGAAAGGAGCACTTAACATAATGATAGCTGTAAATAGTGATATATAGCCAGGTTATCCATCCTCCACCAAATTGGCAGCCCACCAGCTGGGTGTGATTCCAGAATGACTTTTATTTACCAGTCAATATCTATTTGTAATATATCAGTGTGGGGAGGAACTCTTCTTGGACGATCCATGTGCCCCTATGTTAATGTAATGTAATGGCTGGTGTGTGCAGTGACTTGCTGCTTTAAGGACTTATCTGGAGATCACAATAAGGGCTGGGCTGGACCACACTGAAGCTCTTTTAAGTGCGATCCGATTTAAAAGCACACACTAGTGTGACCCACTTGATGTGGCCGTGCTAGGGAGCGATGCGTGTGCGATCTGTCAATCGGAGAACATGCGATACACAATTTTTGTGCAATCGCATGCTCTCCAATTGCGAATCATCGGCCAATCGGACACAAGCACGTTACAGTGTGGCCTCAGCCTAAGGAGACCTACTTGTGGCCTATTAAACAAAAACCCTAGAATCAAATGGCAGTGTGACAGCAGGGATGCAATAAGAGAAAACTCTGCCCTCCACACACCTGCCAATTGTTACATCAGTTTTCCTGTTTGATGTGACCTGAACATTGAATTTATAGTATCATTGGGTCTAGGTACCGATTCCTACCTTGCAACGTTACCAGATGGAGAATGCTCCAGTGTCGGATTGGCCCACCAGGTTACAGCCCATTCACCCAAGATTATCGAGAAAACTGCTCAAATTTAAAGGGCATGTCCACCCATAAACTGAAACTTTACACATAGCTGCAGCAACCCACTTACTTACCTTCCCAAGAGATGCTCCTGAACATACTTACAACACTCGGCCCCTCACCATCTGGGTGCTCCCTCCTGCTGCTGTTTCGATCAAGTACAGCAGCAGTAAAGCATTCCATGGAAGCAGAGCGGCGAAGTGCAGCAGAGCGGTGAGGGACCAGATCTATTCAGGTGCATCTTTAGGGAAGGTAAGTAGAACAAAGTGGGGTTTGGAGTTTGCTGCAGCTATATGTTTACATTTTCTGGTTGACATGCCCTTCAAATCCAGAGCCAAAGGGACAGTAAGAAAGGCATTTTATTAAACAATATGCGTCAGTAGGAGTAAACAAACTTATAGGGGATCAGTACCAATACTTAAAGGGCATGTCCACCCCATTTTCTAAAATTTTCCCAATATTAGCTTTCCCTCCCCAGCCGCCATAAAAGATTTTACTGGAACTCCCCCCATCTTTACTTACCTTACCACCTCTTTCCTGCAGCGTACTGTACCGGGCCTCTGCTTGCATGGAACTGCAAGCAGGGAACGGGACCGGCAGCTGCGTCTGTGATTGGCTGAGAGGCAGCCAATCAATGGACGCACAGAACGCCGGGGGATATAGGTAGAGGTAAGTAAAGATCGGGGGAGTTCCAGTAAAATCTGTTATGGCGGTTGGGGCTGGTAGTGCGGGGAACCAAGCTTACGACTATCATAATAGTAAACCCATATGGCACCGCACGCTTAATCTGGATACAACTGAAAGCAATAGACCTATGACCATTTGTGGTTTTTAATTGCAGTTTTTAAGTGTGTGTTTCTTTTGGGGGTGTGTGTTATACTATTGTTAGTTAATAAAGAAAACCGTTTCTAGTCATATTCGACTTTGGTTTGCTCACATCATTGCTATATTTATATGATTATTAATGACTGTAGTCTTAGATCTATTGCTTTCAATTGGTATCCAGATTAAGTGTGCAGTGCAATATGGGGAACTATTTCCAGAGAGATTGTCGTTTGTAACGTTATGATAGGAGTAAAGCTGGGTACACACGATATTTGGCCATATTTATAAACCCTCAGTATCGCAGGTTAGCAATATTGCGTGTTCAGTAATGTATGACAGCGGCTGTAAGCATACAGCTGCGATCATACATTTACGATGAACGTTTGTTAATTAATGAACGTTTGGTTGTAGATTATCCCTGTGGTAGTAAAATAACGCAATGGTATTGTATGGGGGTATTACATAAAACTGTGATTGCGTTCGTAGATTTATGATTGTCATTTCGATTGATATCGTAGATTTATGAAAGCAATCAGAAATTTACGATCTTTAAAGGCGCAGTAACGCTAAAAATTGATGCAGTGCCTTTATAAATATATCAATAATGTGTGTATGCCCAAAATGTCCTCTTCATCAGCATTGGAAACAGCCATTCTGATTGGAAAATTTCCCTCTGTCCCGGTCAACCCCCTGTACTAAAGTATAGGGTGTAGGCATTATGGCAGACACAAAGATTCCCGGTACACTTTATATAGGGAGAACAATTGTGACTTTGTGTACTCCCATCTGTCAAGGATTCTGTTTGTCATCTTTGACAGATTGGTACTGTGTGTACCTACCTTAAGACAGATAGATATGTAAATGAAATGTTAGGTGGGCCCCTAAACTCATCCTGGTGGGACCCTGGTCTCAGATTTCCTGGTGGGTCCCAACACCCCAGTCCGACACTGATCATGTTGAAGGTAAAGGTGGCCATACATTAGGATGATTTTACTTTCCCGACCGAGTGATCCCACAACGTTAGACCGATCCTGACGGAGCCGCATTCCCCCATGGGATCTTTGCACCATGGATCTTACATAGATTTTAGCTTGAAATCGGCAGAAGATGTAGACTGGAAAATGGGGTAGATGGAAAATGTCCAACCTTGGAAATCTTCCAATGTTTTTCAATAAACCAACCTCGATCTGTCGAAAAAACAGAGAATTTCATTGATTCATTGAATCGATCAGAATCTTTTCTGTGTATGGGGGCTTTATTAGTGTATGGGCATGGGTACACACCTTCCAATCCTTCTTCCCGACAAGTCGGCCAGGAGAAAGGACTGCCGGTCGGATTTTGTTGCATCAGGTCAAAGATACCATTCAATACTTAAGCTGGGTACACACGATTAGATATTTCGGTCCGATCGACCGATAGTTCAGTGTATCGGTCGATCGGACCAAAATTATCGAATCCGAATGTGCCCATGTCCGATCGACCATTCGTCCGAATTGGACGAAAGGACGATCGGACAGGGTGGAAAACCTCGTCCGATCGTGCGGTCCTCTATGGACCGCACGATCGGTCGCGGTGACTATCGTACGCGGCTGCTTTTGCCACGACCGACAGTCCTTCCTCCTTGCCGACCGTTCGAAAGTATCGAACGGTCGGTCAGGAGGAAAAATCGCTAGGTGTGTACCTAGCTTAAGGCCAGATTATTGGATGATGTGTACCTTTAATTACTCAACCAGACACAATGGCTAGGATGCAATTTGACCTTGAGAGAGCCATGCTAGCAATGATAGCCATACATGTACATGACTAATTACTCCCCATTCAGAAATCAGTCAGGGATAGCGATTGATGGACGACCTTTCTGCACTTAATCTTCATCAGATTTCTGTAGAGCTTTGTACTGATCGGAAATTTCAAAGGCCTGCCTGATCCCGTTTTGATCAAGACATTTTCCCCATACACGGCATCGATATTCCGATCAATTGGAAGAATTCAATCAAATTAAATGGATTATCAAGGATATTTTCCAGTGTTTTCAGCAATATTGATCAGTCTATCAAAAAAAACATTATCAGGCAAGACCGAAAATTTCCCATCTAACAGAACTAGACCTTCTGTAGTTTTCAAGCTGTAATCTATGGAAGCTCAGCGGTGCAAGACGGGGCTTTTGATAGGTTCTTTCAATCGGATTTTCAATTGTTTCGGCCAATCAGAAAAACACTGGAGCGTGTATGGCTACCTTTATGCCCCCCATACATGGCATTTCGAGCGATCCGATAGAAATTGTTGAGTGGTTTATCGTAAAAACAAAGATAGGGCCAGGCGAAAAATTTGCTGCTGACCCCATCTTCAGCCCCTTTCAAGTAGAAATTTGCGGAAAGATTGGAGCCTCAAGGTGGGAGACTTCGAACATTTCCGAATGTTGCACTTGATCGCAAATCCGATCAAAGGAACATCTGTTTGTATATGGCTATCGTTATACCAGAAATAATGCGCATACATGGGATAAATATCTCTCTTCATGCACAGATCAGATGGGTCGGAGCGGAATATTTTGGTTCACATTATTGCAGTTCTTTCTTCCTATTTACACTTCGTTAACAGGTTCCCACCAGACGTTTCTTTACTTGAAATTTTAACAAAATGCTTTGCACAAGCTGCCAATTTAACTGCCAATTCCTAAAAATAATGGGGGGAGAATATTTTCCCCCCCTCCCTCCCCATCTTTCAACTAAACCTATAATCTCCTTCATACAGAGCTTCGCTGTTAATTCGTAGCGAATATTCTCATAAAATATTAACAAGCCTGGTTTTATTCCTCCTATTTCAGAGTTTCGTTTAGCCGTCGGGCGCTTTTAAATGCTAATGCGGGGCTTTTCTTACATTTTAACACAAGGTCAAGGCTTCTTTGTGGACAGAAAACCCTTTTAGGAATTTTCTCTCCGAACGAATGGTACAGGCTGAGAGTTTTTATTTTCCACTCGATGGCGGTGTCATTAGCGCGGATCTAACCTCTGCACAGCCCGTATACATTAGACCCCGGAGTCTATTTAGTGATACTAGTTTTCTGTCATACACTGTCAGTAAAAATTGTGGTATGAGATCTAATGCAGTCCTGTGCTGGAAAATTCAGTCTAGTGTCTATGGGGGAAAAACCAGGGATGTTCAGATAATGTGCACCAAATAGCAAAAGATTAATAGACTATTGTGTTAATGAGCATTTTAGTGATCTAAAATAAAGTAAAAATAATCACCGGATCTTTTTATGATGGACAGATCTGATGTAAGACTGCTGTCCAACCAATGAAAATGCTTGTCACGTAGCATGTAGTTTTGATGGTTGTACCATTGGCCCAGGGTGGTACAATAATAACTGATCTCCTGCCCTATCAAAGAGGGGAAAGACTGAAAGCCTTAAGATGGATACACACATGGGCAATAGTTGACAAATCATTATTTTCCCTGTGTATGGTATAATAACAACCGCTCCTACAAATGACAAACCATCACCGTTGACTGTGGCATTGGTCGATGTCCAAAACTCTTTTTCCATTAGTGTTCATGGTGTTCGAGAGCCACTAACGATCATGGCATGTGTTACAAACCAAACAATGACTCTCAATACAGAGTACTAGGATTCTGTATTTATAAATCTATCAGTGCACATTACCAGATAAAAGATTTCAACAGAATCTGCCGTTTAATTGTGTACCCAACTTTAGAGCTGTCGGTCATTATAGGATTTAGGAGTTGGGATCTTTTTTTTTCTTACTTTTATTCAGAACTGACCAAGAGGCACCCAAGGGACGTCCAATTTGCTGCGATTAGGATCCCCCATACATTGAAGGTATATCCTACCTTTCTTCCTATCGTATAGTATATGGGTAGATATGCTGTAGGATACTTTAGTATTTATTGATCATTAGAAGTCTCCAATTCCTTTTTTAAACTTGATACCTATTATGCTTTCTGCAGAGTAAAGGAAATCATATTATCATCAGTGCCTTTCCCTAGATTGGGTCATATACGAGCACTGAGAGTGTTCACACATTTTCTCATAAAAGCCTCTTCTATTAACTGCAATTTGATCTTGTATGAAAGATGCTCCGCTACGGTTTCCCTTTGTCACTGTCCAGATCTCGGCACACAGACACTCAGACTATTGTTCTTTCCGCCCTGCTCGGAGGCAACTCAAGCACTAAAGATATTCAATCTCCTTTCATGCCATGGAAACTCTATCATATATTTCTGTAAATGTTTCAACACACCCTTTAACAAAAGAGCAACTGGTCCTTTCCTTTCATCTTTAGTGGTGTCACTGGATTCTCCAAAGTGATTTTCATTGACACTAACAGGTCTGGGAGATCCCAGGTTTTATTAAATGGACAGTAACTGCAAAAAATGAAAACTAGAGCCAGAGATCTGAAAAGCTGATTTTACAATTTCCTATTATTTAAAGGGTAACTGTGGTCCAAAAATGACTTTAGGTAAATTGATAGGAATTGCTCCCCTGAGAATTTTTTGCAAGTTATTTCCATTGTTTATTTTTGCATAGTTTTGAAGATATTTGCATTTTTGTGTGTGATATGGCAGAAGCATCACCAGGTCCCCTGCACTTGCAAGCAGGCTTCCTGCTCTGAAACTGTCAGTCAATCTGTCCTGTGTCTCCTCCTCCCCTTTGCAGCCCCCCTGGTCCCTCCCACTCATGGACCCCATGGTCCCTCCAGTTGCAGGCAACCCATGACCCATTATCTTACAGCCCCTTGTGGCCCCGCCCACTCACGGGTGTTGTGGCCCCGCCCACTCACGGGGTGCCGTGGGTTACTCAGACCCCCCCTCTACCTTCTCTGTTAGGACTTCACACAGCAGAGAGGAGGAGGGGCTTCCTGTCTGAGGCTGTGCTCGCCGGCGACACCGTGCAGGAGAAGCCTTAGGAATGTCACATATCAGCCTCCCACCCATTAACTTTCTGGTCAGTCATTTCTATATATCTTGGGCTGTGGAGCACGTAGAGAGGTGGTTGATGGCTCGTTTTAAAAGTAGGAAACTGGCCTTTCATTTAAACTTAACTTGTTTGGAGACCACAGTTCCCCTTTAAGATGTAATCTCTAACATCAGTAAATAGCTGGCATTAAATATTCGCCAAAACGAAAACTCCATTTGCAATGCACTGAGAGCCACTATCAGCTCAGTGCATTGCCTAAAGGGGTCAATAGAGAGCGATAGCGACTCTCGGTACATAGCCCCTTAAGCTGGGTACACACACTACCAATCTCTGAAAAATGATAAAATGTGCAAGAAAAGGGTACGCACAGTCTCTATATACAGCATAGGGAGAACGTTCGGGACTGACATGTTTCCCACAACCATGTCCGACACCCTATTTTTTAATACAGGGGGCCGACCACGGGCAAGGGAGATTTTCCGAACGTAACAAGCGATCCCGACTGTGAACATTTGTCGCTAACGGGAATGCTAATTTGTTCGGTACACACATTGCCCAGAAAGGGCCGATTCCGTCGGATCCAACAGAATTGTCCCTTTGTACCCAGGTTTAAAGGGAAAGTCCATCCCTCAAATGAAAAATTGCATAAATTTAAATCACACCCTGAACTCCAAAACTGCAATAGTTTAAGATTAACCTGAAATACTGCACCATGTTCTGTTACCCTACTTTCTGCTTCCTTGGTTCTTCTAGTCAGCAGCTGTCAGTCATGAATGTGGCAGTTGACATTCCAATGAATGAATGCTATTCCACTCTTTGTCTACTCTGAGCCTGTGCAAGCTTGTAAAGCTTTTAGAGGAGGCGGAAACCTTTTGAGAAGCAGAGGGAAGGGGGAAAAGAACATTTTGATGCATATTAGGTTAGTCTTACATCTCTCAGATTTCTAACTATTGTGGTTTACCTATGTATAAGTTTCCGTACATGAGGTAAACCTGCCGCGATCACTCTGGATAAATGTGGTTTCTGGAATATAATACCCAAAAGGGTTTAACCCCAACGCTACTTTATCAGCAGCCATTAGCTGGTGTTAAATAGTAGCGCTAAAATAAGCACAAAACCCTGTATTAAACACGTTGTGCTGATTGAGTGGGTCCTTTGGGATACCAGTGCAACTGGCGCAATGAAGGAGTAAAAATAGTGCTAACCTATTCAATTTAACCCCATATTTTTGCACATTGTCTGGCAGTAAATAAGGGCCCCTTGTTTCTTAAGCACAATTGACATGTGTCATCCTGTCACAGTGCTCCAATTGAATTTGTTGAGCTCCTCAGACCCATTTAAAGGGCATGTCCACCCTTAAAACAAAAAACTGCTATTTTTACCAGTATATTACACATAACAAGATATTTAATAATAAGTTCTATTCCTTTCTGGCAAAGGTATCTGCCTCCTACCTCTGCTCAATAAGCTTTTTAGAAGATTAAGCATGTGCAGAGGAGGCAGCAGGTGAAACAGCAGTCAGTCATTGGTGGGGGTGTCAGTAATCACAGCCTTGATTGACTGCATGGAGGGAGGGGCCAGCTTACTAAGCCAGAATGGGGACAATAATTGTAATTAAGTATCTGGTTAGTAATGCATGTAATAAAGTGCAAAATATATTAGTTGGGTTTGGGGGCAGGTCACTGACAATTGACCAGTTTTTTTCTTTTAAGGGGGAACATTCCCTTTAACCACAAATGTTTGTAAACCTGACTGTATAGCAATGTGCTTGATTTTATACACCTGTGGCAATGCAGCAATTAAACACCTGAATTCAGTGATTCTGTAAGTTTAAAGGGCCAGTTTCCTACCTTTAAAACGAGCCATCAACCACCTCTCTACGTGCTCCACAGCCCAAGATATATACAAATGACTGACCAGAAAGTTAATGGGTGGGAGGCTGACCTGAGGCTTCTCCTGCACAGTGCCGCCAGCGAGCACAGCCTCAGACTCCCTCAGTGTGTGAGGGAGACAGGAAGGCCCTCCTCCTCTCTGCTGTGTGAAGTACTGACAGGGAAGGTAGAGGGGGGGTCTGAGTAACCCATGGCACCCGGGAGTGGGCGGGGCCACATGGGGCTGTAAGATAATGGGTCATGGGTTGCCTGGAACTGGAGGGACCATGGGGTCCATGAGTGGGAGGGACCAAGGGGGCTGCAAAGGGGAGGAGGAGACACAGGACAGATTGACTGACAGTTTCAGAGCAGGAAGCAGGAAGTGCAGGGGACCTGTTGATGCTGCTGCCATTCACACACAAAAATGTAAATATCTTCAAAACTATGCAAAATAAACAATGGAAAAAAAATTAGCAATTCCTATCAATATACCTAAAGTCATTTTTGGCTGCAGTACGCATGCCAAAATTCTCCCGGAGGCCAGGTAGGAGGCAGAGTCCTATATGGACTCTGCTAGCCTCCTGGTGGGCAGTTTTTGGGACTTTGGGGGGGGACTACAGGAAAACCTTATGGAGCTGGGATGTAAGGTAAGGATTACACTACACTACATGATGGGGCCAGTAGTTGGGGGGGATTATAGTTTTGGGGGTGGACATGCCCTTTAAGAGATTAAACAGGGAGTTCAACAAATATGAAGTTTTATTGCCTTAACTCCTGTGCTTCTTCCACCATAGTAACACACCAATGACTTCATCCTTTTTATAACTGGAACAATGCGTAGTGGACACACCTAAATCAAGGATTATTTGCCAAAACAAGAATGAGACATAAGCTGGGTACACACTGTACCAATCTGTAAAAATCTGGCTGTCATCATTGAAAGATGTGGTTACACACAGTGCCGAGCGTTCTGCCCTATATAAAGTGTATAGTATATAAAGTATAGAGAGATCTCTCGTGAGTTGTGACTCACTATGCTTTAGTACTGTTAGCCACCCGGGGCTGAGGGAAATCTTCTGTTCTTAACAACAGGTTCTGATGCCGACGCAGAGCGTTCTTTGGCATTGGAAACATTTGTTATGGACGTACATACATGGGATTGCCCCTTTGTCGGTAATGTGTGTACCCTGGGCAGCACGGTGGCTCAGTGGTTAGCAAAGATGCCTTGCAGCGCTAAAGTCCTGAGTTTTAATCCACCCTTGGACACATCTGCAAGGAGTTTGTATGTTCTCCCTGTGCTTGCGTGGGTTTCCTCCGGGCACTCCGGTTTCCCCCACAATCATAAAGACATACTGATAGGTTGCATGTGTCAAATAAATGTGCTTAGATTGTAAGCTCTTCGGGGCAGGGCCTGATGTGAACGTATACATGTAATTGTAAAGTGCTACAGAAGATGTTGGCGCTATATAAATCCATAATAATAATAATGGGATTTGCTTGTGTGAGATTTGGCTTTGTGGCTAGAGACAGGTCTGGCCAATGTGATTACAGACTCCTCACCTAGCTTTGCTAGGTGGGGAAAATTTTTGCTTCGAAGACAGTGGATCTGTCACTGTTATTTAACTATTGCTAAGATATAGTATAAGTCAATAGCTTCAACATCAAAGTGTTGTCTATTGTAACTGCTCTATTGAGGGTTCCTGTTTAATGAAATGCCAGGGAAGGTTTAGATGAAACGCTCTGGTCTGGACTGAAAAGACGCAAGTTAAATTAATAGGAACATATGGAGAAGCGGCAACTCTGGGCTAGAGGAAAATAGAATATGAGTTTTAATTCTCAATAGAAATGATAATGGGTGGTAGAGGTGGAACTCTCAGACATATGAGGATTCTCTATTTATTATCCCTATGGTCTATCATAGAAAGTCAACTTTTTAAAAAAGAAAAGTACCTGGGACAGGGAGGTCGGATTGATTATTCCTACCTTCTAATATTGTTTCGTTGAGGAGCTACAGCACAAACAGTTTTCATCTGCCAGGTAAGTGCCCAGAGCCTTCCTGTATTAAAGGGTAATGGTGGTCCAAAAATGACTTTTGGTAAATTAACAGTAATTGCTTTCCTGAGTATTTTTTGCAATTTACTTTCATTATTTATTTTACATTGTTTTGAAGATATTTAAATTTTTATGTGTAATATGGTAGCAGCATCACCAGATCCCCTGCACTGCCTGCTTCCTGCACTGAAACCATGTGACAGTCCCTCTTCTCTGTGTCTCTTCCTCCTTGTGGGCCCCCATGGCCCCTCCCACTCATTATTCAATCACTGTAACTCGATTTCTTCCTGGTTTCTTATGATTTTTGCTGCACTGAGCATGTGCCAATCGCAGATTAGAAGGAGGAAGTACTATTCTGACCGCAGATTCAAAACCTCCCACCCTCTAACTGATCAGTGATTTCTTCATATCTTGGGCTGTACAGCATGTAGAGAGGTGGTTGATGGCCCATTTTAAAGGTAGGAACCTGACCTTTCATTTAATGTTTGGAGACCACAGTTCCCCTTTAAAGATAGTTCTGAAGTACTCAGGGAGTCTGGCAGAAGCAGTTTTCTTCATGCTGCTCCTCATAGAAATGATATTGAGAGGTATAGAAAGTACCAATCCGACCTCCCTGCACCTGTTACTTTTCATTTCAATGACAACCGTACTGCTCAAAACCATAATCCCTTCCCTAAAAGTACACAGGGCGATGACCTTACCCTGGGTACAATTATGGGAGGGTGTAGTTTGGGAATACTAGTTTTCCTTTAAATTGTAAGCAGCTTTACCATTGCCCCCTCCCCCACCCCCTTTATCTCATATTTGACCAGATAACTGACCTGCAGGTCAATATTTCCAATAATGCTTGTGTTACCTGTTGTATGATGACTGTAGTTCGGGGTTATGAGGGGTTTAAGGTAAACTATAAGTGGAAATAAAAGCCATAAATATAAAATATATTTAAGTCACTTTAATTGCTTGGGGTTTTCAATAGTGGAATGCACCCAGTCATTAATAGGGGTTAAGAAAAGTAAATACGTCAAGGCAAACAATGTGCAAAGCAGCAATGGGCTCTATGTACCACAAGATTTCAACACTCAATAGGAAACGTGGTAAGCCTGACATTCACATGGCTGATATTCCACGAATCCCGAGATATTCCAGGGGCAAGTACAGGATTCCTGAATAGGACACCAAGCCCAGATGAAAGTATTATATATGGATCATATACCGGTAATAATATTGTAAATATTCTCTAATTGCCATGATTATTATCACAGTTATCCAATACAGATATCCCCTTTGCTTTTGTTATAAAGTCTATTCATTTACGTTCTGTTTTACTGAGAATCCACATTTGTTACATTATCATTAGAGTTAGAGCTGTGACATTGAACGAGAATCTGACGGAAATGGCTGAATATTGTCAGTATCAGGACCTTTCGGCCAAGGTGGAAAATTTCCATTCCCTTTACTACAGTTGAGGGAGCCAATAACATTG
Source organism: Hymenochirus boettgeri (assembly GCA_019447015.1). Classification (NCBI taxonomy): domain Eukaryota; kingdom Metazoa; phylum Chordata; class Amphibia; order Anura; family Pipidae; genus Hymenochirus; species Hymenochirus boettgeri. The sequence goes on from CM033477.1 coordinate 136,683,533, forward strand.
GGCATGTATGGGCACATCGAATGATTGTTCTATATACTGAACTATTTCTTCTGTCTATATATATATATTGCAAATTGACTGCTATAGAACCCCCACTAGGATTTATTAATGTCCCTCTTTCTGCTCACAAAAGCTGGGTGCCCACACAATTGTAAAGGTTCGTACATCCGTGCAATCGCACGATTTGTATGAACGGCCGTTTCAGGTGATAATCATGCTGTGTATGGGCACTTTCTCAGCTGAAACTGCCTCTCGTTTGCAGATTCACCCAGGCGGTCGGGCAAAGATCCCCAACCAAACAGCTGTTTCAGACGAAAATTTGCCATACACAGCACAATTATTGGCCGTTCATACACATCGTGCATCGCGGGTGCCGAACCTTAAGAAAATGACATATTCTGTCTGTCATTCTCTGCTCACAGTTCTGTATCAGGACTGCAGATTTCCCCCAGCCGCGCCCGACTCCTTATAGTTTAAGTACAGGGAAACGACCGCGACCAAGGGAAATTTTGGGGCATTTTCTAAAGGTCACAAGTCTGAAGGTGAACGTTCGTCTGCCTGGCGATCGTTTGGAAATGCGCTACACACAGTAACTCGTTGCTATGTGCACCCAACTTTAGCTTCATCACAGTGTTTTTCAACAAGTTTTTAATGCTGGCAAACGTTCTGTGTCGGCATCTGAAACAGCCGCTACGAACAGAAAATTTCTCTCGGTCATGGTCTGTTCCCTGTACAAAATTATAGGGAGTCAGACAATTTCTTGTCACACACCAGACATGATTGGCTTATAATATTAAAGGATAAGTATGCTGGAAAAAAAAAACTTGTGTTTTTTACAGCATACTTATCCTTTAATTGTATTTACCCAGATCTATTGATGGACTGTTTGTGCAGCCAGGCAATAGGACCTGTATATGGAGCCTGCAGGGGAAAGAAAATAACATTTCACAACCAGACTGGCAAAACAAAGGTAGATTTTCACTGATGTATAATACAATAGTAATAATAATTTTTGTTAACCCTAGAATGTAGTATGCAGAAACCCGACAATTCGATCGATCCTGCTGGAACTGCCTCTCCCGTTCTTCTATGCGACCGACATGCGATCACAAATGAATGGGATTTTGCGATCGCATGTCGGTTGCATAGAAGAATGGGAGAGGCAGTTCCGGCAGGATGAATCGAATGTCGTGGGAGCACTCTGTCAGGTAAGTAAAATTGTATGGCCACCTTTAGTGTTTAAGTTCTGGTGATATGGACGTGTTCCCCCAGACCATTTCCCAGATGACACAGCCATTTACAGTAAGTTACCATTGTTAATGGTAATCCGAACTTTTCGAACTATTTCTCCCCATTGACTTTAATGACTTTAATTCGAACTTCCGAATTTTTACTGAACTTCAGAAGTTGGAAAACGAACTGAACTTCAGGGAGTTCGGCCATCTTGTCAATAATATTGTTGCCAGACGAAGGTGCTGAGATTTCCATTGTCCCATGTTATATATACTGTTGTCTCTAACACCTGGTCTAGCATTATGTAATGGGCACCTGGGGGTTTACATGCTGTTCTTTTATAAGTGATGTTTATTGTATTTCCAATAGGGAGGAAGCTGGGAGCTTAAAGCAGGCATCAGCTTGTCTTTTCTCCATCAAAGGGACTTGCAAGGTGTGAATACGGACCATAAAAAGAACCGGCTATTTACTATCATTGAGCCCCCAGCAGCCACTTGGGTACAGTCTCCTGTAATGCTCGTGTTGTTCTGTTACCAGTAACAATGTTACATTCATGTTTCTTTTATTCAAACTATTCTTGTGCGTTTTGCGTTTGCGTGTGCGTTTTGCGCATGTGATTTTGCCGTTTTCCCTCATGGAAACGCATGCCTTAACACACCAAAAATGGTGAACGCATGCGTTACCAAAACACGAACAAACGCGCAATCGCATGCGCATCGGAAATCGCGGGAATTTTCACGTTCCCGCAATTTCCAGTTTAGCAAAAATCACGTGCGCAATCGCGAGCACAAACGTGTGAAAAACGCGCTAGTGTGGCCTAGCCCTACGAAGGGAGAGTCTGGTGCAATGGGACTTGAACTAACGTGGAGAGATAGGGTGGAGCCAGTAACTCAGTGTTTGTTTTTCATCCACAGCAATCATCTTAACAAGAGTTTATGGAAACCCGCAGTGTGTATTATTTACTTCCTAGACCTTTATAAACCCTCGTGTGATGTGTCATGTTATACATATGAATTTATACCTATTTCATGTCTGGCCAATCAGCCTGGGGGTCACAATCTGGAAAATTTTACTGGCCTATGGTTCAAACAGTCAGATGACATTTAACTGACCAATATTTAGTTATCATACATTTAGGTTTTAAAACTTAACAAGAGTTTAAATGAACTGCAGCATTGTTGTGGTAGTGATGCTATAAGTAATTACTGTATCTGACAGAGGCCAGCCCTCCAGTTCAGCAGATACTGTTAGGTCAACCCTCCAGTTTACCACACACTATTAGTTCAGCCTTTCAGTTTACAAGAAGCTGTAAGGGCAGCCCTCCAGTTTAACAGCCAATGTTTCTTAACAGTGACTGGTAAACTGCAAGGCTGACTTAGCCATGGCTCTTGAAATGGAGGTCTGACTTGACACTGGCTGGTGAACTGGAGGGCTGACTTGAAACTGGCTGGGGAACTGGAGAGCTGAACTAGCAGTGGCTGGGTAACTGGAGGGCTGACCTAACAGTGGCTGGTGAACTGGTAGGCTGATCTAACAAAGTTGCCCAAATTGCAGGGCCGACTTAACCATGGCTCTTGAAATGGAGGTTTGACTTGACACTGGATGGTGAACTGAAGGGCTGACTTAACACTGCCTGTGGAACTGGAGGTCTGATCTAATAAAGTTGCCCAATCTAACATGTACAAAGGTGTCCACACTAACTGGTACAGACAAGTTGCCCACACTGACTGGTACATATAAATTTCCTACAATGACTGGTACATACAATTTGCCCAAGCACACACCGTAACACAACGTTTTGGGCATCTCTGTCCCCTTCATCGGGGGTAACACACACAATCCTACTCATCTTAAATAGACCAAGAGCCAATAGACCAAGTGGCATGGTCTTAAGTAGACCACGCCACTCCCTCCCCTAATGGGGGTGTGGCTAATTATAATTAATAAAGTGGAACAAAAATACAAAACAAAGTGTTCAATTTACAAAACTGAAGAAAGTTCATTTGTTTAATTTGAAGTGTTAATTTAGTCCATTAAATTATTTAAATTCCAAGTGTCCATAATGGTCCATTGATCGGCATCCGTAAAATAAAGTGAATATTTACAATTGTAGTTCTTCTACCAAAGTGACTGGTACATACAAGTTGCCCACGGTGACTGGTACATACAAGTTACCCACAGTGACTGGTACATACAAATTTCCAACAGTGACTGGTACTTACAAGTTGCCAACAGTGACTGGTACAAAATTGCCCACAGTGAGTGGTACATACAAGTTGCCAACAGTGACTAGTACAAAGTTGCCAACAGTGACTTGTACAAAATTGCCAACACTGACTGGTACAAAGTTGCCAACACTGACTGGTGCATACAAGTTTCCCACACACATACAATTTGCTACATTGCCCACTCTGACTGGAACACACAAGTTGCCCACACAGAAAGTTGCCCACGGTGACTGGTAATATAAGTTTTATCTTACTGTGGCAGGATAGATGGGAGCAGATCACAGAGCACCCCCTACCAGTCAATTTTTGACCCCAAAGACTGAAATCTTGCACAGGGCAGACAATGGAGTTAAAGTATTGACCCACGTCTACCTAGCCTAATTGTTGCCATAGACACAGCAATATGATTGCCCGTTGTTTGGGTATCGGACAATTTTCGCTTTGTGTATGGTGCTCACTGAGGAAATTTTGCTTTAGGGATGGGTCAAGTTTTTGGCTGATCGATATTACTGGCCATGATCGGCCGATAATATCAATCTGTCTATGGCCACCATAAGTGGTAAATACTTCATCATTAAAACATGTCCACCAGGGGCACCGTTTAGTTTGATATCTAATAATTTTTATTTTATCATAACAGTATATGAGTATGTACAAAAAGGAAGAAGTAGTAGAATATAATTTGTTCCATCACCTTCTGGTAAAGTAAAACCCAAATACTTTCTGCGGTTTTATTTTCCCTTGGAGAAGAGCAATACTGTATTTAAAGGATGTTATTTGCTTACTCTGGCAAGAGTTGAAATTGTTGGCCCTTTTTTAACTGACTCCAGTTTGTTTCTTTAACTTCCTGCCCCTGATCCCCCTTAGGCCTATGAAAGGCACCAACTTCTAGAAGAGGGGGATAAACCGTGGATTAACCCTCTAACTGCTGCAAAGCAACTAGACTGGAAATACTGGAGATTTAATATAAAGTTTGATTTAATTATGAATTATGACATTTCTCTGCTAAACTGTATCAGTACTGTATGTGCACAGGAGGCGTATTTGTAAAGCAGAGCAGGATTATCCACAAGGCTACATAGGCTCCTGCGTAGGGACTACAAAACTTTAGGGGGCCCAGCTTCAGAAGCAGTAAAAATCCATACGATAAAAACAGCGAATAAAGCCCTCCTGCTATAAAGGAATATATATATATTTATACTAGAAGAAGTGTGCATGTGGGGATTCTTTGTGTGTATGTTTGGCTATTGTCGTGCCTCCATCATACCGCATTTCACGATGCACAGGCATAGTGGGTGCGCACATTAGTCTGATGGAGGGGTAGCTGAAGAGGACACAGCGCAAATCTGCAGGATTGTGGATCTGCTGCTGATATCTTGGCTTGTGAGACAGTATGGAAGACAGAAGTGGTCCTATGACCTAATGAATTACACAAATATTTAAAGGGGAAGTTCAGTGCAAATTCATATGCTTTTCAGAAAAAAGAGCAGTATTTTTTCATCCCAATGACCTTAACCTGCCCATTCAGCATTGTGTCTGTGTATAAATAAATGCAACTGAAATACTGACTTCCTCTTTGCAGGACCCCTAGTAGAGACCGTTATGGTCTTGCCCTTGACCCAGCGCCTGGGTTGATTCAGTTGCTCAGTAGAGATCTGAGCATGTGTGACCCATCTGACAGCCAATCAGTAGAAATAACTGTTAGGAACATTCCAAGGATGTGGTGCATCCTGGGAAGAAGAAGGACCATTAGAACCTGAAATGTCAGCTCACTAATGTCAACAGCAGGGAACAGCAAGGGAATGAAATCAACTGATTTTTCAAAATGGGAGAGAATATGTAGAATAACTAAGAAGGCATTACACAAACTAACAATTTAACAAATATTGATCATTTCCACTGAACTGTCCATTTAAACAAAAACAAAGAAAAAAAACGTTTAAGGAATTTATTGTCCCTTTATTGCATGTAACACTACTACCAGAGATTTACATATATTGCTTGTGCATTTCCTGTAAAACATTGTTATTGGACCCGTCTAAAAAAATATTTCTATTTTCTGCAGATATTTTGTCCCAGTTGAGCATAATATTGTGGTGTCTGGTGGATTGAGAACTATGGCACTGTGTGTACAGGGCCTAAAAGTTACATTTAGTTGATTCAGACCAGTAGAAAATCGGTCAATCTCTCCAATATTGCAACAAGCTCTCTCCTATGCTGCCACTGCTGATATTCCGATGGGATTTCAAAATCAGTGGAAACATTAATTCCACTGAAAACCCAATAATCTAAATGAGTGTATTTCATCTTCCAGTCCAGATACACTGAATACATTTCACACATTCTGAGTCAGAGCAGCCGTTTTACTGCATTTAGTTACATCAACTTTACTCTTGTACAGTACATTATATGAACATTATGTAATTTAACTCCCCCCAAAAACTTTATTAGGACTGTGCTACATTTTTCTTTGGCTTTTTAAATGTTATCGCCTCGTGTTTTATGTTTTTCCATTTTGTACTGTGGAGCCAGACTTTCTAATGTTAATCTCAGAAACATTGTCTGGAGCCAAAAGACAGGGAAGGAAATAAAAGCCCAGAGTAATGAAAGCTTTCTAAAATAAGCAGATCTTATGGAACCTGGAGGACCAATAAACCCAAAAAATTAACTCTTTCCCTTCAGAATATAGAATAATAAGGGAGGGAGGTAGCCAGTAATTCTTACCTCCCAACACTATACACTTCCAATCACTATTGCAACAAACAATCATTTTCTTTGCAAACACTTGTTGGAATTAAAGAATGTTTGGATGCACAAGGATTCTTTTTCTGACACAATGGTCCTTTAAGAGAGAGGAGGTTGGAGGAGACATCCAGAAACCACAAGGAGATTTGGGAACCAGATGTCTGTTGGCAGCATCCTGATTAAAATCCCAGGTCAGTGGGCCCACATTGTTGTATCCTGAGTCTGCAGCTCAGACCCCAATCCTGACTACACAAAGCTGAGTTGCACTGTGGTTCTCAGGGGAAATACTGCGGTTGTCTGTTTCTCACTACAGTAGGAAAGTTAAATGTTCTACTTGCTGCGATTGAGAGGTTCTGTACAGACGTGCTGTGAAGGATATGGAAACTAAAGGATTTCCCTACACATAACACTGATCTGTTAACCAGGCCTGTATGATATGGTCTTAATGTCTTCTATTTTCTATATCTTGTAATATATCTCCTACTGTCCAGGGGCTGAGGGGCAAATTCCCCCCGGGCTGGTCTCCAATAAAAAATTAGGGTTGCCATAGAAGCTCTTAGTAAGTTACATGCTTAAATGGCACTACGCCTGCCTCTACCTGTAACATGGCCAAGGAACAGAAGACCTCTCCTCTGTCAAATTAATAGAAGCAGCACAGTATTAGTCAGTGCCCCAGTTCAAACTACTTAAACACTCGGCCCCTCACCATCTGGGTGCTCCCTCCTGCTGCTGTTTCGATCAAGTACAGCAGCAGTAAAGCATTCCATGGAAGCAGAGCGGCGAAGTTGCAGCAGAGCGGTGAGGGACCAGATCTATTCAGGTGCATCTTTGGGAAGGTAGTAGAACAAAGTGGGGTTGGAGTTTGCTGCAGCATATATGTTTACATTTTTGGTTGACATGCCCTTCAAATCCAGAGCCAAAGGGACAGTAAAGAAAGGCAATTTTATTTAAAACATATCGTCAGTAGGAGTAAACCAAACTATAGGGGATCAGTACCAATACTTAAAGGCATGGCCACCCCATTTCTAAAATTTTCCCAAATATTAGCTTTCCCTCCCCCAGCCGCCATAAAAGATTTACTGGAACTCCCCCCATCTTTACTTACCTTACCACTCTTTCCTCAGCGTACTGTACCGGGGCCTCTGCTTGCATGGAAACTGAAGCAGGGAACGGGACCGGCAGCTGCGTCTGTGATTGGCTGAGAGGCAGCCAATCATGGACGCACAGAACGCCGGGGGATATAGGTTAAGGTAAGTAAAGATCGGGGGAGTTCCAGTAAAATTCTGTTTATGGCTGGTTGGGGCTGGTAGTGCGGGGAAACCAAGGCTTGAACGGACTATCATAATAGTAACCCATATGGCACCGCCGATTAATCTGCGATTACAAACTGAAAGGCAATAGACCTATGGACCATTTGTGGTTTTGTTAATTGCAGTTTTTAAAGTGTGTGTTTCTTTTGGGGGTGGTTGTGAGACTAGTGTGTAGAGTTAATAAAGAAAACCGTTTCTAGTCATATCGACTTTGGTTTGCGGTCACATCATTGCTATATTATATGATTTATTCATGAACTGTAGTCTTAGATCTATTGCTTTCAATTGTAGTCCAGGGACAAAGTGTGTGCAGATGCATATGGGGAACTATTTCCAGAGAGATTGTACGTTTTGGTTAACGTTTTATGATAGGAGTGAAAAGCTGGGTACACACGATATTTGGCCATATTTATAAACCCTCAGGTATCGCAGGGTGGACAATATTGCCGTGTTCAGGAATGTATGACACGGCTGTAAGCATACAGCTGCGATTCATACAATTTACGATGAACGTTTGTTAATTAATGAACGTTTGGTTTGATGATTATCCCTGTGGGTAGTAAATAACGCAATGGATTTGCTATGGGGGTATTACATAAAACTGTGATTGCGTTCGTTAGATTTATGATTGTATTCGATTGATATCGTAGATTTATGAAAGGCAATCGAATTTACGATCTTTAAAGGGGCAGTAACGCATAAAAAATTGATGGCAGTGCCTTTATAAATATATTCAATAAGTGTGTATGCCCAAAATGTCCTCTTCATCGCATGGAAACAGCTTTGATTGGAAAATTTCCCTCTTGTCCGGGTCAACCCCTGTACTAAAGTATAGGGTTAGAGCATATGGCAGACACAAAGGATTCCCGGTACACTTATATAGGGAGAAACAATTGTGACTTTGTGTACTCCCATCTGTCAAGGATCTGTTTGTCATCTTTGAAGATGGTACTGTGTGTACCTACCTTAAGGACCAGATAGAGATGTAAAGAAATGTTAGGTGGGCCCTAAACTCCTCCTGGTGGGACCTGGTCTCAGATTTACTGGTGGGTCCCAACAACCCCAGTCCGACACTGATCATGTTGAAGGTAAAGGTGGCCATACATTAGGATGATTTTACTTCTCCGACCGAGTGATCCACAACGTTAGACCGATCCTGACGGAGCGCGATGTCCCCCATGGGATCTTTGCACCATGGATCTTTACATAATTTTAGCTTGAATCGGCAGCAGGAAGATGTTAGACTGGAAAAATGGGGTAGATGGAAAATGTCCAAACCTGGAAATCATTTCCAATGTTTTTCAAAAACCAACCTGATCTGTCGAAAAAAAAAACAGAGAATTTCATTGATTCATGAATCGATCAGAATCTTTTCTGTGTATGGGGGCTTTATTAGTGTATGTTTGCATGGGTACCACACCCTCCAATCCTTCTTCCCGAAAGTCGGCCGGAGAGAAGAAAGGACTTGCCGGTCGGATTTTGTTGCATCAGGTCAAAGATACCATTCAATACTTAAGCTGGGTACACACGATTAGATATTTCGGTCCGATCGACCGATAGTTCAGTGTATCGGTCGATCGGACCAAAATTATCGAATCCGAATGTGCCCATGTCCGATCGAACCATTGTCCGAATTGGACGAAAGGACGATCGACAGGGTGAGGAAAACTCGTCCGATCGTGCGGTCCTCTAGGACCGCACGACGGTGTTCCGGGCGGTGACTATCGTACGCGGCGGCTGCTTTTGCCACGACCGACAGTCCTCTCCTTGCCGACCGTTCGAAAGTATCGAACGGTCGGTTCAGGAGGAGGAAAAAATCGCTAGTGTGTGTACCTAGCTTAAGGCCAGATTATGGATGATGTGTACCTTTAATTACTCAACAGACACACAATGGCTAGGGATGCAATTTGACCTTGAGAGAGCCAGCTAGCAATGATAGCCATACATGTACATGACTAATTACTCCCATTCAGAAAATCAGTCAGGGATAGCGATTGATGGACGACTTTCTGCACTTAATCTTCATCGATTTCTGTAGAGCTTTGTACTGATCGGAAATTTCAAAAGGCCTGCCTGATCCCGTTTTGATCAAGACATTTTCCCCCTAACACGGCACGAATATATTCCGATCAATTGAAGAGATTCAATAAAATTAAATGGATTATCAAGGATATTTTCCAGTGTTTTCAGCAATATTGATCAGTCTATATCAAAAAAAACATTATCAGGCAAGACCGAAAATTCCACTAAACAGAACTAGACCTCTGAGTTTTCAAGCTGTAATCTATGGAAGCTGCAGCGGTGCAAGACGGGGGCTTTTGATAGGTTCTTTCAATCGGATTTTCAATTGTTTCGGCCAATCAGAAAAAACCACTGGAGCGTGTATGGCTACCTTTATGCCCCCCCATACATGGCATTTCGAGCGATCCGATAGAAATTGTTGAGTGGTTTATCGTAAAAACAAAAGATAGGCCAGGCGAAAAATTTGCTGCTGACCCCATCTTCAGCCCCTTTCAAGTAGAAATTTGCGGAAAGATTGGAGCCTCAAGGTGGGAGACTTCGAACATTCGAATGTTGCACTTGATCGCAAATCCGATCAAAGGAACATCTGTTTGTATTGGCTATCGTTTTATACCAGAAAATTGCGCATACATGGGATAAATATCTCTCTCATGCACAGAAGATGGGGCGGAGCGGAATATTTGGTTCACATTATTGCAGTTCTTTCTTCCTATTTCAACTTCGTTAACAGGTTCCCACAGACGTTTCTTTACTTGATTTTAACAAAATGCTTTGCCAAGCGCCAATAATGCCAATTCCTAAAAATAATGGGGGGAGAATATTTTCCCCCCCTCCCTCCCCATCTTTCAACTAAACCTATAATCTCCTTTCATACAGAGCTTCGCGTTAATTCGTAGCGAATTATTCTCATAAAATATTAACCAAGCCTGGTTTTATTCCTCCTATTTCAGAGTTTCGTTTAGCCGTCGGGCGCTTTAAATGCTAATGCGGGGCTTTTCTTACATTTTAACACAAGGTCAAGGCTCTTTGTGGACAGAAAACCTTTTAGGAATTTTTCTCGAACGAATGGTACAGGCTGAGAGTTTTTATTTTCCACTCGATGGCGCGTGTCATTAGCGGGATCTAACCTCTGCACAGCCCGTATACATTAGACCCCGGAGTCTATTTAGTGATATAGTTTTCTTCATACACTGTCAGTAAAAATTGTGGTATGAGATCTAATGCAGTCCTGTGCTGGAAAATTCAGTCTAGTCTATGGGGGAAAAACAAGGGATGTTTCAGATAATGTGCACCAAATAGCAAAAGATTAATAGACTATTGTGTAATGAGCATTTTAGTGATCTAAAATAAAGTAAAAATAATCACCGGATCTTTTTATGATGGACAGATCTGATGTAAGACTGCTGTCCAACCAATTGAAAATGTTGTCACGTAGCATGTAGTTTTGAGTGGTTTACCATTGGCCCAGGGTGGTACAATAAAACTGATCTCCTGCCCTATCAAAGAGGGGAAAGACTGAAAGCCTTAAGATGGATACAACACATGGGCAATAGTGACAAATCATTATTTTCCCTGTGTATGGTATAATAAAAACCGCTCCTACAAATGACAAACCATTACCGTTGACTGTGGCATTGGTCGATGTCCAAAACACTTTTTCCATTAGGTGTCATGGGTGTTCGAGAGCACTAACGATCATGGCATGTGTACAAACCAAACAATGATCTCAATACGAGAGTACTAGGATTCTGTATTTAAAATCTATCAGTGCACATTACCAGATAAAAGATTTCAACAGAATCTGCCGTTTAATTTGTGTACCCAACTTTAGAGCTGTCGGTCATTATAGGATTAGGAGTTGGGATCTTTTTTTTCTTTACTTTATTCAGAACTGACCAAGAGGCACCCAAGGGTGTCCAATTTGCTGCGATTAGGATCCCCCATACATTGAAGGTATATCCTACCTTTCTTCCTATCGTATAAGTATATGGTGTAGATATGCTGTAGGATACTTTAGTATTTATTGATCATTAGAAGTTCCAATCCTTTTTTAAACTGATAACACTTATGCTTTCCGCAGAGTAAAGGAAATCATATTATCATCAGTGCCTTCCCTAGATTGGGTATATACGAGCACTGAGAGTGTTCACACATTTCTCATAAAGCCTCTTCTATTAACTGCAATTTGAATCTTGTATGAAAGATGCTCCGCTAACGGTTTCCCTTTGTCACTGTCCAGATTCCGGCACACAGACACTCAGACTATTGTTCTTTCCGCCTGCTCGGAGGGCAACTCAAGCACTAAAGATATTCAATCTCCTTTCATGCCATGGAAACTCTATACTATATTTCTGTAAAGTTTCAACACACCCTTTAACAAAAGAGCAAAATGGTCCTTTCCTTTCATCTTTAGTGGTGTCACTGGATTCTCCAAAGTGATTTTCATTGACACTAACAGGTCTGGGAGATCCAGGTTTTATTAAATGGACAGTAACTGCAAAAAATGAAACTAGAGCCAGAGATCTGAAAAGCTGATTTACAATTTCATATATTTAAAGGGTAACTGTGGTCCAAAAATGACTTTAGGTAAATGATAGGAATTGCTCCCCTGAGAATTTTTTGCAAGTTATTTCCTTGTTTATTTTTGCATAGTTTTGAAGATATTTGCATTTTTGTGTGTGATATGGCAGAAGCATCACCAGGTCCCCTGCACTTGCAAGCAGGCTTCCTGCTCTGAAACTGTCAGTAAATCTGTCCTGTGTCTCTCTCCCTTTGCAGCCCCTGGTCCTCCCACTCATGGACCCATGGTCCCTCCAGTTCTAGGCAACCCATGACCCTTATCTTAACGCCCTTGTGGCCCCGCCCACTCACGGGTGTTGTGGCCCCGCCCACTCACGGGGTGCCGTGGGTTACTAGACCCCCCCTATACCTTCTCTGTAGGACTTCACACAGCACAGAGAGGAGGAGGGCTTCCTGTCTGAGGCTGTGCTCGCCGGCGACACCGTGCAGGAGAAGCCTAGGAAATGTCCAATATCAGCCTCCCACCCATTAACTTTCTGGTCAGTCATTTCTATATATCTTGGGCTGTGGAGCACTGTAGAGAGGTGGTTGATGGCTCGTTTAAAAGTAGGAAACGGCCTTTCATTTAAACTTAACTGTTTGGAGACCACAGTTCCCCTTTAAGATTAATCTCTACATCAGTAAATAGCTGGCATTAAATATTCGCCAAAACGAAACTCCAATTTGCAATGCCTGAGAGCCACTATCAGCTCAGTGCATTGCCTAAAGGGGTCAATAGAGAGCGATAGCGACTCTCGGTACATAGCCCCTTAAGCTGGGTACACACACTACCAATCTCTGAAAAATGTATAAATGTGCAAGAAAAGGGTACGCACAGCTCTATATACAGCATAGGGAGAACGTTCGGGACTGACAGTTTCCCAAACATGGCAACTTTTTTTATACAGGGGCGACCACGGCAGGGATTTCCGACCACTATTTAATTTCCCGAACGTAAACAAGCGATCCCGACTGTGAACATTTGTCGCTAACGGGAATGCTATTTGTTCGGTACACACATTGCCCAGAAAGGGCCGATTCCGTCGGATCCAAAGAATTGTCCCTTTGTACCCAGGTTTAAAGGGAAAGTCATCCCTCAAATGAAAATTGCATAAATTTAAATCACACCCTGAACTCCAAAACTGCATAGTTTAAGATTAACCTGAAATACTGCACCATGTTCTGTTACCCTACTTTCTGCTTCCTTGGTTCTTCTAGTCAGCAGCTGTCAGTCATGAATGTGGCAGTTGACATTCCAATGAATGAATGCTATTCCACTCTTTGTCTACTCTGAGCCTGTGCAAGTTGTAAAGCTTTAGAGGAGGCGGAGGAAACCTTTTGAGAAGCAGAGGGAAAGGGGGAAAAGAACATTTGATGCATATTAGGTTAGTCTTACATCTCTCAGATTTCTAATATTGTTGGTTTAACCTATGTATAAGTTTCCGTACATGAGGTAACCTGCCGCGATCACTCTGGGATAAATGTGGTTTCTGGAATATAATACCCAAAAGGGTTTAACCCCAACGCTACTTTTTCAGCAGCCATAGCTGGTGTAAATAGTAGCGCTAAAATAAGCACAAAACCCTGTATTAAAACACGTTGTGCTGATTGAGTGGGTCCTTGGGATACCAGTGCAACTGGGCCAATGAAGGAGTAAAAATGTGCTAACCTATTCAATTTAACCCCATATTTTTGCACATTGTCTGGCAGTAAAATAAGGGCCCCTTGTTCTTAAGCACAATTGAAATGTGTCATCTGTCACAGTGCTCCAATTGAATATTGTTGAGCTCCTCAGACCCATTTAAAGGGCATGGCCACCCTTAAAACAAAAAACTGCTATTTTACCAGTATATTACACATAACAAGATATTAATAATAAGTTCTATTCCTTTCTGGCAAAGGTATCTGCCTCCTACCTCTGCTCAATAAGCTTTTTAGAAGATTAAGCATGTGGGAGAGGAGGCAGCAGGTGAGATGAAACAGCGTCAGTCATTGGTGGGGGTTGTCAGTAATCACAGCCTTGATTGACTGCATGGAGGGAGGGGCCAGCTTACTAAGCCAGAATGGGGACAATTAATTGTATTAAGTATCTGGTTAGTAATGCATGTAATAAAGTGCAAAATATATTAGTTGGGTTTGGGGGCAGGTCATGACAATTGACCAGTTTTTTTCTTTTTAAGGGGAACATTCCCTTTACCACAAATGTTTTTAAACATGACTGTATAGCAATGTGCTTGATTGTTATACAACCTGTGGGCAATGCAGCAATTAAAACACCTGAATTCAGTGATTCTGTAAGTTAAAGGGCCAGTTTCCTACCTTTTAAAACGAGCCATCAACCACCTCTCTACGTGCTCCACAGCCCAAGATATATACAAATGACTGACCAGAAAGTTAATGGGTGGGAGGCTGACCGAGGCTTCTCCTGACAGTGCCGCCAGCGAGCACAGCCTCAGGTCCCTCAGTGTGTTGAGGGAGACAGGAAGGCCCTCCTCCTCTTGCGTGTGAGTGAGTACTGACAGGGAAGGTAGAGGGGGGGTCTGAGTAACACCATGGCACCCGGGAGTGGGCGGGGCCACATGGGCTGTAAGATAATGGGTATGGGTTGCCTGGAACTGGAGGGACCATGGGGTCCATGAGTGGGAGGGACCAAGGGGGCTGCAAAGGGAGGAGGAGAACAGGACAGATTGACTGAAAGTTTCAGAGGAGGAAGCAGGAAGTGCAGGGGACTGTTGATGCTGCTGCCATTCAACACAAAAATGTAAAATACTTCAAAACTATGCAAAATAAACAATGGAAAAAAAATTAGCAATTCCTATCAATATACCTAAAGTCATTTTGGCTGCAGTACGCATGCCAAAATTCTCCGGAGGCCAGGTAGGAGGCAGAGTCTATTATGGCATCTGCTAGCCTCTGGTGGGCAGTTTTTGGGACTTTGGGGGGGGACTACAGGAAACACTTATGGAGCTGGGATGTAAGGTAAGGATACACTACACTACATGATGGGGCCAGTAGTGGGTGGGGGGGATTATATTGGGGGTGGACATGCCCTTTAAGAGATTAAACAGGGAGTTCAACAAATATGAAGTTTTATTGCCTTAATCCTGTGCTTCTTCCACCATGTAACACACCAATGACTTCATCCTTTTTATAACTGGAACAATGCGTAGTGGACACACCTAAATCAAGGATTATTTGCCAAAACAAGAATGAGACATAAGCGGGTACAAACTGTACCAATCTGTAAAAATCTGGCGTTCATCATGAAAGATGTGGTTACACACAGTGCGAGCGTTTGCCCTATATAAAGTGTATAGTATATAAAGTATAGAGAGATCCTCGTGAGTTGTGACTCACTATGCTTTAGTACTGTTAGCCACCGGGGGCTGAGGGAAATCTTCTGTTAACAAACGGTTCTGATGCCGAAGCAGAGCGTTCTTGGCATTGGAAACATTTGTTATGGACGTACATACATGGGATTGCCCCTGTCGGTAGTGTGTGTACCCTGGGCAGCACGGTGGCTCAGGGTTAGCAAAGATGCCTTGCAGCGCTAAAGTCCTGAGTTTTAAATCCACCCTTGGACACATCTGCAAGGAGTTTGGTATGTCTCCCTGTGCTTGCGTGGGTTTCCTCCGGGCACTCCGGTTTCCCCACAATCATAAAGACATACTGATAGGTGCATGTGTCAAATAAATGTGCTTAGATTGTAAGCTCTTCGGGCAGGGCCTGATGTGAACGTATACATGTAATTGTAAAGTGCTACAGAAGATGTTGGCGCTATATAAATCCATAATAATAATAATGGGATTTGCTTGTGTGAGATTTGGGTTTGTGGCTGAGGAAAGGTCTGGCCAATGTGATTCAGACTCCTCACCTAGCTTGCTAGGTGGGGAAAATTTTTGCTTCGAAGACAGTGGATCTGTCACTGTTATTTAATATTGCTAAGATATAGTATAAGTCAATAGCTTCAACATCAAAGTGTTTTGCTATTGTAACTGCTCTATTGAGGGTTCCTGTTAATGAAATGCCAGGGAAGGTTTAGATGAAACGCTCTGGTCTGGACTGAAAAGACGCAAGTTAAATTAATAGGAACATATGGAGAAGCGGGCAACTCTGGGCTAGAGGAAATAGAATATGAGTTTTAATTCTCAATAGAAATGATAATGGGTGGTAGAGGTGGAACTCTCAGACATATGAGGATTCTCTATTTATTATCCCTATGGTCTATCATAGAAAGTCAACTTTTAAAAAAGAAAAGTACCTGGGACAGGGAGGTCGGATTGTATTACTTACCTTCTAATATTGTTTCGTTGAGGAGCTACAGCACAAACAGTTCATCTGCCAGGAAGTGCCCAGAGCCTTCCTGTATTAAAGGGTAATGGTGGGCCAAAAGACTTTGGTAAATTAACAGTAATTGCTTTCCTGGTATTTTTTTGCAATTTACTTCATTATTTATTTTACATTGTTTGAAGATATTTAATTTTTATGTGTAATATGGTAGCAGCATCACCAGATCCCTGCACTGCCTGCTCCTGCACTGAAACCATGTGACAGTCCTCTTCTCTGTGTCTCTTCCTCCTTGTGGGCCCCCATGGCCCCTCCCACTCATATTCAATCCACGGTAACTCGATTCTTCTTCGTGGTTTCTTATGATTTTTGCTGCACTGAGCAGTGCCATCGCAGATTAGAAGGAGGAAGTACTATTCTGACCGCAGATTCAAAACCTCCACCCTCTAACTGATCAGTGTTTCTTCATATCTTGGGCTGTACAGCATGTAGAGAGGTGGTTGAGGCCCATTTTAAAGGTAGGAACCTGACCTTCATTATGTTTGGAGACCACAGTTCCCCTTAAAGATAGTTCTGAAGTACTCAGGGAGTCTGGAGAAGCAGTTTTCTTCATGCTGCTCCTCATAGAAATGATATGAGAGGTATAGAAAGTACCAATCCGACCTCCTGCACCTGTTACTTTTCATTTCAATGACAACCGTACTGCTCAAAACCATAATCCTTCCCTAAAAGTAACAGGGCGATGACCTTACCCTGGGTACCAATTATGGGAGGGTGTAGTTTGGAATACTAGTTTTCCTTTAAATTGTAAGCAGCTTTACCATTGCCCCCTCCCCCACCCCCTTATTCTCATATTTGACCAGAAACTGACCTGCAGGTCAATATTTCCATAATGCTTGTGTTACCTGTTGTATGATGACTGTAGTTCGGGGTTATGAGGGGTTTAAGGTAAACTATAAGTGGAAATAAAAGCCATAAATATAAATATATTTAAGTCACTTTAATTGCTTGGGGTTTTTCAATAGTGGAATGCACCCAGTCATTAATAGGGTGTTAAGAAAGTAAATACGTCAAGGCAAACAATGTGCAAAGCAGCAATGTGGCTCTATGTACCACAAGATTTCAACACTCAATAGGAAACGTGGTAAGCCTGACATTCACATGGCTGATATTCCACGAATCCAGAAGTATTCCAGGGGCAAGTACAGGATTCCTGAATAGGACACCAAGCCCAGATGAAAGTATTATATATGGATCATATACCGGTAATAATATTGTAAATATTCTTAATTGCCATGATTATTATCACAGTTATCCAATACAGATATCCCCTTTGCTTTTGTTATAAAGTCTATTCATTTACGTTCTGTTTTACTGAGAATCCACATTTGTTTAATATTATAGAGTTGAGCGTGACATTGAACGAGAATCTGACGGAAATGTGCTGAATATTGTCAGTATCAGGACCTTTCGGCCAAGGTGGAAAATTTCCATTCCCTTTACTACAGTTGAGGGAGCCAATAACATTGGGCATGTATGGGCACATCGAATGATTGTTGTTTATATACTGAACTATTCTTCTGTATATATTATATATTGAAAATTGACTGCTATAGAACCCCCACTAGGATTTATTAATGTCCCTCTTTCTGCTCACAAAAGCTGGGTGCCCACACAATTGTAAAGGTTCGTACATCCTGCAATCGCACGATTTGTATGAACGGCGCGTTAGGTGATAATCATGCTGTGTATGGGCACTTTCTCAGCTGAAACTGCCTCTCGTTTGCAGATTCACCCAGGCGGTCGGGCAAAGATCCCCCAACCAACAGCTGTTTCAGACAGAAAATTTGCCATACACAGCACAATTATTGGCCGTTCATACACATCGTGCATGCGGGTGCCGAACCTTAAGAAAATGACATATTCTGTTGTCATTCTCTGCTCACAGTTCTGTATAGGACTGCAGATTTCCCCAGCCGCGCCCGACTCCTTATAGTTAAGTACAAGGGAAACGACCCGGACCAGGGAAATTTTGGGGCATTTTCTAAAGGTCACAAGTCTGAAGGTGAACGTTGTCTGCCTGGCGATCGTTTGGAAATGCGCTACACACAGTAACTGTTTGCATGTGCACCCAACTTTAGCTTCATCACAGTGTTTTTCAACAAGTTTTTAATTGCTGGCAAACGTTCTGTGTCGGCATCTGAAACAGCCGCTACGAACAGAAAATTTCTCTCGGTCATGGTCTGTTCCCTGTACAAAATTATAGGGAGTCAGACAATTTCGTCACACACACCAGACATGATTGGCTATAAATTAAAGGATAAGTATGCTGGAAAAAAAAAACTGTGTTTTTTACAGCATACTTATCCTTTATTTATTTACCCAGAATCTATTGATGGACTGTTGTGTGCAGCCAGGCAATAGGACCTGTATATGGAGCCTGCAGGGAAAGAAAATAACATTTCACAACCAGACTGGCAAAACAAAGGTAGATTTTCACTGATGTATAATACAATAGTATAATAATTTTTGTTAACCCTAGAATGTAGTATGCAGAAACCCGACAATTCGATCGATCCTGCTGGAACTGCCTCTCCCGTTCTTCTATGCGACCGACATGCGATCACAAATGAATGGGATTTTGCGATCGCATGTCGGTTGCATAGAAGAATGGGAGAGGCAGTTCCGGCAGGATGAATCGAATGTCGTGGGAGCACTCTGTCAGGTAGTAAAAATTGTATGGCCACCTTTAGTGTTTAAGTTCTGGATGGATATAGTGTTTCCCCCAGACCATTTCCCAGATGACACAGCCATTACAGTAAGTTACCATTGTTAATGGTAATCCGAACTTTTCGAACTATTTCTCCCCATTGACTTTAATGACTTTAATTCGAATTCCGAATTTTTACTGAACTTCAGAAGTTGGAAAACGAAATGAACTTCAGGGAGTTCGGCCATCTTGTCAATAATATTGTTGCCAGACGAAGGTGCTGAGATTTCCATGTTCCATGTTATATATACTGTTGTCTCTAACACCTGGTCTAGCATTATGTAATGGGCACCTGGGGGTTTACATGCTGTCTTTTATAAGTGATGTTTATTGTATTTCCAATAGGGAGGAAGGGGAGCTTAAAGCAGGCATCAGCTTGTCTTTTCTCCATCAAAGGGACTGCAAGGTGTGAATACGGACCATAAAAAGACACGGCTATTTACTATCATGAGCCCCCAGCAGCACTTGGGTACAGTCTCCTGTAATGCTCGTGTGTTCTGTTACCAGTAACAATGTTACATTCATGTTTCTTTTATTCAAACTATTCTTGTGGTTTGCGTTTGCGTGGCGTTTTGCGCATGTGATTTTGCCGTTTTCCCTCATGGAAAAGCATGCCTTAACACACCAAATGGTGAACGCATGCGTTACAAAACACGAACAAACGCGCAATCGCATGCGCATCGGAAATCGCGGGAATTTTCACGTTCCCGCAATTTCCATTTAGCAAAAATCACGTGCGCAATCGCGAGCAAAACGTGTGAAAAACGCGTAGTGGGGCCTAGCCCTACGAAGGGAGAGTCTGGTGCAATGGGACTTGAACTAACGTGGAGAGATAGGGTGGAGCCAGTAACTCAGGTTTGTTTTTCATCCACAGCAATCATCTTAACAAGAGTTTATGGAAACCCGCAGTGTGTATTATTACTTCCTAGACTTTATAAACCCTCGTGTGATGTGTCATGTTATACATATGAATTTATACCTATTTCATGTCTGGCCAATCAGCCTGGGGGTCACAATCTGGAAAATTTTACTGGCCTATGGTTCAAACAGTCAGATGACATTTTAACTGACCAATATTTAGTTATCATACATTAGGTTTTAAAACTTAACAAGAGTTTAAATGAACTGCAGCATTGTTGTGGTAGTGATGCTATAAGTAATTACTGTATCTGACAGAGGCCAGCCTCCAGTTCAGCGAGATACTGTTAGGTCAACCCTCCAGTTTACCACACACTATTAGTTCGCCTTTCAGTTTACAAGAAGCTGTAAGGGCAGCCCTCCAGTTAACAGCCAATGTTCTTAACAGTGACTGGTAAACTGCAAGGCTGACTTAGCCTGCTCTTGAATGGAGGTCTGACTTGACAACTGGCTGGTGAACTGGAGGGCTGACTTGAAACTGGCTGGGGAACTGGAGAGCTGAACTAGCAGTGGCTGGGTAACTGGAGGGCTGACCTAACAGTGGCTGGTGAACTGGTAGGCTGATCTAACAAAGTTGCCCAAATTGCAGGGCGACTTAACCATGCTCTTGAAATGGAGGTTTGACTTGACACTGGATGGTGAAATGAAGGGCTGACTTAACACTGCCTGTGGAACTGGAGGTCGTATCTAATAAAGTTGCCCAATCTAACATGTACAAAGGTGTCCACACTAACTGGCAAGACAAGTTGCCCCACTGACTGGTACATATAAATTTCCTACAATGACTGGTACATACAATTTGCCCAAGCACACACCGTAACACAACGTTTTGGGCATCTCTGTCCCCTTCATCGGGGGTAACACCACAATCCTACTCATCTTAAATAGACCAAGAGCCAATAGACCAAGTGGCATGTCTTAAGTAGAACCACGCCACTCCCTCCCCTAATGGGGGTGTGGCTAATTATATTAATAAAGTGGAACAAAATACAAAACAAAGTGTTCAATTTACAAAACTGAAGAAAGTTCATTTGTTTTAATTTGAAGTGTTAATTTAGTCCATTAAATATTTAAATTCCAAGTGTCATAATGGTCCATTGATCGGCATCGTAAAATAAAGTGAATATTTCAATGTAGTTCTTCTACCAAAGTGACTGGTACATACAGTTGCCCACGGTGATGGTACATACAAGTTACCCACAGTGATGGTACATACAAATTCAACAGTGACTGGTACTTACAAGTTGCCAACAGTGACTGGTACAAAATTGCCCACAGTGAGTGGTACATACAAGTTGCCAACAGTGACTAGTACAAAGTTGCCAACAGTGACTTGTACAAAATTGCCAACACTGAATGGTACAAAGTTGCCAACACTGACTGGTGCATACAGTTTCCCACAACATACAATTTGCTACATTGCCCATCTGACTGGAACACACAAGTTGCCCACACAGAAAGTTGCCCACGGTGACTGGTAATATAAGTTTTATCTTACTGTGCAGGATAGAGGGAGCAGATCACAGAGCACCCCCTACAGTCAATTTTGACCCCAAAGATGAAATCTGCACAGGGCAGACAATGGGAGTTAAAGTATTGACCCACGTCTACCTAGCCTAATTGTTGCCATAGACACAGCAATATGATTGCCCGTTGTTTGGGTACGGACAATTTTCGCTTGTGTATGGTGCTCACTGGGAAATTTTGCTTAGGGATGGGTCAAGTTTTTGGCTGATCGATATACTGGCCATGATCGGCCGATAATATCAATCTGTCTATGGCCACCATAAGTGGTAAATACTTCACATTAAAACATGTCCACCAGGGGCAACGTTTAGTTTGATATCTAATAATTTTTATTTTATCATAACAGTTATGAGTATGTACAAAAAGGAAGAAGTAGTAGAATATAATTTGTTCCATCACCTTCTGGTAAAGTAAAACCCAAATACTTTCTGCGGTTTTATTTTCCCTTGGGAGAGCAATACTGTATTTAAGGATGTTATTTGCTTACTCTGGCAAGGTTGAAATTGTGGCCCTTTTTTAACTGACTCCAGTTTGTTTCTTTAACTTCTGCCCCTGATCCCCCTTAGGCCTATGAAAGGCACCAACTTCTAAAGAGGGGATAAACCGTGGATTAACCCTCTAACTGCTGCAAAGCAACTAGACTGGAAATACTGGAGATTTAATATAAAGTTTGATTTAATTATGAATTATGAATTTCTCTGCTAAACTGTATCAGTACTGTATGGCAAGGAGGCGTATTTGTAAAGCAGAGCAGGATTATCCACAAGGCTACATAGGCTCCTGCGTAGGACTACAAAACTTTAGGGGCCAGCTTCAGAAGCAGTAAAAATCCATAACGATAAAAACAGCGAATAAAGCCCTCCTGCTATAAAGGAATATATATATATTTATACTAGAAGAAGTGTGATGTGGGGATTCTTTGTGTGTATGTTTGGCTATTGTCGTGCCTCCATCATACGCCATTCACGATGCACAGGCATAGTGGGTGCGCACATTAGTCTGATGGAGGGGGGTGCTGAAGGACACAGCGCAAATCTGCAGGATTGTGGATCTGCTGCTGATATTTGGCTTGTGAGACAGTAGTATGGAGACAGAAGTGGTCCTATGACCTAATGAATTACACAAATATTTAAAGGGGAAGTTCAGTGCAAATTCATATGCTTTTCAGAAAAAAGAGCAGTATTTTTTCATCCCAATGACCTTAACCTGCCCATTCAGCATTGTGTCGTGTGTAAATAAATGCAACTGAAATACTGACTTCCTCTTGCAGGACCCCTAGTAGAGACCGTTATGGTCTTGCCCTTGACCAGCGCCTGGGTTGATTCAGTTGCTCAGTAAGATCTGAGCATGTGTGACCCTCTGAAAGCCAATCGTAGAAATAACTGTTAGGAACATTCCAAGGATGTGGTGCATCCTGGGAAGAAGAAGGACCATTAGAACCTGAAATGTCAGCTCACTAATGTCAACAGCAGGAACAGCAAGGATGAAATCAACTGATTTTTCAAAATGGGAGAGAATATGTAGAATAACTAAGAAGGCATTACACAAACAACAATTTAACAAATATTGATCATTTCACTGAACTGTCCATTTAACAACAAACAAAGAAAAAAAACGTTTTAGGAATTTATTGTCCCTTTATTGCATGTAACACTACTACCAGAGATTTACATATATGCTTGTGCATTTCCTGTAAAACATTGTTATTGGACCCGTCTAAAAAAATTTCTATTTCTGCAGATATTTTGTCCCAGTGAGCATAATATTGTGGTGTCTGGTGGATTGAGAACTATGGCACTGTGTGTACAGGGCCTAAAAGTTACATTTAGTGATTCAGACCAGTAGAAAATCGGTCAATCTCTCCAATATTGCAACAAGCTCTCTCCTATGCTGCCACTGCTGATATTCCGATGGGATTTCAAAATCAGTGGAAACATTAATTCCACTGAAAACCCAATAATCTAAATGAGTGTATTTCATCTTCCAGTCCGATACACTGAATACATTTCACACATTCTGAGTCAGAGCAGCCGTTTTACTGCTTTAGTTACATCAACTTTACTCTTGTACAGTACATTATATGAACATTATGTAATTTAACTCCCCCAAAAACTTTATTAGGACTGTGCTACATTTTTCTTGGCTTTAAATGTTTCGCCTGTGTTTTATGTTTTTCCATTTTGTACTGTGGAGCCAGACTTTCTAATGTTAATCTCAGAAACATTGTCTGGAGCCAAAAGACAGGGAAGGAAATAAAGCCCAGGTAATGAAAGCTTTCTAAATAAGCAGATCTTATGGAACCTGGAGGACCAATAAACCCAAAAAATTAACTCTCTCAGAATATAGAATAATAAGGGAGGGAGGTAGCCAGTAATTCTTACCTCCCAACACTATACACTTCCAATCACTATTGCAACAAACATCATTTTCTTTGCAAACACTTGTTGGAATAAAGAATGTTTGGATGCACAAGGATTCTTTTTCTGACACAATGGTCCTTTAAGAGAGAGGAGGTTGGAGGAGACATCCAGAAACCACAAGGAGATTTGGGAACCAGATGTCTGTTGGCAGCATCCTGATTAAAATCCCAGGTCAGTGGGCCCACATTGTTGTATCCTGAGTCTGCAGCTCAGACCCCAATCCTGACTACACAAAGCTGAGTTGCACTGTGGTTCTCAGGGGAAATACTGCGGTTGTCTGTTTTCTCACTACAGTAGGAAAGTTAAATGTTCTACTTGCTGCGATTGAGAGGTTCTGTACAGACGTGCTGTGAAGGATATGGAAACTAAAGGATTTCCCTACACATAACACTGATCTGTTAACCAGGCCTGTATGATATGGTCTTAATGTCTTCTATTTTCTATATCTTGTAATATATCTCCTACTGTCCAGGGGCTGAGGGGCAAATTCCCCCGGGCTGGTCTCCAATAAAAAATTAGGGTTGCCATAGAAGCTCTTAGTAAGTTACATGCTTAAATGGCACTACGCCTGCCTCTACCTGTAACATGGCCAAGGAACAGAAGACCTCTCCTCTGTCAAATTAATAGAAGCAGCACAGTATTAGTCAGTGCCCCAGTTCATTAGGAAATGTTAGTCAGCCCTCCAGTTCATTTGCCAGTGTTACGTCAGCCCTCCAGATCATTAGCCAGTGTTACCTCAGCCTCCTGATCATTAGCCAGTGTTACCTCAGCCCGCCAGATCATTAGCCAGTGTTACCTCAGCCCGCCAGTTCATTCGCCAGTGTTAGCTCAGTGTTACGTCAGCCCTCCAGTTCATTCGCCAGTGTTAGCTCAGCCCTCCAGTTCATTCGCCAGTGTTACGTCAGCCCTCCAGTTCATTAGCCAGTGTTGCGTCAGCCCTCCAGTTCATTCGCCAGTGTTACGTCAGCTCTCAGATCATTACCCAGTGTAGTCACCTCTCCAGATCTTACCCAGTGTTAGTACCTCTCCAGATCATTACCCAGTGTTATGTCAGTCCTCCAGATCATTAACCAGTGTTAGTCAGCTTCCAGTCATTACCCAGTTATGTCAGTCTCCAGATCATTAACCAGTGTTAGTCAGCTCTCCAGATCATTGTCAAATTAATAGAAGCAGCACAGTATTAGTCAGTGCCCCAGTTCATTAGGAAATGTTAGTCAGCCCTCCAGATCATTAGCCAGTGTTACCTCAGCCCGCCAGTTCATTCGCCAGTGTTAGCTCAGCCCTCCAGATCATTAGCCAGTGTTACGTCAGCCCTCCAGTTCATTCGCCAGTGTTAGCTCAGCCCTCCAGATCATTAGCCAGTGTTACGTCAGCCCTCCAGTTCATTCGCCAGTGTACGTCAGCCTCCAGATATTAGCCAGTGTTGCGTCAGCCCTCCAGTTCATTCGCCGGTGTTAGTCAGCTCTCCAGATCATTACCCAGTGTTAGTCACCTCTCCAGATCATTACCCAGTGTTAGTCACTCTCCAGATCATTACCCAGTGTTATGTCAGTCCTCCAGATCATTAAAGGCTATGTCCACCCCGAAAATTCATTTTTAATATGATGTTCCCCCAAGTCCCCCAGCCCCAACCGCATCATTTTTTTTTTCAGAAAGCCCCAAACTCTTACTTACACTCCCCTCGATCCTCCGCCGCACTGCCGGCCCTCTGCTTGCGAGAATGCAAGCAGAGGGGCGGGACCGGCAGTCGCGTCTGTGATTGGCTGAGCGGCAGCCAATCACGGCGGGCTGCCGGTCTCTTCAGTGCAGCGGAGGAAAGCGGAGAGGTAAGTAAGAGTTTGGGGAGCTTTTAAAAAAAAAAAACATGCGGTTGGGGCTGGGGGACATGGGGGAGCACAATATTAAGGGGGATTTGAGCTAGGGGGAGGGATAGTAGAACGGGAGGAGAGGGAGGAGAGGGAGGGAGAGGGAGGGAGGGGGGGAGAAGGGCTGCAGCACGCATGGCAGGAATCTCCGGGAGGCCAGGTAGCAGGCAGTGTCCTATATGGACCTGCTAGCCTCCTGGTGGGCAGTTTTTGGAACTTTGGGGGGGGACTACAGAGAACCAGATGGAGTTGGGATGTGAGGGTAAGGATTAAACTACACTACATGGTGGGGCCAGTAGTTGGGGGGATTATAGTTTTGGGGGTGGACATGCCCTTAACCAGTGTTAGTCAGCTCTCCAGATCATTAGCCAGTGTTATGTCAGTCCTCCAGATCATTAACCAGTGTTAGTCAGCTCTCTAGATCCTTACCCAGTGTTAGTCAGCCCTCTAGATCCTTACCCAGTGTTAGTCAGCCCTCTAGATCCTTACCCAGTGTTAGTCAGCCCTCTAGATCCTTACCCAGTGTTAGTCAGCCATCTAGATCCTTACCCAGTGTTAGTCAGCCCTCTAGATCATTAACCAGTGTTGTAGCTCTCAGATCATACCAGTGTTTTAGTCCTCCAGATCATAACCAGTGTTAGTCAGCTCTCCAGATCATTGTCAAATTAATAGAAGCAGCACAGTATAGTCAGTGCCCCAGTTCATTAGAAATGTTAGTCAGCCCTCCAGTTCATTCGCCAGTGTTACGTCAGCCCTCCAGATCATTAGCCAGTGTTACCTCAGCCCCCGTTCATTCGCCAGTGTCTAGCGTCAGCCCTCCAGATCATTAGCCAGTGTTACCTCAGCCCGCCAGTTCATTCGCCAGTGTTAGCTCAGCCCTCCAGATCATTAGCCAGTGTTACGTCAGCCCTCCAGTTCATTCGCCAGTGTTAGCTCAGCCCTCCAGATCATTAGCCAGTGTTACGTCAGCCCTCCAGTTCATTCGCCAGTGTTACGTCAGCCCTCCAGATCATTAGCCAGTGTTGCGTCAGCCCTCCAGTTCATTCGCCGGTGTTACGTCAGCTCTCCAGATCATTACCCAGTGTTAGTCACCTCTCCAGATCATTACCCAGTGTTAGTCAGCTCTCCAGATCATTACCCAGTGTTATGTCAGTCCTCCAGATCATTAAAGGCTATGTCCACCCCGAAAATTCATTTTTAATATGATGTTCCCCCAAGTCCCCCAGCCCCAACCGCATCATTTTTTTTTTCAGAAAGCCCCCCAAACTCTTACTTACCTCCCCTCGATCCTCCGCCGCACTGCCGGCCCTCTGCTTGCGAGAATGCAAGCAGAGGGGCGGGACCGGCAGTCGCGTCTGTGATTGGCTGAGCGGCAGCCAATCACGGACGCGGCTGCCGGTCATTCAGTGCAGCGGAGGAAAGCGGAGAGGTAAGTAAGAGTTTGGGGAGCTTTTAAAAAAAAAAAAACATGCGGTTGGGGCTGGGGGACATGGGGGAGCACAATATTAAGGGGGATTTGAGCTAGGGGGAGGGATAGTAGAACGGGAGGGAGAGGGAGGGAGAGGGAGGGAGAGGGAGGGAGGGGGGAGAAGGGCTGCAGCACGCATGGCAGGAATCTCCGG
This sequence comes from Hymenochirus boettgeri, assembly GCA_019447015.1. Taxonomy (NCBI): domain Eukaryota; kingdom Metazoa; phylum Chordata; class Amphibia; order Anura; family Pipidae; genus Hymenochirus; species Hymenochirus boettgeri. The sequence continues at coordinate 136,711,039 of CM033477.1, forward strand.
GAGGCCAGGTAGCAGGCAGTGTCCTATATGGACCTGCTAGCCTCCTGGTGGGCAGTTTTTGGAACTTTGGGGGGGGACTACAGGAGAACCAGATGGAGTTGGGATGTGAGGTAAGGATTAAACTACACTACATGGTGGGGCCAGTAGTTGGGGGGATTATAGTTTTGGGGGTGGACATGCCCTTTAACCAGTGTTAGTCAGCTCTCCAGATCATTAGCCAGTGTTATGTCAGTCCTCCAGATCATTAACCAGTGTTAGTCAGCTCTCTAGATCCTTACCCAGTGTTAGTCAGCCCTCTAGATCCTTACCCAGTGTTAGTCAGCCTCCTAGACCTTACCAGTGTAGTCAATGTTACCTCTAGATCCTTACCCAGTGTTAGTCAGCCCTCTAGATCCTTACCCAGTGTTAGTCAGCCATCTAGATCCTTACCCAGTGTTAGTCAGCCCTCTAGATCCTTAGTCTGTGTTGTCAACCCTCCAGATGATTACCCAGTGTTGTACAGCCCAGTGTTATGATGTGGTTATCTCAACCACATCATACACTTGAAATGTTGCATGTAAAATGAGAATAGTGGTCTTAAAAATAGGCATAACTGTAACTGAAAGTGTGTGTGACCTTGGTAAAGTGGGCGTTGTCAAACATTTTTTGATCTACTGTGGAAGGGCCATTTGGTTGTATTTGCCCCCCAGGCCAAAAGGTTCCAGGCCTCCCCTGCTACTGTCTGTCTGCACATTTATCATCACATTGTTTCCCCCCCAAAAAAACCTCCCTATTGTGTCCCGTACATTCTGATTGGACATTGGGAACATTTCACAATCTGCCTTGAATCCTGCCCCTTTCAGGTAAAGCGTTAATAGGGTTCACATGCTGGGACTGTCCCACTGGAACAGGGTCAGTTGTATAGTAAATAGAAACCATTTAGACTAAAGCTGACCATGCCCTACCACATATTGATTGTAATGTCAAGTGGAGTCGCAGTTTGAGTAGAAAGATATTTTATCTATAAAGACTATAAAATGTCATCAGATGGCATCTTAAGCTGGGTACACACAGCAAAGATTTTTGAAAAATGACAGGCAGGATCTGCAAGAGCCTGTCTGTCATTTTTCAAAGATTGGGCTACACACAGTCCCGAGCGCTCCCCTATACACAGTATATACACAGCATAAGGAAAACGATCGGGACTGTGTGTTTCCTGCCATCTGTTGTACCCAAGTTGAGGACCTAAATCGCACGATCCTCAACCCTGGTTTCACTTTCTAACTCTAGATTTTACCTCTTTCCTGAACGAGCCTTCGGCCGACGCAATCCTGCGAACGATCCCCAATACTGTCGGATCCAGTACTGTGTGTACCTAGTTTTACTCTGGGAATTGGCCATATAGACAATTATGAAAATTTGAAAAGGTCCAGGTAGAAGGACCTTCATTGACCACATCCTTGTGTATTGACCACATCCTAGGTGAGGGTACAGCTTAGCCAAGTAGTGTCCGATTCTGGACAATGAGATGTGTTGTCAAGAAACATCTGTGGTTAGACTAATGGTCACCATAGACACTTAGATCGTGGTTGTTCGATCCTGGGTGGGGTGGAGTACGGTTGTCAACCAGTTGCTCGTACACGGGTCAATCATACCCAGATCTTAGGACCTCGATTATTGCATCTATGGCACCTTAAGGGCTATTTCAGAAGAGGTGTTTGCACTACAAACCCATGGTCTGAGTAGTAAAGGAAGATTGAACCAGAACTGATCTCCTTGATTTACCTCATTACTGATCTATTATATGGAGTAGACATGACACTTTTCACTTGTGGTTATTACAGGTTAGTCAAGTGGCTCAATTGCAGCCACCTCACACAGCAGCAATTCCCTCCACTTGCTGTAGAATTCCTCATCCGGCACAACCCTGAGCCCTAACATATTCCTATAGCATTAATTAAATGTAGAATGTACCAGTAAACCCCCGCCAATTCCAAACTCTGCCTATCCAACAAGATTGTGTGCATTATTTACATTCAACAACCTTCCAGTCACAACATAAAATAAAACAGATTCATTTTTAAACATTACAAGTTATTTATTTTTCCATTTTCCCCCCAGAAGCCTTTAAACTAAACCAAATTTTTTATTCTGTTTTTCTGAAAACTAATAGGACGGAACTGTCAAGGGGCCAGTTCCGAATAGCGAATCAGTGTTTATAGGTTTTCTTCTTCAGATCTCCATAAAACGTAACATCCAATCTCTTTCTAGAGAGCGATCGTTTGGGCTATTTACAGAAAATCCTGTGTTAAGGTTCGTACATGCATGTGATCGAAACATGTGACCACCAATGATCAAGCAGCTGATGAATGGCAATAGTGGTCAATAATATTATGTGTTTGGACGTTAGTGTTCCTTCGACCCAGTGGATGAACGAACGTTGCCCAACCAAATAGCCACATATGAAAAATTATAGTCTGGTATGGCCGTTCGTCACATGCTTTGATCGCACATGTGTACAAGCCAACCAACTAGCCAACCAATTTACCAAGTGGTATACTCGTGCAGTAATTGTCTTCCTTCGAGCTCCACCCACAATCATTGTCACTGACAATTCTCCCATTTCAAACATTGAAGAATATATGTTAAATAAGGAGGGGAAACGCTCAGTTACAGCATGAGTATAAGGCTGGGTACACACCATACAATATCTCCGGGGTAGGCAACTAACGTTGGTCACCTGTAGGTCCGGATCAGATAAATGGGCGATCAGGTATGTTGGTAAATTACGACCCATGGGGGCCGCACCATCGGTCATGTCTGCAGGCAGTGTTAGGCTGTGTACACACAGGCAGACAAAAGCCCAGTATTACCACAGACAGACCTACCAATCGATAAAGCTGGCCATACACTACAAACTTACCACCCAATGTTCCTGAGATGTTCTCACAACTGCCTGACCAAGTAATTTTGCTTTCGATATTACTAGTGCCATTTCACTCGACATTACATTCAAATCTACGGTGAATGTTAAATCAATATAACGTAGAGGTAATGTACAGGTATCCCACTAGGTATACCGCGAGACCACTCCGATCTCCAGGCAACAGATCTCCTTCCCGTTACGCCCCCTTTATGCCTGCTACGCCCCCGGACCACCCACACCATGCACCTAACCCCGCCTCCCCCACCCCTAGCGTGTATGCCCCACCCACTGCCTGATGTCAATAACCTCACGCCACGTAGCCACGCCCCCTCTGCCCAGAAGAGCCACGAAGACCCTGTAAATTATATGCTTATAAATGGTGCTTGACTACGTCATCAGTTATAATCTGTTTATCTATGTCATCAGTCACATGACTCATTGAAATTTGTGTATTACTGTATAGGCAATATATATTCTACGGTGAATGTTAAATCAATATAACGTAGAGGTAATGTACAGGTATCCCACTACTTTTGGATCTTCCAGGAGTCTCCTGCAAATCGGAGGGTGGTCTCCCGCGAGACCACCCTGATCTCCGGCAACAGATAGGAGTCCTGAATCTCCTCCCCGTTACGCCCCCTTTTATGCCTGCCACACCCCTGGACCACCCACACCACGCCCCTAACCCCGCCTCCCCCACACTTAACACGTATGCACCTGATGTCACAACGTTACGCAGCGTAGCCACGCCCCCTCCTCATGCCCCCTCGCCCACCCTGCCCAGAAGAAAGAAGAGGCAGGGTGGGATGTCTGAATGTATGGCCATCTTAAACTAGTCGTCTGTGGCCTGTCAGTCATGAATTAAAATACCCGAGATAGAGCAAGACTTCAGGAACTAGATTCACCAATCACTTGGACCTATTGAATTTACCTAAAGATCAGTTAGGAGCAATTGGTTAGTTGTTACACCCCAATATTTTGTCCCAGTCAGCAAAAATATTGGTTGTGTTGGTCGATCGGTGTAAAATATCGTGTACACTGTGCAGAGCAAATAAAAAACTAGGCTGAAAGCTCCATATACACGTAGGATGGCAGACCCGATCTGCGATGCACGAGTAGAATAACTAGTTTAGCATATAGACGTTTGGTTGGGATTATCAACAACGCCTGACTGAATGGCCATACAGCTAGACGAGCGCCCCAAATACCAAACGATAGTCCATTCATATCCCACTCATGTATTGTGAGTCGCGATCACACCTGTATACGAAGATTTAATACTTGTTTAACTGTTCAACAATAATCCTGCCTTTCCCAGCATTTATTATCATATATTACATATTACCTGTGAAATACCTGTATGGGTTTTATACCTTATTAGGAGAAAGATGTTTATATGTGCCTATAAAGTTGATGCATTACATAGGTACGCTATATTGTGTTCAAGGGCGAAACAAAGTAAATGACGTGTTTACAGACGCTATAAATTACAGTGCATTACAGTTTTGCAGAAGTGTATGGCTAGGCATATACAGTATTTCATATAATGGCACAGAAATCCGCATTCAGAGGAAAGGCCCTATTGAAAGATTCCTGTCCGATTATTTCATACAGGTACCAGGTAATGTGTCATAAGTAATTACAATTAGAATTCAAACACTGGAAAGGTTGAGAACAAAGACAATATTGTGATATTATTTCCATTGACAAAATGAATTATTATTCCAGTACACAGAATTGTGTCATGTGACAAACAGAACAAGATCTAATGCCATTGATCATTCATAGATTCACATTGCACTTCTAGGAAAACCTACTACCAAGCCTGAAGTGGGTAAGCTAACGGTATCTACAACGTCACTGCCATACGACACAGAGGGTGACTAATACTATCAGTAAACCCAGTGCCAGAAAGAGCTTTTCAACAGATAATGAATAATCATCAAATGAATGTATTACCAATTTCTATAGAATATTTGTAAGAAATAATCTAGAAGTTTGATCTTGTTTTTTTCTTCTGATCAGAGAACTTTAAGGCAACTTTTGTTACACATGAGCCACGAAGACCCTGTAAATGATATGCTTATAAATGGTGCTTGACTATGTCATCAGTTATAATCTGTTTATCTGTGTCATCAGTCACATGACTCATTGAAATTTGTGTATTACTGTACAGGCAATATATATTAAAATATAATATAATTTATATAATATTATAAACATATAAAAAGTCACCTTGGAGTTCCTCACTGACTTTTAATTTCCTTATATTTTACAATAGGATATACATTATCGTGCGGTTCTGACGTTCTGTTGGCAGTCGTGCGGTTCTGATGTCCTATTGGCAGTCGTGCGGTTCTTATGTCCTATTAGCAGTCGTGCGGTTCTGATGTCCTATTAGCAGTCGTGCGGTTCTGATGTCCTATTGGCAGTCGTGCGGTTCTGATCCAGTGTTATCAGCTCTCCAGATCATACCACCATCTCCACCAGTGTTATGTCATCCTCCAGATCATTACCAGTGTTGTCAGCTCTCTCCAGATCATTGTCAAATTAATAGAAGCAGCACAGTATAGTCATGCCCAGTTCATTAGAAATGTTAGTAGTCACCTCCAGATCATTAGCCAGTGTTACCTCAGCCCGCCAGTTCATTCGCCAGTGTTAGCTCAGCCTCCAGATCATTAGCCATTGTTACGTCAGCCCTCCAGTTCATTCGCCAGTGTTAGCTCAGCCCTCCAGATCATTAGCCAGTGTTACGTCAGCCCTCCATTTCATTCGCCAGTGTTACGTCGCCCTCCAGATCATTAGCCGTGTTGCGTCACCCTCCAGTTCATTCGCCGGTGTTACGTCAGCTCCCAGATCATTACCCAGTGTTAGTCACCTCTCCAGATCATTACCCAGTGTTAGTCAGCTCTCCAGATCATTACCCAGTGTATGTCACCTCCAGATCATTAAAGGCTATGTCCACCCCGAAAATTCATTTTTAATATGATGTTCCCCCAAGTCCCCCAGCCCCAACCGCATCATTTTTTTTTTTCAGAAAGCCCCCAAACTCTTACTTACCTCCCCTCGATCCTCCGCCGCACTGCCGGCCCTCTGCTTGCGAGAATGCAAGCAGAGGGGCGGGACCGGCAGTCGCGTCTGTGATTGGCTGAGCGGCAGCCAATCACGGACGCGGCTGCCGGTCATTCAGTGCACGGAGGAAAGCGAGAGGTAAGTAAGGTTTGGGGAGCTTTTAAAAAAAAAAAACATGCGGTTGGGCTGGGGGACATGGGGGAGCACAATATTAAGGGGGATTTGAGCTAGGGGGAGGGATAGTAGAACGGGAGGGAGAGGGAGGGAGAGGGAGGAGAGGAGGGAGGGGGAGAGGGCTGCAGCACGCATGGCAGGATCTCCGGGAGGCCAGGTAGCAGGCAGTGTCCTATATGACCTGCTAGCCTCCTGTGGCAGTTTTTTGGAACTTTGGGGGGGGACTACAGGAGAACCAGATGGATTTGGGATGTGAGGTAAGGATTAAACTACACTACATGGTGGGGCCATGTATTTGGGGGATTATAGTTTTGGGGGTGGACATGCCCTTTAACCAGTGTTAGTCAGCTCTCCAGATCATTAGCCAGTGTTATGTCAGTCCTCCAGATCATTAACCAGTGTTAGTCAGCTCTCTAGATCCTTACCCATTGTTAGTCAGCCCTCTAGATCCTTACCCGTGTTAGTCAGCCCTCTAGATCCTTACCCAGTTAGTCAGCCCTCTAGATCCTTACCCAGTGTTAGTCAGCCATCTAGATCCTTACCCAGTGTTGTCAGCCCTCTAGATCATTACCCAGTGTTAGTCAGGCTCTCCAGATCTTACCCAGTGTTTATGTCGTCCTCCAGATCATTAACCATGTTAGTCACTCTCCAGATCATTGTCAAATTAATAGAGCACACAGTATTAGTCAGTGCCCCAGTTCATTAGGAAATGTTAGTCAGCCCTCCAGTTCATTCATCTCCCAGTGTTACGTCAGCCCTCCAGATCATTAGCCAGTTTTACCTCAGCCCGCCAGTTCATTCGCCAGTGTTAGCTAGCCAGCCCTCCAGATCATTAGCCAGTGTTACGTCAGCCCTCCAGTTCATTCGCCAGTGTTAGCTCAGCCCTCCAATCATTAGCCAGTGTTACGTCAGCCCTCCAGTTCATTCGCCAGTGTTACGTCAGCCCTCCAGTTCATTAGCCAGTGTTAGCTCAGCCCTCCAGATCATTAGCCAGTGTTACGTCAGCCCTCCAGTTCATTCGCCAGTGTTACGTCAGCCCTCCAGATCATTAGCCAGTGTTGCGTCAGCCCTCCAGTTCATTCGCCGGTGTTACGTCAGCTCTCCAGATCATTACCCAGTGTTGTCACCTCTCCAGATCATTACCCATGTTAGTCAGCTCTCCAGATCATTACCAGTGTTATGTCAGTCCTCCAGATCATTAAAGGCTATGTCCACCCCGAAAATTCATTTTTAAATGATGTTCCCCCAAGTCCCCCACCCCAACCGCATCATTTTTTTTTCAGAAAGCCCCCCAAACTCTTACTTACCTCCCCTCGATCCTCCGCCGCACTGCCGGCCCTCTGCTTGCGAGAATGCAAGCAGAGGGGCGGGACCGGCAGTCGCGTCTGTGATTGGCTGAGCGGCAGCCAATCACGGACGCGGCTGCCGGTCATTCAGTGCAGCGGAGGAAAGCGAGAGGTAATGTAGAGTTTGGAGCTTTTAAAAAAAAAAAAACATGCGGTTGGGGCTGGGGGACATGGGGGAGCACAATATTAAGGGGGATTTGAGCTAGGGGGAGGGATAGTAGAACGAGGGAGAGGGAGGGAGAGGGAGGGAGAGGGAGGGAGGGGAGAAGGGCTGCAGCACGCATGGCAGGAATCCCGGGAGGCCAGTAGCAGCAGTGTCCTATATGGACCTGCTAGCCTCCTGGTGGGCAGTTTTTGGAACTTTGGGGGGGACTACACAGAGAACCAGATGATTGGGATGTAGGTAAGGATTAAACTACACTACATGGTGGGGCCAGTAGTTGGGGGATATATAGTTTTGGGGGTGGACATGCCCTTTAACCAGTGTTAGTCAGCCTCCAGATCATTAGCCAGTGTTATGTCAGTCCTCCAGATCATTAACCAGTGTTAGTCAGCTCTCTAGATCCTTACCCAGTGTTAGTCAGCCCTCTAGATCCTTACCGTGTTAGTCAGCCCTCTATCCTTACCCAGTGTTAGTCAGCCCTCTAGATCCTTACCCATGTTTAGTCGCCCTCTAGATCCTTACCCAGTGTTGTCAGCCTCTGATCCTTACCCAGTGTTAGTCAGCCCTCTAGATCCTTAGTCTGTGTTGTCAACCCTCCATGATTACCCAGTGTTGTACAGCCCAGTGTTATGATGTGGTTATCTCAACCACATCATACACTTGAAATGTTGCATGTAAAATGAGAATAGTGGTCTTAAAAATAGGCATAACTGTAACTGAAAGTGTGTGTGACCTTGGTAAAGTGGCGTTGTCAAACATTTTTTGATCTACTGTGAAGGGCCATTTGGTTGTATTTGCCCCCCAGGCAAAAGGTTCCAGGCCTCCCCTGCTACTGTCTGTCTGCACATTTATCATCACATTGTTTCCCCCCCCAAAAAAACCTCCCTATTGTGTCCCGTCATTCTGATTGGACATTGGAACATTTCACATCTGCCTTGAATCCTGCCCCTTTCAGGTAAACGCTTAATAGGGTTCACATGCTGGGACTGTCCCACTGAACGGGTCAGTTGTATAGTAATAAGAACCATTTAGACTAAAGCTGACCATGCCCTACCACATATTGATTGTAATGTCAAGTGGAGTCGCAGTTTGAGTAAAAGATATTTTATCTATAAAGACTATAAAATGATCAGATGGCATCTTAACTGGGTACACACAGCAAAGATTTTTGAAAAATGACAGGCAGGATCTGCAGACCTGTCTGTCATTTTTCAAAGATTGGGCTACACACAGTCCCGAGCCTCCCCTATACACAGTATATACACAGCATAAGGAAAACGATCGGGACTGTGTGTTTCCTGCCATCTGTTGTACCCAAGTTAGGACCTAAATCGCACGATCCTCAACCCTGGTTTCACTTTCTAACTCTAGATTTTACCTCTTTCCTAACGAGCCTTCGGCCGACGCAATCCTGCGAACGATCCCCAATACTGTCGGATCCAGTACTGTGTGTCCTAGTTTTACTCTGGGAATTGGCCATATAGACAATTATGAAAATTTGAAAAGGTCCAGGTAGAAGGACCTTCATTGACCACATCCTTGTGTATTGACCACATCCTATGGAGGGTACAGCTTAGCCAAGTAGTGTCCGATTCTGGACATGAGATGTGTTGTCAAGAAACATCTGTGGTTAGACTAATGGTCACCATAGACACTTAGATCGTGGTTGGTTCGATCCTGGGTGGGGTGGAGTACGGTTGTCAACCGTTTGCTCGTACCGGTCAATCATACCCAGATCTAGGACCTCGATTATTGCATCTATGGCACCTTAAGGGCTATTTCAGAAGAGGTGTTTGCACTACAAACCCATGGTCTGAGTATTAAAGGAAGATGAACCAAACTGATCTCCTTGATTTACCTCATTACTGATCTATTATATGGAGTAGACATGACACTTTTCACTTGTTTTTATTACAGGTTAGTCAAGTGGCTCAATTGCAGCCACCTCACACACGCACAATTCCCTCCCTTGCTGTAGAATCCTCATCCGCACAACCCTGAGCCCTAACATATTCCTATAGCATTAATTAATGTAGAATGTACCAGTAAACCCCCGCCAATTCCAAACTCTGCCTATCCAACAAGATTGTGTGCATTATTTACATTCAACACCTTCCAGTCACAACATAAAATAAAACAGATTCATTTTTAAAACTTACAAGTTATTTATTTTTCCATTTTCCCCCCAGACCTTTAAACTAAACCAAATTTTTTATTCTGTTTTTCTGAAAACTAATAGGACGGAACTGTCAAGGGGCCATTTCCGAATAGCGAATCATGTGTTATAGGTTTTCTTCTTCAGATCTCCATAAACGTAACATCCAATCTCTTTCTAGAGAGCGATCGTTTGGGCTATTTACAGAAAATCCTGTGTTAGGTTCGTACATGCTGTGATCGAAACATGTGACCACCAATGATCAAGCAGCTGATGAATGGCAATAGTGGTCAATATATTATGTGTTTGGACGTTAGTGTTCCTTCGACCCAGTGGATGAACGAACGTGCCCAACCAAATAGCCACATATGAAAAATTTAGTCTGGTATGGCCGTTCGTCACATGCTTTGATCGCACATGTGTACAAGCCAACCAACTAGCCAACCAATTTACCAAGTGGTATACCTCGTGCAGTAATTGTCTTCCTTCGAGCTCCACCCACAATCATTGTCCTGACAATTCTCCCATTTCAAAATTGAAGAATATATGTTAAATAAGGGGAAACGCTCAGTTACGCATGAGTATAAGGCTGGTACACCACCATACAATATCTCCGGGGTAGCAACTAACGTTGGTCACCTGTAGGTCCGGATCAATAAATGGGCGATCAGGTATGTTGGTAAATTACGACCCATGGGGGCCGCACCATCGGTCATGTCTGCAGGCAGTGTTAGGCTGTGTACCACAGGCAGACAAAAGCCCAGTATTACCACAGACAGACCTACCAATCGATAAAGCTGGCCATACACTACAAACTTACCACCCCAATGTTCCTGAAGTTTTCTCCACAACTGCCCTGACCAAGTAATTTTGCTTTCGATATTACTAGTGCCATTTCACTCGACATTACATTCAATCTACGGTGAATGTTAAATCAATATAACGTAGAGGTAATGTACAGGTATCCCACTGGTATACCGCGAGACCACTCCGATCTCCAGGCAACAGATCTCCTTCCCGTTACGCCCCCTTTATGCCTGCTACGGCCCCCGGACCACCCACACCATGCACCTAACCCCAGCCTCCCCCACCCCTAGCGTGTATGCCCCACCCACTGCCTGATGTCAATAACCTCACCCACGTAGCCACGCCCCCTCGCCCAGAAGAGCCACGAAGACCCTGTAAATTATATGCTATAAATGGTGCTGACTCGTCATCAGTTATAATCTGTTTATCTATGTCATCAGTCACATGACTCATTGAAATTTGTGTATTACTGTATAGGCAATATATATTCTAACGGTGAATGTTAAATCAATATAACGTAGAGGTAATGTACAGGTATCCCACCTTTTGGATCTTCCAGGATCTCCTGCAATCGGAGGGTGGTCCCCCGCGAGACCACCCTGATCTCCGGCAACAGATAGGGGTCCTGAACCTCCTCCCTTACGCCCCCTTTTATGCCTGCCACAACCCCTGGACCACCCACACCACGCCCCTAACCCCGCCTCCCCCACACTTAACACGTATGCACCTGATGTCACAACGTTACGCAGCGTAGCCACCCCCCTCCTCATGCCCCCTCGCCCACCCTGCCCAAAGAAGAAGAGGCAGGGTGGGATGTCTGAATGTATGGCCATCTTAAACTAGTCGTCTTTGGCCTGTCAGTCATGAATTAAAATACCCGAGATAGAGCAAGACTTCAGGAACTAGATTCACCAATCACTTGGACCTATTGATTTACCTAAAGATCATTTTAGGAGCTTGTGTTAGTTTGTTACACCCCAATATTTTGTCCCCAGTCAGCAAAAATATTGGTTGTGTTGGTCGATCGTGTAAATAATCGTGTACACTGTGGCAGAGCAAATAAAAACTAGGCTGAAAGCTCCATATACCCGTAGGATGGCAGACCCGATCTGCGATGCACGAGTAGAATAACTAGTTTAGCATATAGACTTTTGGTTGGGATTATCAAAACGCCTGACTGAATGGCCATACAGCTAACGAGCGCCCAAATACCAAACGATAGTCCATTCATATCCCACTCATGTATTGTGAGTCGCGATCACACCTGTATACGAAGATTTAATACTTGTTTAACTGTTCAACAATAATCCTGCCTTTCCCAGCATTTATTATCATATATTACATATTACCTGTGAAATACCTGTATGGGTTTTATACCTATTAGAAAAGATGTTTATATGTGCCTATAAAGTTGATGCATTACAATAGGTACGCTATATTGTGTTCAAGGGCGAAACAAGTAAATGACGTGTTTACAGACGCTATAAATTACAGTGCATTACGTTTTGCAGAAGTGTATGGCTAGGCATATACAGTATTTCATATAATGGCACAGAAATCCGCATTCAGAGGAAAGGCCCTATTGAAAGATTCCTGTCCGATTATTTCATACAGGTACCAGGTAATGTGTCATAAGTAATTACAATTAGAATTCAAACACTGGAAAGGTTGAGAACAAGACACATATTGTGATATTTTTCCATTGACAAAATGAATTATTATTCCAGTACACAGAATTGTGTCATGTGACAAACAAACAAGATCTAATGCCATTGATCATTCATAGATTCACATTGCACTTCTAGGAAACACTCTACCAGCCTGAAGTGGGTAGCTAACGGTATCACAACGTCACTGCCATACGACACAGAGGGTGACTAATACTATCAGTAAACCCAGTGCCAGAAGAGCTTTTTCAACAGATATGAATAATCATCAATGAATGTATTACCATTTCTATAGAATATTTGTAAGAAATAATCTAGAAGTTTGATCTTGTTTTTTTTTTTCTCTGATCAGAGAACTTTAAGGCAACTTTGTTACATAGCCACGAAGACCCTGAAATGATATGCTTATAAATGGTGCTTGACTATGTCATCAGTTTAAATCTGTTTATCTGTGTCATCAGTCACATACTCATTGAAATTTGTGTATTACTGTACAGGCATATATTAAAATATAATATATTTAATAATATTATAAACATATAAAGTCACCTTGGAGTTCCTCACTGACTTTTAATTTCCTATATTTTACAATAGGATATACATTATCGTGCGGTTCTGACGTTCTGTTGGCAGTCGTGCGGTTCTGATGTCCTATTGGCAGTCGTGCGGTCTTATGTCCTATTGCAGTCGTGCGGTTCTGATGTTCCTATTAGCATTCGTGCGGTTCTGATGTCCTATTGGCAGTCGTGCGGTTTTCTGATGTTCTATTGGCAGTCGTGCGGTTCTGATGTCCTATTGGCAGTCGTGCGGTTCTGATGTCCTATTGGCAGTCGTCGCGGTTCTGACTTTCTAATTGCAGTCGTGTCGGTTTCTGATGTCCTATTGGCAGTCGTGCGGTTCTGATGTCCTATTAGCAGTCGTGCAGTTCTGAGTTATTAGCATGTCGTCGTTCGATGTCTATTGGCGTCCGTGCGGTTCTGATGTCCTATTGGCAGCCGTGCGGTTTCTGATGTCCTATTAGCAGTCATGCGGTTCTGTGTTCCTATTATGCAGTCGTGCGTTCTGATGTCTATTAGCATCGTGCATTCTGATGTCATATTAGCAGTCGTGCGGTTCTGATGTCCTATTGGCAGTCTGCAGTTCTGATGTCCTATTGGCAGCCGTGCGTTTCTGATGTCCTATTGGAGTCGTGCGGTTCTGATGTCCTATTGGCAGCCGTGCGGTTCTGATGTCCTATTAGCAGTCATGCGGTTCTGATGTCCTATAGCAGTCGTGCGGTTCTGATGTCCCTATTGACTCGTGCAGTTCTGATGTCCTATTAGCAACGTGCGGTTCTGATGTCCTATTAGCAGTCGTGTGGTTCTGATGTCCTATTGGCGTATTGCGTTCTGATGTCCTATTGCTCGTGCGGTTCTGATGTCCTATTGGCAGTCGTGCGGTTCTGATGTCCTATTAGCAGTCGGCGTTCTGATGGGCTAAATTTGAAAGATGTAAATACAGATTGTTGCTGATGTTCCTGATATTCCTAAATGCACAATGTAGAATGTAAACTGTCCTATATAATGTGTTGTAAACACTAAAACCGAACCAGATGTTATTAACTCCTCTCAGGCAGACAAGATGGTTTCCAGATGATTCTTCAGCTTTACCATCATAAGATGAACTTGTAATAGTCAGACCAAGATGGCATCATTTAATTTCAATGTTAACAGGCCTCCCACCACTGACTGCCTCAAACAGCAACAATACAAAAACATAACCAGAGATTTCAACAAGGGCAGGCACAAACTAGTTTTCAAACACATTTACTGGGATTGCTGATACTTTATCACTATGGTACTTCTCCTTTAGGTACTGCACTAACGAAAAAGAATAGTCCATACATTTTTTCCGACTGTTATCATATACCTCGTGCTGTCATCAGTAGTTATGTAGTTTCTTACTACCACGGAAAACACACATGCAGGCCATGATCCATTATTGAAAAGTTCCATCAAATGTGTTAACTTTTTCAGATTTAAATCTGAGCTGTAGATTCTGAGAAATCATCATTTGGAATCACGCAATTACAGGAAAAGACCTGTCACTCCCAGAAGCAGAAATTATGTTTTTGTGACCCATGCCTGACCTCTTTGTCTGCGTGCCAGCACAATTTCTGCAACATTTAAAGGAACACTAAACCCCGAAATTAACTATGTCCCATTCGTTTCTATTATTCACAGGGAGGTGAGAACGCTTATTCTCACCTCCCTGTGAATAATAGAGCATCGGGGGACCTGGAAATTTACCTTACCTGCCGCTCCACTCGCAGCCGCTCCTGCACAGAACAGCTGTTCTGTCCCGATCGAGCGCCCTATCTTTTGAATTGGCGCATGCGCATAAGATGGGCGTGTGGGTCGGGCAGAGCGGCTTTCCGTGCAGGAGCGGCTGCGAGTGGAGCGGCGTGTAAGGTAGTTCCAGGTCCCCCGATCGTCCTATTTCACAGGGAGGTGAGAATAAGCGTTCTCACCTCCCTGTGAATAATAGAAACGAATGGGACATAGTTATTTGGGGGCTTAAGGGGGGTTTACAGGTCCTTTAAGAGAATCAGCAGAGATAAGAAGGCGAGGGAAGGGGGAGATGTATAAGCAGAGCATGTCCGGGGAGGCTGAGCAGAACATATAAGTGTCGCAGACACTACAAGAAGGCAGTGAGTAAGGGAGGGTGGGGGATTAGAAGCACTCACTAAATATATAATTTAATGACAAAGCAAGCACCGATAAATTACTTTTTTCAAATTGTAGTTTCAGAAAATGTAAAGTTGTTTCAGTGAGTATAGTGACCCTTTAACAGGGATTCAATAACACATAACGTGATTTTTAGACGCAATTCCAGGAGATTTAGGCCAAGGCCACACTACTGGTGTAGCTGACCGGAAGTGTAGTGTGGACACACCAATTGGCCAACACTAGTGTGCACTTTTTAATGCGTTGATTGGATCACATGTTAAACACGCAGTGTGGGCCTCCCCAGAGCTGTAAGTGCTGTGGGTGGATCTCCTTCCAAAGTCTCAATATCACTTTTGCAGCATTGGCTAAATGGCGAACGGTATTTAAACCGCTGTGGTGACTTTGATGCCAACTAGAGCTTAATAGTCGGCTGAAATAAGCGCAAAAGCAATATCTCTCTATGGTACATGCCATAATTT
The DNA here is from genome assembly GCA_019447015.1 of Hymenochirus boettgeri. Lineage (NCBI taxonomy): Eukaryota > Metazoa > Chordata > Amphibia > Anura > Pipidae > Hymenochirus > Hymenochirus boettgeri. Next base: position 136,726,515 of record CM033477.1, read on the forward strand.
TGTCAATTGACCCACATGTAACTAGCCTAAAGGTGTCAATACACTGCATCTACTTGCCATTTTCATGATGTCCCAGGAACATAAAGGTGTAACTTCGTAGTGTTTTTCTTGCCAGGAAACATTGCAGAAAGATCACAGGTGAGAACTGCTGGGGCAGTAGATGTTATGCCTATTTGATATTCATTGGATTGAACGTTAATTGGCTGTACAGCTAACAGATAAATGTAATTTTATTTCACTACTATACAGTAATAACAGGGGGTATATATTTGGTAAGGAAGGGGTTACTAGTATGCCATAAGAAAGGGGTTAATAATAATGCCATGGTATTAAAGTCAGTAAGGAAGGTGTTAATAATAGGCCATGGTATTATACAGTCAGTAATTAATTGGTTATAATAATGCCATGGTATTATACAGTCAGTAAGGAAGGGTTTAATAATAAGGCCATGCTATTATACGGTCAGTAAGGAAGGGGTTAATATAATGCCATGTTTTTATAAGTCAGTAAGGAAGGGGTTAACAACAATGCCATGGTATTATACAGTAAGGAAGGGGTTAATAATGCCACGTTGTTATACAGTCATAAGGAAGGAGTTAATAATATGCATGGTATTATGCATTAAGGAAGGTGTTAATGCCACGTGTTACAGTCAGTAAGGAAGGGGTTAATAACAATGCCATGGTATTATAAGCAAGGAAGGGGTTAATAATAATGCCATGGTATTATACGTATGGAAGGGGTTAATATGCCATGGTATAATGCACAATGAGGGGTTATAATATGCCACGGTGTTATACAGTCAGTAAGGAAGGGGTTTATAATAATGCCATGGTATTATACAGTAAGGGGTTAATAATATGCCATTGTATTATACAGTCAGTAGGAAGGGGTTAATAATAATGCCACGTGTATAATACAGTCAGTAAGGAAGGGGTTTATAATAATGCCATGGTATTATACAGTAAGGGGTTAATAATAATGCCATTGTATTATACAGTCAGTAAGGAAGGGTTAATAATAATGCCATGGTATTATATAGTAAGGAATGGGTTACTAATAATGCCATGGTATTATACAGTCAGTAGAGAGTTAATAATAATGCCATGGTAGTATACAGCAAGAAGGGTAATAATAATGCCATGGTGTTATACAGTCAGTAAGGAAGGGTTTAATATAATGCCAGGGTATTATACAGTCAGTAAGAAAGGGGTAAATAATGGTATTTACAGTCAGTAGGGGTTAATAATAATGGTATACAGTCATAAGGTGGGTTAATAATACTCGGTATTATACAGTCAGTAGGAAGGGGTTAATAACAATTCCATGGTATTATTCAGTCAGTAAGGAAGGGGTTAATACAATGCCATGGTGTTTTAACAGTCAGTAAAGAGAGGGATTACGTAGATAAGATGGGCGGGATTGTAAATAATTGTGAAAATAATACGGATCAGGTAAAAGGAAAAAAAGAAATTAATAATACTAGAGGAATAATAAAGACATGCCATGGAGTAGTACATCCATAACGGAAGATCATTAACCAGTGTTAGTCAGCTCTCCAGATCATTACCCAGTGTTATGTCAGTCCTCCAGATCATTAATGGTTTCGGATGTACTATTAGCACTCGTGCAGTTCTGATGTCCTATTAGCAATCGTGCGGTTCTGATGTCCTATTATAGCAGTGTGTGGTTCTGATGGCTATGGCAGTAGTGCGGTTTGATGTCCTATTGGCAGTCGTGCGTTCTGTGTCCTATTGGCAGTCGTGCGGTTCTGATGTCCTATTAGCAGTCGGCCGGTTCTGATGGGCTAAAGTTGAAAGATGTAAATACAGATTGTTGCTGATGTTCCTGATATTCCTAAATGCACAATGTAGAATGTAAACTGTCCTATATATATGTGTTGTAAACACTAAAACCGAACCAGATGTTATTAAACTCCTCTCAGGCAGACAAGATGGTTTCCAGATGATTCTTCAGCTTTACCATCATAAGATGTAACTTGTAAATAGTCAGACCAAGATGGCATCATTTAATTTCAATGTTAACAGGCCTCCCACACTGACTGCCTCAAACAGCAACAATACAAAAACATAACCAGAGATTTCAACAAAGGGCAAGGCACAAACTAGTTTTCAAACACATTTACTGGGATTGCTGATAACTTTATCACTATGGAACTTCTCCTTTAGGTACTGCACTAACGAAAAAGAATTAGTCCATACATTTTTTCCGACTGTTATCATATACCTCGTGCTGTCATCAAGTTATGTAGTTCTTATACCGGAAAACACACATGCAGGGCCATGATCCATATTGAAAAGTTCCATCAAATGTGTTAACTTTTTTCAGATTTTAAATCTGAGCTGTAGATTCTGAGAAATCATCATTGGAATCACAGCAATTACAGGAAAAGACCTGCACTCCAGAAGCAGAATTATGTTTGTGACCCATGCCTGACCTCTTTGTCTGCGTGCCAGCACAATTTCTGCAACATTTAAAGGAACACAAACCCCGAAAATTAACTATGTCCCATTCGTTTCTATTATTCACAGGGAGGTGAGAACGCTTATTCTCACCTCCCGTGAATAATAGGACGATCGGGGACCTGGAAATTACCTTACACTGCCGCTCCACTCGCAGCCGCTTCCTGACAGAACAGCTGTTCTGTCCCGATCGAGCGCCCTATCTTTTGAATTGGCGCGCATGCGCATAAGATAGGGCGTGTGGTCGGGACAGAGCGGCTTTCCGTGCAGGAGCGGCTGCGAGTGGAGCGGCGGTGTAAGGTAAGTTCCAGGTCCCCCGATCGTCCTAATTCACAGGGAGGTGAGAATAAGCGTTCTCACCTCCCTGTGAATAATAGAAACGAATGGGACATAGTTATTTGGGGGCTTAAGGGGGGTTTACAGGTCCTTTAAGAGAATCAGCAGAGATAAGAAGGCAGAGGGACAGGGGGAGATGTATAAGCAGAGCAGTGTCCATGGTGAGGCTGAGCAGAACATATAAGTGTCGCAGCACACTAAGAAGGCAGTGAGTAAGGGAGGGTGGGGGGAATTAGAGCACTCACTAAATATTAATAATTTAATGACAAAGCAAGCACACGATAAATTACTTTTTTCAAATTGTAGTTTCAGAAAATGTAAAGTTGTTTCAGTGAGTATAGTGACCCTTTAACAGGGATTCAATAACACATAACGTGATTTTTAGACGCAATTCCAGGGATTTAGGCCAAGGCCAACACTACGGTGTAGCTGACGGAAGTGTAGTGTGGACACACCAATTGGCCAACACTAGTGTGCACTTTTTAATGCGTGATTGGATCACATGTTAAAACGCAGTGTGGCCTAGCCCCAGAGCTGTAAGTGCTGTGGGTGGATCTCCTTCCAAAGTCTCAATATCACTTTTGCAGCATTGGCTAAATGGCGAACGGTATTTAAACCGCTGTGTGACTTTGATGCCAACTAGAGCTTAATAGTCAGGCTGAAATAAGCGCAAAAGCAATATCTCTCTATGGTACATGCCATCAATTTTGTCAATTGACCCACATGTAAACTAGCCTAAAGGTGGCAATACACTGCATCCATTGCCATTTTCATGATGTCCCAGGAAACATAAAGGTGTAACTTCGTAGTGTTTTCTTGCCAGGAAACATTGCAGAAAGATCAACAGGTGAGAACTGCTGGGGCAGTGATGTTATGCCTATTTGATATTCATTGGATGAACGTTAAATTGGCTGTACAGCTAACATGATAAATGTAATTTTATTTCACTACTATACAGTAATAAACAAGGGGGTTAATATTTGGTAAGGAAGGGGTTACTAGTAATGCCATAAGAAAGGGGTTAATAATAATGCCATGGTATTAAAGTCAGTAAGGAAGGTGTTAATAATAGGCCATGGTATTATACAGTCAGTAATTAATGGGTTATAATAATGCCATGGTATTATACAGTCAGTAAGGAGGGTTTAATAATAAGGCATGCTATTATACGGTCAGTAAGGAAGGGGTTAATAATAATGCCATGTTATTATAAGTCAGTAAGGAAGGGGTTAACAACAATGCCATGGTATTATACAGTAAGGAAGGGGTTAATAATGCCACGGGTGTTATACAGTCAGTAAGGAAGGAGTTAATAATGACATGGTATTATGCAGTAAGAAGGTGTTAATGCCCCGGTGTTAAACAGTCAGTAAGGAAGGGGTTAATAACAATGCCATGGTATTATACAGCAAGGAAGGGGTTAATAATAATGCCATGGTATTATACAGTATGGAAGGGGTTAATAATGCCATGGTATAATGCAGCAATGAAGGGGTTAATAATGCCACGGTGTTATACAGTCAGTAAGGAAGGGGTTTATAATAATGCCATGGTATTATACAGTAAGGGGTTAATAATAATGCCATTGTATTATACAGTCAGTAAGGAAGGGGTTAATAATAATGCCACGGTATAATACAGTCAGTAAGGAAGGGGTTTATAATAATGCCATGGTATTATACAGTAAGGGGTTAATAATAATGCCATTGTATTATACAGTCAGTAAGGAAGGGGTTAATAATAATGCCATGGTATTATATAGTAAGGAATGGGTTACTAATAATGCCATGGTATTATACAGTCAGTAAGGAAAGAGTTAATAATAATGCCATGGTAGTATACAGCAAGAAAGGGGTTAATAATAATGCCATGGTGTTATACAGTCAGTAAGGAAGGGTTTAATATAATGCCAGGGTATTATACAGTCAGTAAGAAAGGGTAAATAATGGTATTATACAGTCAGTAAGGGTTAATAATATGGTAAGTCAGAGGGTTAATAATACTGGTATTATACAGTCAGTAAGGAAGGGGTTAATAACAATTCCATGGTATTATGCAGTCAGTAAGGAAGGGGTTAATAACAATGCCATGGTGTTTTACAGTCAGTAAAGAAGGGATTAATAATAATGACATGGTATTATACAGTCAGTAAGGAAAGAGTTAATAATAATGCCATGGTAGTATACAGCAAGAAAGGGGTTAATAATAATGCCATGGTATTATACAGTCAGTAAGGAAGGGTTAATATAATGCCATGGTATATACAGTCAGTAGAAAGGGGTAAATAATGGTATTATACAGTCAGTAAGGGGTAATATAATGGCATACAGTCAGAAAGGGTTAAAACATAATGGTATTATAGTCAGTAAGGAAGGGGTTAATAATAATGCATGGTATTATGCAGCAGTAAGGAAGGGGTTAATAACAATGCCATGGTATTATGCAGTCAGTAAGGAAGGGGTAATAATAATGCCCATGGTGTTATGCAGTAAGGGAGGTGTTAATAATGCCATGGTGTTAAACAGTAAGGAAGGGGTTAATAATAATAATGCCATGGTATTATACAGTATGGAAATGGTTAATAATGCCACGGTATTATACGGCAATGAAGGGGTTAATAATGCCACGGTGTTATCAGTCAGTAAGAAAGGGGTTATAATAATGCCATGGTGGTCTACAGTCAGTAAGGAAGGGGTAATAATAATGCCATGTTATTATACAGCAAGGAAGGGGTTAATAATAATGCCATGGTATATTACAGTCAGTAGAAAGGGGTAAATAATGGTATTATCAGTCAGTAATGGGTTAATAATAATGGTATTATACAGTCAGTAAGGAAGGGGTTAATGATAATGCCATGGTATTATCCAGTAGTAAGGAAGGGGTTAATAACAATGCCATGGTATTATGCGGTTAGTAAGGAAGGGGTTATAATAATGCCATGTATTAACAGTGAGTAAGGGGTTAATAATGCCACAGTGTTATACAGTCAGTAAGGAAGGAGTTAATAACGCCATGGTATTATGCAGTGAGGAAGGTGTTAATAATGCCACGGTGTTAAACAGTCAGTAAGGAAGGGGTTAATAATAATGCCATGTATTATACAGCAAGGAAGGGGTAATATGCCATGGGATATGCGTATGGAAGGGGTTAATAATGCCATGGTATTATGCAGTATGGAAGGGGTTAATAATGCCACGGTGTTATACAGTCAGTAAGAAAGGGGTTAATAATAATGCCATGGTATAATACAGTCAGCAAGGAAGGGGTTAATAATAATGCCATGGTATTACACAGTCAGTAAGGAAGGGGTTTATAATAATGCCATGGTATTATACAGTCAGCAAGGGGTTAATAAAATTCCACGGTATTATGCAGTCAGTAAGGAAGGGGTTAATAATAATGCCATGGTGTTTTACAGTCGGTAAAGAAGGGGTTAATAATGTCACGTTATTATAAGTCAGTAAGGAAGGGGTTAATAACAATGCCATGGTATTATACAGTAAGGAAGGGGTTAATAATGCCATGGTATTATGCAGTAATGAAGGAGTTAATAATGCCACGGTGTTATACAGTCAGTAAGAAAGGGGTTAATAATAATGCCATGGTATAATACAGTCAGTAAGGAAGGGGTTAATAATAATGTCATGGTATTACACAGTCAGTAAGGAAGGGGTTTATAATAATGATATGGTATTATTATAACCCTCCATACCTGGGGTACCATCCCCCCGGACTGTGACAATGTGTAGTCTGGGCCTGTGGGTTTGTGTTTGTCCCCCTCCTACCAGCTCCTCACCTGCCCCATCCCAGCCCCACCTTCCCAGACTGTCCCCGCTGGATATTCCCTCCCCCCTGACCCCTCCCACTCTCTCTCCCAGGGCTGGGGAGGAAATGATGCGCTAACGCCTGGCGGTTCATTACAGCTCCGGACGCCCATTGGAGGAGACCGAGCGGACAGTGACTTCCTCCTGCCTTACACCGAGCAGCGATTATCCGCAGAACTTTTACCACCCCCCTCCTTTTACCATCTGACCGTACTGGTCTCGCCGCGTTCGGATCGGGGAAGGGGGGAGGGGACGCATCCACTTGCGCTGTGTGGGGGGGGAGGGAGGAGGGATGAGGCTGGAAAGAAGCTCCCTCCTTCCCTGCGGAATGTCCCTGTGACTGGGTCCATGGAACCTTTATAGAACCTTCCACCCCAAGACACTGGAGGTAAGAGATGGGGGGGGGGGGTCTGTGCCTGTCAGTCAGGCCCACTTTATAAAGTGATTGACAGCTTCTCCTTGATGGGGGTTGAACGTTCCATGAGTTGATACATTGTAACAGATTGTGTCCCACGTGGATCTGGTGGTTGGGATTTTGTGGAAATGTTGTTGAACTGTAATTCCCACCCCATGTTCATGTTTCTATGTGCAGACAGATCTTATGTAGCCATTGGATATCCCATGTCTATTGGAGAGATTGAGTGTTTACACTGGGTTGTTGCTAGTCTGGTTCAAATATCTTGGTGATATCAGACCCCCCCAATGCAATATCATTGGGGGTCTCTATAGGCAGTTGGGGTCAATCTTTCTACAGAATTGGGGGAAATCGAGTCTATTTGGATTAATGTAAAGTTAGGGGGGTTTATAGCCCCTTTGGGGATACTGGGGTGACCCCCCTCTATACAGATGCAATGAACTCTGATGCTTGTGTCAGGGGAGATGGTTCAGACACTGGGAATTGTCTCCTATACCACAAAATAAAGTCCCATGCAATCTGTAATGCAATGCAAACATATTGTGGGAATGGAGCCAGCTCTCCTCCCGGGAATTCTCAGTCTATGCTCCTAGCTATGTTTATCTGTGTGGGTGGATGTAGGTCTATGAACTGGGCAAACACATTTATATGGCTGTGTTTTTAAAGAGACGGGCACATTTGAAATAAACCATGATCAATTCTTCCAAATTTACATTTTGTATATATGTATTATTATAAATGTATAGTCCCCTTTATCCATTTCCAGGCAACCGCTCTGTTTCAATAAGGTTGGAATGTGTGTTTCATCTTATGATGCCTGCAGGCAATTGGAACTACAGAGGATGCCAACTTTTGCAGTTCCACCCATTTACACTTTTAGGTCTGTATAGGTTTCCAGACAGCCGCATTGCCAACAACCAAGATCTTATCATAATGTTTTATCAGACACCCTCTGAATGGGCTGAACTGCAGATCCTAGTCTGAGAAATTGAAGTTGTAGTTCAGCAACATGAAAATGTGATCAGGTTTCCCCCAAACCCCTTAATGGCATCACTGGCAAACATACAACCAAAGGTATTTTTGAAAGCCTTAAATTAATATTGCTGATTGGAGCTTCCTTTCCCAGTAGCTATGAAGTTAACCCAATCAAGAAATGCAGTGGTAAAAGGTGTACGGTTCCTTTAATTCCCCAGGCAGTGGGTTAACTGCTATCAGCATTTTCTATTTTAATTACTGATGCAGTCATTGTGTTTGCACTGCTGTTGTCTTGCAGATGTTTTTTTTAATGCAAGGAAAGGTGTATGGGAAGGGCCCGTCACAGAAGGTGATCAATGGGAAGGGCCCGTCACAGAAGGTGATCAATGGGAAGGGCCCGTCACAGAAGGTGATCAATGGGAAGGGCCCATCACCGAAGGTGATCAATGGGAAGGGCCCATCACCGAAGGTGATCAATGGGAAGGGCCCATCACCGAAGGTGAGATCAGGGCCCTATAGAGTTCCCTTTGTCATGCAGAATGGTTTGTGAACAGGACTCGCACTTTCTTGTCTAACTTGAGCCCAGACATGCTGGGAGATAAGCAGAACAATAGACAGTGTGTCTGGGACTTCTCCATTCTCTGCTTTGAGCTAACCTACCAATAACTGGTTTCAAACCGGGGACATTAATTGATTTCAGATACAAGTTTGCCTCACACACTGTGCGATGTTAATACTTTAATAGTCACTGGAAGGTCACAAGGAGATGGAACTGCCAGTTGACTTATCTCCTTCTTCTATGCTATTTTGTGGCCGTAATGCCATTTTATTTATTGGGTTCTAATTAATAATATTGACCATAAAAATAAGGTTTAGTTAGTGTTCTCTGTACTTTCTCACCAGATTGCAAAGAAAATCTTGCTTTTTAACAAACAAAATGGATCTGAGTCATTTTATGCTGTCATTCTTTTTTGGCCATGTGTACACATAAAAGAAATCTGCAGCAAAGTTTATACCCACATTGGTGTTTGATAAGCAATTTATCATTTTGGTGATCAGTGAATCTTTGTATTAAGTTTCTTACACATGCAAATATTAGGGTTAATAATCCACACACACACATGTAACCGGTATGTATGAGGAACGATTCATGGCAGCCCGAAATGAAGAAGTAACCATAAAATGAATGGTGCCTTTAAACGTTTGCCATCCGCCTATGGAACATTCAAAAAGTGTTAGGATCATAGCCCTGTAATTAGTTTTCTGTGTACACTGTAAAAAATAATGAATGAAAAGAATTCCATTGCACTGACATTTCTATTCAGTACACATGATTATTTTTTGGCAGTTCCTACCTGGTAGAATATTTGATTGCTTTTAGTTAGTTATACAGGGAATGTTTAAACCTTGTTTCCCCAAAATATGATGTTCTGTTTTGGAAGGAAGTTATAGTTCAGTTTGATGTATTTTGTTATGGATGGCAAACCAGTTTAACAACTTGCTTATTTGGTTTAAATGGAAAGTGCTTTTAATTAAAATGCTACTTTCAGTGTAAAAATGGCTCTGTTTACATTTCTACATAATGTGCATTAGGAGGGCTCTTTAACCCACTGATTTATATGCAAAGGCTGATAACCAATCATCATTATTATAGATTCACTTCTGTCTTTTCCCAGTATACTGATTTATTAAAGCTTGGTGCACACAAGGTATTTTTTAGGTAAACCGACCGGTATTTTCGTATATCATTTGGTCGTCCCAGAAAAATTGTAAGCAGCCAGGATTGGGAAAAAAGGCGATTGGACGTGGTGGTAAATAACTGCCGATCGTGGCATTTTTTGCTGCGACAGTCAGTGATTCGTCCCAGATAATCATTCGCTTGTGGCAAACGGATGGTTGGGGCGATAGATGCCACCTGTGTGTACCCAGCCTTAAAAAAAATTATAGTGTCTATAAAAGTTAAAAAAACATAACATTAAAATGAAAAGTTCCTGGGGCAGGGAGTTAGGATTGGTATTATCTACCTCCCAGTAACGTTTCTATGAGGAACCCCAACACAAAGAAAACTGTTTTTTTCTGGAGAGGCCCAGAAATCTAAACTGGCAGATGACAACTGTACATGCTGTAGCTCTTCAAAAAAAAAAAAAAATATTTTGGGAGGTAGGAATAATCAATCCTACCTCCCTGGCCCAAGTACTTTTCCTTTTTAAAAAGTGATTTTTTACAGTTTATTTGTCCTTTAAGTCCGTTTAGTTTTTTATCATGATTGCATATAAGGTTGCAATATAATATTTGATGGGATTTTTTTTAAGTGTTGATTATTTTGCCATCTTCTGTCTATGCCATTGATATTTGTGTCATTGGTTTATTTGTCTCATGGTAGATCGTTGATGTCATAACAGTATGACATAGTACAGATTTAGTGGTTGGAGCAATTAAAGTTTATTCTCATATTGTGTATAACAATATGGAGTCACATTTGCCATTGGCCTCTGTTTAATCATTCACATAGGAAGCAGGATTTTGCATTTCCAGTTAATCTCAATCTCCAAGTGTTAAAGGGATTTGCCGCAGGGGATGTCCCTTGTATAACAATATGTAATAACAAGTGAATGGGATCGTAATGGATCCAATCTACATTAACTGAAAAGGAATTTAATTGGTCATTATCGTAGGTCGTCACTGTCACACCAGGTGGCTACTAGCAGGTAAATATAGCTGGCTGGAGCAGATTACATTATTTCTAGTGGGAGAAGATTAATGGTATAAAGGACATTGATTATTTACGACTAGGATCCAGAAAGGAATATCTCTTTAAATATGTTATTTAAATAGTGATTAATAATATCATTAATATATTATATCAGGGAGGGCCCTTTAGGTCATAAATCTATTTCCTTTTTTGTCATGTGATATCTAGTATATCTGTGATTAAAGCCCCCTGCTTGACATATTAGGTACAGTCCGAATGAGATCAATTAAGCTTATTTCTAATTGGCTACAAGCAGCAGCCAATAGTCTGCAGAAGTGATGCAAGGTAATCATTAACTGCATAATACTGTGTCATACTGATGGCCCAAACACTTTCCATTCAATTGATAACCTGATTGTCGTAAAGTCGATCAAACAAGAGGGAAAACGGTTTCAACCGATTTAATCTAATTAATCAAATACATTGACCCGGCTTTAGTCAGCAGTTTTGTGTAAATTTCTTGGTTTATTCTAATTAGCCAATGGTCTTACCAGTCTGGATGTGTGATGATTGACAAGTTTATACTTTGTGACCTCACCCAGCTCTGGTATTGGATATTACCGGTAACTGATGTTATTATACATATTGATCTGTCTTAACATGTGTTTGTCCTTTGTTACCCCTTACTCCTGAATTGCATACAGCTCTGCAATAAAAATTAACCCCTTTTAAATAAGATGTTATAATGGGAAGTCATTTTTTCACAATTTATAAAATGTTTCCACTAAAAAGGTGTGATCATTTATGGTGAAGTCTACAACTTTACAGGATTGCAAATGTTTGTCTGTTATAAACCTTAAAGCAACCAATCATATTTTATGTAAATACAGTAGACCAGAATAAAGCTTAGATTTGATTGGTTGCTGCTGATTAATAAATGGGGCTATTTAGTATCGCTCCCCACTGCTCTTTACCATGCGCTGTTTCACTTTGCAGCAGTTACTGCATTGTGGAAGTGAGGTCGGTTAAGATGTATATTATATTTTCCATGTCATTGATGCTGATGAAGACCAGTGTAATATCACAAGCGTTCTGGAATTGGGTTATTTTGGTTTGAAAAGTAAGATCTGGAATAGACATTTGTGGTCGGGATAAGGAAGTTTTCTAATATAAACCGTTTGTCAGGGAGGTAAGACACAGTACTCTGACCTCCCAATATGCTCTCTAAACTGATCAGTAAGCAGTCAAAGCTGCTGCTCATCTGCATATATTCTTTTTTTTTTTTGCTCTTTACATTTCCCCATTAGTTGGGTTGTTACCTGGGGTTCCTGTCTTTGGTGAATGGTGCATGTTGTATATTATGTTACGGATATTTACCATCAATAAAAGTTGATTTTAAAGTTATTTTACATTTACAGTTAATTCCTTCCCTGTTTTTATAATAAACTAAAATAATTCAAAGTGTCATTTTCCTTCTATTTTAAATCCTACCTATTTTAAAAAATGAAAAGCTGGCCCTTTTATTTGTACCTTTAGCTGTAGTTCTCAGGGACTGCGGGAGCGGAGACCAAGGTGGACTCAGGGCACCCTTTCTTTTTTCTCCAGAGGGGGGTAGAGAATGTTCTACATTGGCCAGTAGTTTAGGAAAGGGCTTTAACACCATTTGGTCTTGCTGAATTTATTAAGCTGGGCAGTGTGTATTCTCTATTGACATTTTAATTCTCTCGCCTTTGTCCAACCTGTAATACACAAGTGGGTTTCGGGCTGCTGGCGCGTTTCAACAATAGCTCATCTAGAGTTTCAGAAATGTCAGCCTTTCCTGTTCTCAATCTTTTACTTAATAAAACGGCGTGACTGCTTTTCTTTATTTCGGGCTGATGAACCTTTTATGAGTCATCAGATTTTATAAATAAGTCTTTTATTTGTCATGTCAAATTCTTCTTTTTTTTTTTTTTTTTAATGCAATGACATCACCTTCGATTTGCGTTTAAAACTTGACAGGAGGTTTTAACCTTGAAATTGTATTGTAAAGGAGAACTCCGCTCAATGAGGCAACACATTTCAAATGATTTGTTGGCAAAAATGCTGGTTAAAAATATGTATCACCTTTTTAAGTAATTCCTAACCAAAAGTACGGTAAACTTACACAGAAAGATCTGGAGTTACTTCCCCTCCCCTACCCTCGCACAGTGATCCTGGGCATGCTCCGTTTAAATAGTTCAGGTAGAGGGGGATTCTTCAATCAGCTTCCTTTATCCCTATGCTAAAAAGTATCAGCCAAACCGAAAATGATCTAAACAGCTTTTTGTAGTGAAAGATTTTATTGATTGATTTCAAACAGACATACCTTAAGCTGGGTACACACAATCAAATATTTCTGGCCAACCGACATTTCAGTGTTTTTGTCAATTGGCCTGAAATATTGGATAGGTGTATGTCCTTAATTAGGCATTGCATAAAAATTTATGCAATGAGAAATTTCAGGTGCTTTGGGGTATAATTTGTGCTTTATAGGACATATTCCAATGTAAAGTAAGCATTTAATAATATGCAGTTTAAAGGGAAAGTTTTCCCCTACACTAAAATTAATGCTAATTACCCCATCAACCACCAGACCTGAATACTTACGGTACCTGGCAAGCCAATGTACAGATAAACAGATCCTACATACCCCCAGCTGTCTCCTACACTGCACATACATGAACTTGCCCCTAAAAGCAGATATTGGTGTGTTTAAATTGTGACTTGTTTTTTTGATGTGTTTTATTACTATATTCACATTTGTTTTTATTATATATTTTTTTTAAAGACGTAAACAAGAAATTTTCTTGCATTCTCTGGCTGTTAATTGGCTGTGAGATTTACTGTATTCCATCTGTTTAATTGGTGTAGTCTGATTAAAAATAGGTTGTAGTTTCTATTTTTGTGCTGATCAACCAGCTTGGTTTGTCCAACAAAACTTCAAACACCAATTATCTGTTTGTTACTATAGGATGACCTCATCTATGATTGGTCTTTTGTACAATAACTGTGTGTACGATTGACTGTGTGTCGAAACTGTGCAATAAGATCTAACCCTTCGTATATTGTGTTTATAATATTGATATTCTTCAGGTTCAATCCCCATTAAATGGACAAGTTTGATTCTTATTGGCTGATGGTTTATAGTATTGTGTAGGGGTCAATGACTGACCAGAATATTTGGATTTAGCCATTTGACATCAAGTATTTGGCTATTTTGGATGAAAAACTGCTTGGCAATCACCGCGTTAGACCAAGTACAGTAATATTTCAATCCAGCTTTAGAAAAACCCTATAACACCTTAAAATATGATCATGTTAATTGGGTAAATGGTCAGTGTGTCTCAACCATGTGTCTGCCTGACAATGTCCTAAGTGAACTAGTTGCTATTTTTTCCATGACCTTTTCTTTTTCCCTGCCACCGTAAAGTTGCCTGTGTGTCTTGTCTTTTAATGTTTTTCTATAAACGTTGCTTCTTCCCTCTGGTTATTTTAGGATGCGTGCCCCTTCTAAAGTCCATGGCACATACCGCTGTAAAACATCGTCTGGCTTCTTGAGTTTTTTTTTTTTTTTGTTTAACCGGTGAACATCCGCTGTAGGACGCCTAGATCTCCTACATGCCTTGAGGGTCATAAAACGTAGCCATAAAAAGGATTCATTCCACAACAGGAAAGGATGTGTGAAGCCATTCAGCTTGTAAAAAGAGCAAAGAAAGCTTTAGGAACGCTGGGCCGAAACATGTCCGCCTCTTGGAATACTGCCTGGAAAGTCTAACAAATGGAGTCTTGTTTATTTTCCTCCTTTCTAGAAGGTAGAACAAGCGTTGAAGGTGTTTTGAACTGATGCCCTTCAACAAGGGTGTTATATGTGCCTGGTCGAGGTGCATGTAATGGGTGCTAGTGTGAGTTCTGTTTAATCATTCCTGGAAGCCAAGATGGCTTGCTAGACATCATATTTTTTACGGGTATCAAGAGGAACGTTAATGTATCATGCGACACTGAAAAAGGCGCAGAAAGTAAGGCCTTGCTGAAAGGGTAACTATAACGCAGTTTAGATGAGCAATACAATGCTTAAGCCTCTTACACATGTCCGATACTTGGGAGGACAAACGACCCCCGAGTGCATACACCCGTGTGATGAACGTCCGTTACGGCTGATAATCACGCGTGTGTTAGAGATGGCCGAAACTCACTAGTTTTGTTCCGTTTTCGGATTTCCGGATCTCGGGAAAATCTCGGAAAAATCCGAAACAAATGAATTTTCGATAATTTTCGAAAAGTACAAGGCTATTTGATAATTTTCTAAAGTAGTCTTGAACATTCGAAAATTATCGAAAATACGATCGGAGACCATTTTCGAGTTTCCGATCGTATTTTGGAAGATTTTCGAATGTTCGAGGCTATTTTTGCAAATTTTCGAAAATAGCCTCAAACGTTTGATTTTCGAAAATTGGATCAAACTCGAAAATGGGCTCCAATTGTATTTTTGAAAATTATTGAAAATAGCCCCGTACTTTATTATCTTTAAAATTATTGAAAATATCTTCCGAAATCCAGCGGATCCGTCCGGATTGGTGTCGAACCCGGATCCCATCTCTAGTGTGTGTGTGTGTGTATGTGTTCGGTGAGGATTTGTTCGTCAATCCACCATAGTGGATCAGTGAGCTACTCCCGACTGAATGCATACACACGTGCTATTATGAGCCTTTTCGTTGCGCGTGTGCCCTGCGCTCGGGCCTTTCGCCGTTCGAAGTATCAGGCGTGTGTATGGACCTTAACATGGAAACATTATTTAAATTTATCTGGAGAAGTATAAAAGAAAACTGATTCAATAGAAATTGTCAGGAACCTATCAGATGGCTTTCTACTGGTCTACTACAGAAAACATATGTTAACCCCTAATTGGTTGCTGCAAATGAACAGCATAGGCAAAATTGTGCACCTCTTCTTAAATAAGCCTTTTGTCTAAATGTTGGTGCAATGAGGCCTTTTGCATTTTTTTTTTACTTTTTGTTATGCTTTTTGATTTGGTTGGCTGCGACTAAAACGTTTTAGGGAGCAATGGGCATTGTTCTTCTGCAATAGTTCTCCTGTTGATTTCTCGTACTACTGCTCGGTTACTGACGAGCACCCTGTCTGTATGGGAATTTTTAGTTAAAGGGCATGTCTCAGCCTTAAAATTATTATTATCCCCCCAAACCCCACTTTCACTAACTTCAGATTTCCAAGATCCCCCAGAGCTTATTTACCTGACCCGGTCCCAGCCGTTCCACTTCCTGGTTGCGGCTTTCAGTTAGAGCGCAACTTGACATCATGCACAATCGCGACAGCTGGGACCAGGAAGAGAAGCAGCTGTCAGAGCAGAAGTCCCCTGCTCCTGTTTAAGGCTGAGTAATTTTTAGGCTGGACTTGCCCTTTAAATCTGGGGGAAAACATTTATCTGGCTACTTCTTGAACAACCATTCGTTTTGAAGGACTAGAAATGAGTTAGTGCCTAACATGAGACCTGGATGAATCTGGGAATGGTGAGGGCAGCTGTGCGTTGAACATGCCCTGCGTACCTTTACGGTGCCAGCCTGTGTCTGACAAATAGACAAGAAATTGGTTTAATAGGACTGAATGGGAGTGTGCTTATTAAAACTGCATTAGTGAAATAGGTAGCACTCTCCTTTGTTTTATGATGGGAGGAGAGACTAGAAGGATTTTTATTAGACACGTCCGTCTCTTTAAAACGAGGATTGTTTGGAGTTGGCAGTTCCAGACAAATAACTGCAGAGATGTTAAACTTTATCATGGCTGACGCCATGTTTTCTTTGGAATTCTTTATCCTTTTGCAGGCCCCTTTATAACATTTTGCAGGATCACAGTCCTGTTTTCAAACTCTGCAGGGAAAAATGCGCAGGGAGCTCCAATTTGTTTCACTTTAGATAACTGGCAACAGCAACTTGGCCAGGTAATGCTGGGGGTTGTAGTTTGCAAAGATCTTGGTGGGGGCAACTGTAATCGGCTGCAATATCGAGTCGAAAGGCTTCTTTACCTGGCAATAATTTGCGCTCAACTTTTAGACCACAATGTATGTCATGAAAGGATCGTCCATGGCAGAATGTCATTGACATGTCAGAAGGCAAATGTATGGCCACCATTAGACCAGTCAGATCTTCAGCAGCAGACGAAAGCTTTAGGCTTAAGCTAAGCACTAAAAGGGCCGATTCCTTGGAATCCAACAGAATTGCCCCTTTTTGTTGTGCAGTAATGCAGTTCCCTGAGAACGCTTGGACCTGACGGAAAATCTCCCTTGGTTGTGGTTGGCCCCCTGTTGTAAAGTGTAGGGAGTCTCCATGGCTGAAGGGAATGTGTCGTCCCCGTATATTCTCCCAATACGTTATATATACTTTATATAGGGAGAATTCTCGGGACTGTGTCTAGCCTGATCTTTTAATAAGATTCTGTCTGTCATCTTTTAAAGATCTTTACAGTGTTTACCCAGCATTATTCATAATATGCCAACTCATGGAATACTGGCAGGCTCCTAATTGGGTATAGACAGATTCTTTTCATCGTAATTTGTACTTTAATGAGGCATTAAACTGATTTTTCATTCTTATTTGTACGTTGTTTAATATTTACTGATGTCTCTGTCTGTAGGGTTCAGGAGAGAGAATTTTGGTTTTGTCTCTCAGGTCTTTCTTAGTACCGAGGTTTAAGGCAACTGTTGGAACAAGTGTGATGTCAAACTGACTGATCCCAGATGGGATTGTCCCATGGGAATTGGTTGTTTGGCATGTTTTGAAAATTTCCGTTGGGCACCGCATGCTAATGATTTGGCAGAAGAAATTTACAAATGATAATTAGCTGCCAGCAGGTCTACATCCTGTGGCCCGGCTGCATTGCTGAATGAATGGACTGTGCGCCAAAGGATCTGTAAGGGGGACAATCATGCTCCCCCATTGATAGTCGACTTGTACACTAGTAACATGACTACAGAGTAGTAACTACTACTAGAACTTTGTTGGATTCCAGAAGCAAGTTACTATTTTCTTTTTTAAGTTTTCCTTTACTGTGGTTGAGATCTTGTGAATACCAGTCACCATGCTGTAGGTGGGAGATTTATTAATATTATTCCTGTTTATTTCTATCGCAGTAAATTGATCAATTTATACTTTTACTTTCCCCATTGCTACAGAGTATGTTTTCGCAGAAGATGAACTTGTGCTTTAGGTTAATTTTCCCCCTCATGTAAAAGACAAATTGTCTTTCCTAGTGCATTATATTTATGGTCTCTTGGTGGCTTTTGTATTTGTGCACTCGCTCAAGCCGCTTCGTTCAGTTTGATTCACTAAATGTCTATTCACCTCTACCCAGTACAACTCTAATCTCTCCAGTCACTACCTACTAACGAGTTCTGCTAATTTCCTTTTGTTCTTTCTAGTAAACTCATCCTATGATTTCTATTCCAAGCGTCTAGACGGAATGAAGGACTCGCTGATCAGGACTGGGCCATATTTGTTTAGGTGATTCATTTTTTTTAAATGCCCTGTAATTATTTACTTAAATGGTTGTCTGATAGCAACCGGGATTTACAGTATTGTTTCTTATCTGAATGTCTGGGGCATGGCTTCTCTTCTATTGATTGCCACGGTCCGCAGCGTAAGATAAAAAGCTTACTTAAATGACACTGGAGACAGCTGTCTGTTTCTGCAGAAAATATCTGTTCAGTTTAATGGCGCCAGATATACTGTGTGTATATTTCAATTCCTTTTTTTTTTATAATCAATGTAATGGTACCTTTTGTAATTGTTAATATCTGGTGTCGAGAATTTGAATGCAGTTATGCCACTCCAGCATTTAAACAAGAATGGAGGAATTATATCTGAAAAATGGATGTGTATAAAAGGAATTTAAAGGGTAACTGTGGTCTCCATACAGGTGTCCTCTATTTTATACCTTTCAAACAAGCCAGGATGGCATCTCTATATTCTGTTTTTTTAAGTTATAGGCTTGAAAAAAGGAAGTGTGTGACAGTCACATGATGTGCTGTGTAAGAACCCCCCCACCCCCCAATAAAACCCTGATCTTGAAGCTATTTAAAGACAGAGTAGCAGGGTACAACTGGGCATGTTCAGTGCCTGTGGCAGCAGGGGCAGAACAATGGTGATGTCACTAATCACAGTGATAGCTGATAACACCACACTTTATGCTAATTTTTGCATAGACTGCAGCTAGAAGCATTATCCCGGGGTCATTTTAAAGGTAGGAATGTGCTCTTTGTAATACAGTTACCGTAGTAAGTAATAAGGTCTTTGATGAAGTTATATAAGGATCATTGGTTGTCTACCTGGCTTTATTGTTCATCTAGAGCTAGAGTTGCCTCAATTCAAGTCTATGGGGTTGGTGGCAAACAAAGATTTGGCCAAACAGAGTTACCAGCAGCAGAGGAGCTTGGGGGAAAAGATGCAACACACATAGTTGCATCTTTTTGGGTTGTGATAACAATATAGAGCTTGAGATTATTTTTTTTATTACATGGAGGATCTAGACGGCTAGATTGGGTGCATGATCACCTTCATTAGGACAATCTGCTCAAGACCAACAAACGGTCTGTTGGACACAAGGACAAACCAGAATAAAGTTCTATCCAATTGGGCAAGGTGATTGATTAAAATGATTTATCGGTGTATGGCTAGCCTTTGATATTCTCCTTAAAGCAGGTCTTGGTGTTTTACCATATTTACCACAATGGTTGGTGAGACCGCTTGACTGCAATGCTGGTTATGTTTGCTCTGGCAGGTGACTTTGTTTTAATTTATTCATTGCAGGTGTTGGGCTTCTCATGACATTTCCTGTTTTGGTTAATGGGAGGCGACTTTTGGTTGTTTTCCAGCTGTAATTTTAACCTCATAAAGCCACAGGGTGCGAAATGCTTTATGTTCTGTGGGCCTAAGGCAAGTGACATACTTGGCTGTTGGATTACCTCATAAAAAAGCAGGAAACTGCAGCTGTTTTGCTTTGCATTGTTGTCAATGGCTAACTTATGGCTCATATCAATGGCTGCCCCTTTCCTCGGGGCTGTGTGCAAGACCCCAAAGGCATTAAAAATGGAGCTATATCTATATCATTTTATATTTCTTAAAAGGTTCAACTTGCCTATAAAATAACCTTTGATCCTGTATTATAATTGGACATTTATAAATAAATACCCTCACCTGCTTCGGTACACGCTGATCAATTTCCGACATATCATTGAGACCGACGGACAACCAGTCGGCCATAAAAAAACATGGTTCGCCTGAAATTCCGTGTCTCAGATTGCGTGGCCGTTGAAGGCCATTGTGATTGACATCATTTTGTCAAGGTGTGATGGGGTTGAAAAGGCCTGGCTACAAAACTGATTAACTATAATGGACAGCAATGTGATAGGTCAGACTGGTGGTATCAGCTCCCTTTATTTCAATAAGAGTAAGCCAATACTGTCTGTGTATGGGCAGATGAGCCGTATTACCGCTGGATGTTGCAAATTGATTCCATTTAAAGAGTATGGAACCTATTGAAAATACTCCCCTTGTGCTGACGACCTTCCTTAGATTTCAGCTTGAAAACTACGGGAATTCTGGTATATGGGGTCAGTGGGAAATTTTCTGTCTTGCCGATCAGGTTTTTTCTAATAGACTGATCAATACCCGTTCCTGACCTTTAAGTCGGGTAAAAATTTTCATTTGGACTTCTCCTTTAAGTATCGTCTCCTCCAAGTACTATTAAATACATTCTCCTCTTATCATGTGTGCAACCCAATGCATCTCTTAAGCTAGGTACACAAATAGCGATTTTTCCTCCTGACCGACTGTTCGATACTTTCGACCGGTTGGCCAGGAGGAAGGACTGTCGGTCGCGGCAAAAGCAGCCGCGTCCGATAGTTACCGCGACCGATCGTGCGGTCCATAGAGGACTGCGCGATCGGACGAGGTTTTCCACCCTGTCCGATTGGACGGACGGTCGATCGGACATGGGCACATTCGGATGCGATAATTTCGGTCCGATCGACCGATACACTGAACTATCAGTCGATCGGACCAAAATATCTCATCGTGTGTACCCAGCTTTATGCTCCTAATTCCATGTCCGTTTCCCCAATCCCAAGAATATATATAGCTTGATAAAGGCCATTAAACAAAGGGCGAAACGTTGCTATTTGCATTTTTGCACCATGTTTGGTTTATAAAGCACTTTATTCAAAGACCCGTAGAGCGCGGATATTCTTCTACTGATACTATATATTTGGATACCATCAGCAGCACGCATATATATACACCCAGGCATATAAAGAGTTCTGTAGACTGTAATTTTACCCAGATGAGTCATCAACGTTTTAGCTTGTTTTTCCTTAATCCAGATTTTGTTTTAGTCTTTAGATTAAAGATGCATTGTTTTGTGAGTATTGAAGTCTTCCTGGAGATAACAGCACAGTCAGCTTGGCTGTCTCTGCCTTGACAAGAAACGCAGATAAAGGGAAAAGAAATGTTAATGGCGCTTGTTCTTTTTTTTTTTTTTTTTTTTTTCTAGCCAATAAGACAATGCAGTGTTCATCAGATATAAGTCACAGATTGGCAACCATCAGTGCCAACTGCAGGGCACGACAGCTGCAGGGAACGGCAAGACTATTCTGCTAAAAGCAGCTATATGTTTAATAAATGTGTCTCCTTGCCTGAACTTCCCTCTTGCTGCCAGCAGATTAAATTCTTTATAAACACTGATAAAGGGGAACTGGCGCTCAGCAAGATTTATTTCCGCCGATGCTTTACAAATATTTTTTCTTTAAGATACAATACAGTTAATTTGTGTCATTTGGTGGTTATTGCGAATATCAAAAAAAAAAAACTGGTAAATGCCATAACGAAAATAGTTTAACGCTGTAATAATATTATACACAGTTTAAAGGGGAAATACATTGTATTTTTTATTTCAATGACCATAATCTGCCCATCCAGTACTTTCTCTGTAAATAAATAAATGTGTCGACTTCCAGTTCCCCAAATAGTGGCCATTATAGTCTCAGTTACTGGGTTGATTCAGTTGCACATCTAACAGCCAATCAGTCAACATGATTGTTAAAGACTTTCCAAGGAATTGGTGTATCCTTCCTTGGACACACAAAAAATTGAACACTGGTAGAGCACCCCCTCCGTTCCAAAACTGCAAATGTTTAAAAGGTCTTAGGTGTAACAGATGTACCACTCCTCCTCCCGGAAAGGATGCCTCCTTATACAGCTGGCACATCTGCAGAGGAGGAGGCCTTCCTGGTTTCTATCGGGTCATGGCAGTGACAGCTAATGTCCTCCCCAATGTTTTGTAGCATTTTTAGAGATTCTTCACCTTAAAGGGCATGTCCACCCTTCTTAAAATGTTTTCATATAATAGTCTCCCTGTTCCCCCAAGCCCCAACGCTATAGTTTAATATCAGAAAGTGCCCCAAATATTACTTACATTCCCTCTTTCCTCCGCCGCACTGCCAGGCCCTCTGCTTGCGCGAAAATGCAAGCAGAGGGGCGGGACCAGCAGTCGCGTCTGTGATTGGCTGAGCGGCAGCCAATCACGGACGCGACTGCCGGGAGTTCAGTGCGGCGGGGGAAAGAGGGAAGGTAAGTAATGTTTGGGGCACTTTCTGATATTATAACTATAGCGGTTGGGGCTGGGGGAGCAGGGGGACTATTATATGAAAAGGTTTTTACGCTAGGGGGAGGGAATCTAAATTGGGAGGGGGAGAAGGCTGCAGTGCGCATGTCAAACTTCTCCTGGAGGGGAGACAGGAGGCAGAGTCCCTATATGGACTCTGCTATCCTCCTGGTGGGCATTTTTTTGGGACTTTGGGGGGGGGGGGGATAGCAGAAGAACCATATGGAGCTGGGGATGTAAGGTAAGGATTAAACTGCACTACACAATGGGGCCAGTAGTGGGGGGGATTATAGTTTTGGGGGTGGACATGCCTTTAAGCAAACCCATAGATCAACTCTTTTTTTTTTTACTGTAATTTTTCTATAAAATATGCCGTCTCCGTAAGTAGACTTGCTTTTTAACGTGTGGCTTTGAGCCGCCATCTTGCCTCTGATATTTCTCCCAATATTAAGTAGTTGTACAATCAGTTTTCCGTTTGAAATGATACATAATTGAACTACATTAGGAGGTTCCTAAGGGTAAATAGATTTCTCCAGAACGAATACATTTCTAGAAGCCTTTTAAAGATGGAGCCCTCTAGACCATATCTTCCAATCTGTCCTACCAACTCTTGGGAAATGGAATCCTGTTCTTTAGAGAGCAAATCAATGAAGATGTCCAGATCTGCTTGTCTGGAAATCACTTTATAATCCCATCTTTAAACACATGGCTCCACGCTGCCTTCTGGTGCTTTCTACCACCATCTCTCCTTGCATCTTGTAGAAACATTTCTCTATTTCTTTTATTATTATTTTTCCTGATTTATTTAAATTAGCAGCTGTGCGTTTTGTTCGCGAGCCACACCATAATTATTTTTTTGGTTCAGCTTCAGCAGAAAAAAAGCACCAGAGAGGGGAAAACATTTTTATACGGAGTTATTAGAAATTTTCATTGAACAAATTCCAATTTAGGGCAAGAAAAAATTGTCAAACATTCTGATAATGGAAACTTATTGTTTCTGCTACAGAGATTATTAATAAAAAGGTTAAGTACTGATAGTCAAGTGATGTGATGTTTCTTTGTGATCCCATTGAATATATGTAGAGACATTAATATGATCAATAATACAATAAACTATTAAAGGTCATGTCCACTTCCCCAAAATAAAAATTTAAATCTCTACTGGCCCCACTGTGTAGTGTTAAAGGGTATGTCCTCTGTGATTTTAAACTTTTATGTTTCCAGTTTAACTGGAGGACAGGGGGTAAATGCGATATGTCCTACCTCCTGTCCTTCAGTAAAACTTACAGGAGAGCAGAAGAAACTTACCGCGTATCGCTCCAGTGCTGCTGACAGTCTCCGACTACACTGGCATCCCCGACGGATCCACAGTCCTTTGCATTTTGTGCATGTGCGCACACAGTGCATAGGAGGGTGGACGCGGAGGAGACTGTCAGTGAAGCTGGAGCGATATGCGGTAAGTTTCTTCTGCTCTCCTGTAAGTTTTACTGAAGGACAGGAGGTAGGACATATCGCATTTACCTCCTGTCCTTCAGTTAAACTGGAAACATAAAAGTTTTAAATCATGGTGGAAATACCCTTTAAAAATTCCTTACCTTACATCCCTGCTCCTTATGGTTCTCCTGCAGTGCTTGTCCAAAGTCCAGGAAACTGAAGAGTAGGAGGTGTCTTCCTGTGTAAAAGTTTCTGCCTCATCCTTGTCCTCTGAAAGGACAGCGACATGTGCAGGGGAACCCTCCCCCCCCCCTCCCTCCCAAATCATACTTACAGCCTTTCTTCACTCCTGTCTTTGCATCTGCGTCTGTGATTTGTCTCTTTAGCAACCAATCACAGATGCGGCTGGCTGTCTGGCCCCTCTCTGCTGCTTACGGTTAGCCGAGAGCCAGAGAAGACAGCCGTGGGAGGTAAGGGCTGTAAGTATGATTCGGGAGGTTTATTTAGGGATCTAACTCGGCGGTTGTTGGTGGGCAAAGGAGAGCTACAGTATATCAAAAGTTGTAATTTAGGGTGGATATGCCCTTTAAATACTTTGTACTTCTCAGAAATCACCAGCAGATAGACATCTGTTTTTGTATTAGAGGGCATGTTCATCTCTAAAATCAAAAATTAAATATAGGTAAATCTCCCTCCAAGACCCAAAACTACAATAGCTGACAGACGTAGGGCCTAACCTGTTATGCAGCTAAATGATGCTCCCCAACTTCTCTCTGCCTCTCAATAGTTTCAGCCCCCTCTTCCCCTAGGGGAAAAACATTCAGCCATTGGCTGTGATGTCTTCTGTTACATCCATAGCAGGAAGAACAAGGAAGCAAAAATTTCAGGTTTGCCTTACACCTCTCAGATTTCCAACTATTGCTGTATTGGGGTTTGGAGGTGATCTGACTATGCAATTTTTCATTTTAAGCATGCCACACGGGGTATTTTTCAGCCAATTCTCTCAAAAAATTGAAGGACAGTTTTGCAATTTTTTTAATCGTAAAATAGTCAGGCAGATAATTTTCAGTCAACCTCCCATTTCCAGGTCACACTTTCAGCAGATTTCAATCTGAAGATGTTGCATTTTAACAGATATGTCCAAAAATGTGATTGGGAAGAATTACCGTATATACTCGAGTATAAGCCGACTCGAGTATAAGCCGAGGCACCCATTTTTGCCTCAAAAATTAGAAAAGATGATTGACCCGAGTATAAGCCGAGGGTATACAGTAACCCTAATACCTTTCCACTGTAGATGTTTGGAAACTACAACTCCCAGCATGCTTGGTTGCTGGGAGTTGTAGTTTCCAACCACCTATAGTAGAAAGGTATTGGGGGTTACTGTATGGCATACTGTCCCCCACCCTAATACCTTTCCACTGTAGATGTTTTGGAAACTACAACTCCCAGCATGCTTGGTTGCTGGGAGTTGTAGTTTCCAACCACCTATAGTAAAAAGGTAATGTGGGTGTCTGCATGGCATACTGTCCCCCCAGCCCTCCCCCCCCAGTACCCCCAGCCCTCCCCCCAGTCCCCCCCCATCTCACTTACCCGTACCTGGTCTTCTTCAGTCTTCCTCTCTCTGCAATCCAGAAGCAGCTGCGAGTCCGGCCGGCAGTTCCCATTACTGTTTCGCGGCTGCGCGATGACGTCATCCCGCCAGCGTGTGTGATGACGTCATCGCGCAACCGCGAAGAACTACTGGGAACTGCGGCCGGACTCGCGGCTGCTCGGAAGTTCCTTGTGACTCGAGTATAAGCCGAGTCAAGGTTTTTAGGTTAATTTTTAAACCTAAAAACCTCGGCTTATACTCGAGTATATACGGTAATTGCAACTGCATTCGTTTTGTGATCAACTTCAGTAATGATGATACCTATACATTGAATGCCCAGCATTTGGTGTAAGTTTGCCATGGTAATACCAAGTAAAGACTTGGTAATGGTAATAAATGCAAAGTTGTGTACTTGGCTGCTAATAACATGATTGGAAGTTGTACCCTAAATGGGATGGTGCTAGGAGTTGGCTCAGAAGAGAAGACTGTGCTGTCCCCAGAATTTTTTTTCCAGCCGGGTGGCATGAAAAAGTAGCCAGATGGGACGGGATGGAGAAATTTAGCGGTGGGGTAAAATGTGCACTATTTTTACTAGTTAATTATATTAAATATTTTCAGTTACTTTTTTAAGGTTTGACATGCCCTTTAAACTCATGCAGTATAACTACATTGAAACAAATACAGTTTTCATATTCTAATGGGAATACTGCCTTGCATCATGCTCATTATATAGGTCAGGGATGTCCCACTAGATGTTTGAAAACTATGACTCCCAGCATTTTTGGTTGCAGAATGCAGGGAGTTGTAGTTTTAAAACATCTTAAGGTAACCCAGATGTAACATGGCAGCACAAGCACATGTGACCTGCATATATAGTGTGTTGCAGGTTTGCTGTGCCACCCTTTTGCTGCCTTGGGGATCTTGGAAAAGCTAGTTAACACGTGCTAAAATAAAGAAGTGTAAAAAGGGGGTCTTGACTGGGAAGTTTTGTCCAGAGTTTTTAATGACCTATTGGAACACATTAAATATACATCTAAATTCTTTATTAAATCACAAGTGTTCTCGAGAATTTTTTTCCAGCTGGGTGGGCGACCCGGCTAGAAGACCCTAGGGAGAACACTGGAAGGGTTTGAAGTTATTGTGGACAATAGACTTTGTACAGTGTCAGACAGTATCTGCTAAAGAAAAATAGATCTCGTGATCGTAATGGTGCAGGGAGACTCAATGAACTCTGTCTTAGTGAATTAGACTGTATATTCTTGTTTCCAGAGGTTGGTGAGTTTAGCAGAATGTATACATATATAAATATATTTGATTTGATTTATTTTTATTTTTTGATGGGCGCTTTCATTAAAACCCAGACTGTTTCTGAACGTTCAGACCTCTGGGAAATTGAACATATCCTGAGTCGTATTTGTACAATGGATGTTACTTGTCCTTTAATTAAAGCTTCCATATGAAAGGCTGTCATTGCCTCATATTCCATGTCAACATTGGCTCCTGTTTAGCCCCTTTTTGGTTCTGATATTTCATGACGTTTCGAACGTGTGTCTTGTGTTTTTCTTTCCTTCCAAAACTGCAACACAAACATTTTCCTCTATAAATAGAACTGCGACATCTTCCAATTTAGTCTTGACTATGATTCTCCTGTTCCCGCTGGTGTCTGCAGACTCTTAAACAGGGCGAGCAGAGTCTCTAGGAAATAGTTCCGTGACAACCAGGTGCTGTGCATGACTGGCCCCGTCGATTCCCTAGTCTGTAGGCAAGGCTCCTTCTTAGATAATTACCGCTCTGCCGCAGCCTTGGATACCTCGAATGTCTATAAAGAGATAACGGATCTGTTAGTTAAAGGAGAAATAAACCTTGGCATAGAATGTTGATAAGTTTTCCGGCTTGTTCATTTTAGCAGGGAATGCATCTTTGTTTTCTCTGTGTAGCCCAATTTATTCCAACTTTTATATTCGAAAAACCACATCTGTTTCCTGCCTTGGCTCAAAGAATCCCCAGACAGTGGTGTTAACTAGTTAGGGACCAGAATGCTTCCTCGCTCTGTACGGCTCTGCACACCTGTTGCTCGCTGCTTTCGCATATATGCATATGCCACAACTCGTTTTAAAGGGATACACCGCCCCTTTAATATCACCCACAAACCTGAATACTGCACGGGCAGGCATTGGCATGTGTAGCACAAATCCCGATCGGATCGCAAAACGTGATCAGAATCGCGCCATATGTGGCCTAGGCACTATTTTTCCTGGCTTATGTTCCTTCCCTATTGGCAGTTTGACAAACTTAAAGGGAATGTTCAGTGGCAAATATCAATATTTTAAAAAATATTAGTTTGTTATACATAGCTACTTATTCTACATATTCTCTGCCATTTTGAAAAATCAGTTGATTTCATACCCTTTGCTGTTCCCTGCTGTTGACATTAGTGAGCTGACATTTCAGGTTCTAACGGTCCTTCTTCTTCCCAGAATGCACCACATCCTTGGAATGTTCCTAACAGTAATTTCTACTGATTGGCTGTTGGATGGGTCAAAGATGCTCAAACTTTTCAAACTTTAGATCAGTGTGAAATGTTTGAAAATTGACTATATTCCTAGATAAGCAATGTGGAACCTTCTTTAGACAAACATGGATGTGTCTACTACTGGGATGTTTTTCCAGACATGTAGCGGAAGAGTTTAGAGAGAGATTGGGGGATTTACTGTAGATAACAGCAATCATAAAGAGTCGGACATTTTAATGTGTTCTCCTTTAATTCTGTCTGCATGTATATTTCATATACTGTTTGTCCCCTGAGTATTTAGTGATCTGGTAACTATACATGGAGTAAAGGCTAGTACACACGATACAATAATTCGGCCCGACCGACCAACATTTCAGTGTGTCAGTCGGGCCTAATTATTGTATGGCGGCTTTTTGCTGCCTCGATCGACCGTTCATGTGTTCGCCAATCAGCTGAACGAACGATCGGACAGGTCGGAAAATCACAAACGATCATGCGGTCCTCTGGACCACGATTGGTCGCGCCTAACTTTTGGACACTGCTGCTTTTGCCACAACGACAGTCCTCCCTCCTGGCCGACCTGTCGAAAGCCTTGAATGGTCAGTCAGGAGCAAGGATTGTATAGTGTGTACCAGCCTTTAGTATTCTGCTTTAAGGGAAAGTATAGCATTTATCGTGTCAGTAGATGGCAGGTCTACACTGGACAGCAATGCTGCATTAAACTCCTTTGATCCAATGCCCTTCGCCTGGCTGTGCTGCTTGCACCATTGTAACGCACTGTCTGGGTTTTACTGCAGACCGAAGGGATCATATTCCGCTGGAAATCTTTAAGCTTCCCTGCCAGACAAGAGGCTTCTTAAATGCAATTGGGACGTTCGCGGTTCAGTGATCACCAACAGAAAACAAAGATCTGGTTCCAAGAAACTGACTCACTAGATATTCTTGTGGGTTTTTTTTTTTTTTTTTCAGTCTGGAATTTTTTTGTACAAGCCACAAATAATCTATAAAGATCCACTAGATATGAACTTGGTGAAATACATTCATTCTGTATCAGTCTGACTGGCTGATAAAACTGCCATGGGTTGGGATTAGTAAACCACAACTGCCAATGTATCTAAAGGTGCATACATCACTATTTTATAGAGCATGTCTACCCCCAGATCTAAAGCTATACTGAGCGTTCCCAAAACCCTGAGATCATTATTTGTTAGGCTACAGCTGAGGGATAGGGAGTAGATTTTTTTTTGCTTTTGTTCCCCTTTAAGGGCTACACACACCCCTGCAATGGACAATGGGTTGAAACTAGACTAAAATGACAAATAATTTCAAGTTGCAGTGTCTCGAATATTACTTTAACATTGTGTTTGTTTTAAAACAGACAAACAAATTGACGGGTTAGAGGCAAAACCTTTAAGACATTGAGTGACATTTACAGGAACGGGGACTTTAATATTTAATAACCTAGCAATGTTTTCTTTGGCGTCAGTAGCATGTGCCCACTGCATTAACATGGGGCTGCTCGGGCTTCCTTCCCACCAGAGATTGGGATTTTCTTTTTTTTTTTTACCAATGAAATCTTTGTGTTTAAAGGGGAAGTTTAGCACACTGGGGGAAATTATTTTTTTTAAAGGGGAAAAGGTGTTTTTTCATTCCAGAAATCTTAATCTGTCCATCCAGCAATGCCTCCTAGCAGTGTCCATCTAAACCCGTGGAGTTGGAGTCTGTAACTTGGTTTTAAGCCAGTCGTACATGTGGCAGTGTTTGCCAGTGGCGGCTGCCCAAAGCGAACCATACACGGACCAATCCCAATTGTACTAATTTTTTCCCCCTGATACGCTTAAAAATTGTCCGTCAGGTGATCGCCCATACGTGATCCGCGATTGGATAATGTATGGGCCCCTTTACTGCAAGCAAAAGCGTTCATGTAACGGTAGCCAATCAGTGATTGGTTACATTGGAAATTATGGCCAATAGTTCTGTGGAGGTTGAGGTTTGGCCGAAATATTGACTGTTTGTACCAGAACTTATTTTAGAATCATAAATACAAAAGTATAGGGACAGACCTATAAAAGAACCCCCATACCTAGCACTCTATCCCTTAAAACCCAAATTGAAATAAACCATCAGTCACATAGTCCCCATATGAGAAATAATAGGAAAGAGCGGATCTGATTATATCTATATAAAAAAACACTTTATTGATACATAAATATTATAATCTAACACATCTACAATAAAAATCGGGCGTCCCTGATCTATGGCTACATTACAACCCAACCTAAATGCTGAGTACCGGAACCAATCATAAATGACTTATATAATTGTACAGCCAAGTCTTATATGGAGGTATCTGAGAGTGTACTTCAACTCAATATGAAAAAATCCAGGATTGTTTTAATCCGATTCACAGTAAGTCATATATTCAATGGTGCAATAGAAGATTCAAACATACGGAACCCAAATGGACCAATTCTTTCATCTTATTTCCAACAGACACAGTTCCATATCTTAATAGGCACAGTTCATGAGAATTTTGTTGTCCTATAAGGTTTATGGATGACACAATGGATGATTTGCAACGCTGCCTATACTTTCGTTCGACAACCAGATTGATATGTATCGAGACTTATCTAGGCATACAGTTTAAATAGTCATTATAACATTCCGCTATATATGTGGATACCACCACAGCTGATATACTTGCCGCTCCACCGACTTGCGTTAATATCTTCCTGCAGCCTCTTCACCCGAATACCCTCTCTTTGTCCAGGCGTCACTGTGTTTAACTAAAGATTTTGTTAGAATATTGGTTTTATTTTTGTTCCTATTTTCCTTGGTTTACTGCGATCGCCTCCATGCTTGTTTGGTCCGGTCCCTCAGCACTTACGTCAACCGACGTACTTTCGCCGTCATCACACGGCTTCATCAGGGTCTCACATTGATACTAAGCCACTCCTATTTAAATGCAAATTCATTACTACATCTCGTAAATATAAATGGATAAGTACATATTTACATGTATACGGAGATGGGTCAAAAGTGACATAATGACAATCTATGTGTATACATGAGATACTAAGGTTTAGAAAGAAAGAGCGGATCTAGCAAATATAGGGTTAATTAGATTATGTATCACCGGTTACGAGATGGAGTAATGAATTTGCATTTAAATAGGAGTGGCTTAGTATCAATGTGAGACCCTGATGAAGCCGTGTGATGACGGCGAAACGTACGTCGGTTGACGTAAGTGCTGAGGGACCGGATGAACGATCGGACGACGCGCCGGAAAATTCTGTTTGATCGTGCAGTTCCCTATGGGAACACACGATCGATCGTTCGCAAATTGGGCCGCGGCTGAAAGACATTTGTTCCGGCTGAGCGCTCACTCAAATAGTCCAGCCTTGTGTACCCAGCCTAAGTTTAACTTTACAAGCCTATAATTTTCCTGTCTCTGCTCTTTTTACTGCTGTAACTTTGTATAGGCTGCAGCTAGAAGCATGGTCCTGGAGTCCTTTTAATGATAGGAGTGTGTCCACTTGTATGGAGACCACAGTTCCCCTTTAAGCCTACCAGATGAGGAAATTGTTCCTTTAAAGCTGAACATGTTGGAGTTGTAGTTCAGACCAGCCTTGCTGTGGGACATTTTCATTTTGTAAATTGCAGTTTGTGATTATTGTTCCATATAGCAGGGCCGCTTGTCAAATGAACTACAAGATCGAGGGGTTTTATTTTTTTTATATATATAGAGAGAGATTTTGTCCAAGGGTGTAACACTGTCTAAAACCACAAATATGTCCGATTCTTTCATGTTACAATAACACAATTCAGCAGCCTCCCATGTCAGACTGTTTCCTTCTGCCCTTGTTGAATTTTACTGTGAGGTTATCTTGCAGCTGGAAGCGTTTAATCTTGGCTTGAAGAGGGCACAGACACCAGCTTGGAAAATGGCTTTTGTAGCAGAGTAAGCGATCCGATGGAAAAATGACATCAATCCAGTGTTACCTGGCATTCATGTTTGGCATAGTGTGCATTGTATTTAAAGGAAACCTTTTTATTCTAGATTTACAACCCAGAAATTGATGGTTTAAACAATGCATTTTTATCCCCTTCACAGCATTATTAAGTTTATCCTTATTTTGTTCTTGCCCTGTCCCCGTTTTTATGGCTCGGGCATGCTCGGTTAGCTTGATCCAGGGAGAGAGATATCTGCTCCTCTGACTGGTCCGACTGATCCACGGCTCGCTTGGTCGGCTGGAAATACCTGCTGGTGTGGGGTGGCCAGCCACGTTGGTCAGTTGGTAAATCTTGTGTGATCGACAGTCATTTGTCCCAGCCGAGTGCTCACTTGCAGCAAAAGCTTGATCGGGACAAATAATAGGCCGTTGTGTAACCAGCCTTAGATTCTGTCTGTCATTTTTTTTTAAAGTTCTCACTAAACACAGCCCAAGCGGCCTCCCTATATAAAGTAAAGGGAGAACGTTTGGGACTGCCATGGCCGGCCATGGCCGGCTCACTGTACCTTAGTACAGGCAGATTGTAAACTGTCATCTGCTTCAGGCCGACCACGATGAAGGGAAATTTTCCATTTTAGATGAGTGTTCCCCTCAACACGGAATGTTCACCTGCATAGGAAACTATTGTTTTGCCCGTACACACTTTACAGATCAGTGTTCTCCCTACGGTCTTTTAGCCGGGCGGCCCACCCGGCTACTTTTTCATGCCACCCGGCTGGAAAAAATTCCTTGAGAGAACATTTAAAAGAATTTAGATGTAGGTTTAATAGGTGCCAATAGGTCAGTAAAAACTCCCGCCAACAGTGCCCAGTCCAGACCCGTTTTTTTACACTTGTAAGATTATTTTAGCACATGTTAAATAGCTTTTCCAAAATCCCCAAGGCCCCAAAAGGGTGGCACATGTGCTTGTGCTGCCATGTTACATGGGTTACCTTCAGATGTTGTGGAACTGCAACTCCCGGCAGATGTTGACAAACTACAACTCCCTGCATTCTACAACCACGGAATTCCGGCTACTTTTTCATGCCACCCGTCTGGAAAAAAATTTCTGGGGAGAACACTGCAGATGAAGGGCACGTTAGTACCATCAGGGAGGAAGAAGTTGTTTGGATTGTTTACTTAGTGAGATGTTTTTATGTCTTTATAATGCTGTATTTTCAATCTATTTCAACTGTTGATCCATAATGACGTTATCCCTTTAAGAAGACAATAAACATGTGGGGACATCACTTTTTAGATTTTTGCATTGTAAACTTTCTGTTGCCGCTGCCAGTTAATGCCAGTCATGTTAATATCCAAAAACATTGTCACGAGACCTCTACAAATGATGCATTACGCTGGCCATGCAGTGGCACGATATTAGAACAATTCGACTTTCGATATCAAGTTGTCTGGTTAACTTCTATTGCTGAGAATTCGCGGCCATGACCATATAATTTACCAAAAATTCATTCATGTCCTTCTACAGCAGCCACTACACAGCTTAGCTTGAGTTTGCACCATCAATAAACTAACAATAAATGTATCAACACTTATGGGACATTGTACGGTGGGCCAAAATGACCCATCTTCATCCTAAAGCCACAGTAACCCATTCGCGGCAGTGTACAGGGATTTTTCTTTACATTAAGACAAGATTAGTAACAGTTTGTACCTAGTTGCAGTCTCTGTCCTGGCAAGCGATGTACCAAGGATTTAGCGTCCCCATTTGCCTAGTCATATAGAGGTTATAAGAACGGATCATAATCTGTTGATATCCACTATAACCCTGGTACATCAGTACACTTTCCCTTCCAGACTATCAATCATTATATAAATCGGCATGTCTTCTGGGCCAGAGTTACGGTAAGCTGGCTGTACATTAAGCTGAGTACACACCTTCAGGTCCTTCTTCCCGGCCGAAGGACTGTCAGTTGTGGCAAAAGCTGCCGCGGCCGCCAGTTCGCTTCGACCTAGCTTGCGTCCATTTCATATGAAAAATTGCATGGTGTGTACACAGCTTTAGGAACTTACCGTACGTCGCTCTTGCAAAGAACTGCCTGTTAAGATCTTTTTTGTGATTGACTTCCAATTCCAAAATTAATGGGCTGCGCCAGGAATGTCAGAAGGTAAATAAATTACATGTTTTAGTTTGTCTGTAGATATTTGATAGAATCGCTGACCGATCATTGAACCTGTCAAATGTCTACTAGGTGTATGGCCAGGGTTAGCCTGTAATGTACCAGCCCTGACAATGGCAAGCCTCTATTCCACTGAGCCAGGCCATGCGGAGAAGTAATATTCAGTGCACACATCTATTCAAATGGATATAAATGAAAGCAAGAGAAGTCTGGCAAGCAGAGTATATTTCACGATAATGGCATTCCTAATAGAAACCGAGTTCTAACCACCCCAGACATGCCTAGAGACACATTGTAGATTCCAGCGACATCTGGATATTATGTAAGTTTTGTAAAGGTCTTTGCTTTGCATAAAATTGCCATCTTGCTATGTAAAGCTTCATGTTTCTAAAGCAAAATAAAGAGCAAATATCTTACAGCTGGGCTATGGAATCCGATCAGAAGACCAAACAGAAACAACTATCCTTATCATCTATTCCTCATTCATTCAAAATAAGCCAGTAAAGAAAATGGAAAATACCGGTCTTCCTCAAACAGAAGGCAAATGTGTATATTGGGAAGTGGTGTCATTTGCAACCCCATTGCTGATCCCTCGCACATAAATTTGAAGGACAATTAAACCAAATTTTAAATCCACCCCCCAATTCAAGCACCCAGGTGAGGACCTGAACTGGCTCTTTACATTCTCGGATCCAGTGATTGCAAGCGTAGAGGAGAATTATAATACATATAAAGTTTATTTCAAAAACTGTACCTGGGTCAGGGAGGTAGGATTGGTACTTTCGGTCGGATAATCAATGATGCCAAAATGACAAGTCACCACAATCGCACATGTGTAGGAAACTAGTATTTTTAAGGATCTACTCAAACCGAAAGGAGTGAGGCCGTAGAGGTTTAGGACCTCATCCTAGCTACTTTTATGGTAGGTGGTGGGTTTAAAAGGATTTCGTAGCCGACGATATGAAGTATTACTTTACAAAAAATATATATTGCGTGTCTTAATCTTATAGATTCCAATCCGAATTTTGAGTAGTTTGGATTCTACCCACTGATCAAAGCTGGTTCCATTACCTTTCGTATGATTTCCCTGGCAAGATCTCCATTCATCCCATTTGGGTGGCTAACAATAGCCTAAAAAAAAGCTTGTAAAATGGGGAATTCAGTGTGGAATTTAGGGAGTGTAGGGTGGGGTGATAAATCCGCACTACACACATGAAAGGTAATCATTTCTGTAGACTGTTACGTTTTATGGACTGCCTTTTTACTTGCTTATTAAAATGATTATAGTTTATTTTTACCTCTGCGATTTACAGACGAGGCCCAGAAAAAAAGGAATCCATCTACAGTTGCAGACATCACTCGAGAAGGTTTTTGGCAGACTTTCAGACATGACACTTGCTGTATGCCTGAAATAGTAGAGGTTGGAAGGAATAACCGAGTTTAGGTTTTATTTTTTTAAATTGCAGAAAAGAATTCATTTTTTATTTTTTTAATCTAGTTTCATTAGATTTTGGGCAGTGCATTTGAACACCAGGAAAAAATTAAACATTAGGTAACAGAAATCTAGAAGGTTTACCCTTGATTCAAGGACATTATACTGACTAGTTTTGGAATTTCCAGGCAATAAATGTTCATGGATTTCCCGGCTGGGTATATCAGAAACTTGTTTTGTTCAAATGGTTTTAAATGGTTTATTCAAGCTAGAAAGGTATGTTTAAAAAAAAAAAAAAAAAGGTAACCATTGGGGGGCGCTGTTCATTACGATAAAATAGGTAAATGTTTAATCATGCACGTTTGAAAACGCAAAAAGTAATTGTCGCATGTAGACCTTTTTTGGGATATAATGAACAAATACAATACTTTTCAATGCAAAGGCTGTTACATTGTTCTTAATCACATCTTTATCCTATACCCAATGGGGTTTTTTTTTGTTTAAACCCTAATGGCATATGATGTGAGTCCTATTATAAAGGACCACTAAAGTGGGGAACAGTCCGTCCCTCCCCCCACTTATTCTGAAATTTTTTTTTGGGAGGTAGAAGTTGGTTCTCCTACTTCTTGCTCTTGCCTCCATAAATGGGATGTGAACTGTAATGTTAGCCGCTCTGACAACCTTGTTGTAGCTAAAGTTTCAAGTTTCCTTTAGGTCCCATTTTAAGTGAGCGGAGCAATGCTACAGACATGTTTCTAAAATGTGCATTGTAAACCGTTGATTGTCTACAGGGAAATTGTTTTGTATTTTAATTTGATTTGTGTATCTTTTAATGTGATGGTTCAATGTTCATCTGACCATCCCTATTGTAAAATGCCTTCTAATGGTTTAACTTCACACGTCTGCGTGTAGAGCCTCTCGCAGGCTGAAACTAGTTTTTCCGGGTCATCAAATTCATAAAGGTTTTTATTTTTTCTTTTGTAATTAGAAGAAACACATTGAATTTGTGGCTTATAAAGTTTAATACCCGGGTCCCTAATTAGCATTATGGTTCTGATTCTTCCCAAACCATTATGGAATGTATAACAGGGGTGTTGAACCTGCGCCCTTCCAGATAGTTTGGACACTACAACTCCCAGCATGCCTTGGTTTAAGAGTGCATGGAGAGAGGCCATTATTCCAGCCATATATTGGAACTTAAACCGTAATAATGTTTCACTAAGTAAAGGGGCCCCTACACACAACAATCCTGATCAATCGTACAACGCCAGATATTCTGATACCATACAATACCATACCGTATGTGACCGGTCTATTGAGCATCCTGAAATCTTAGTTATTGGATAGGTGACAGCTGGTGAGATTTACAACTGCACCAGATCCACAACTAGTCAGACCCTCAAACGACCTACACCCAAAATTAAACATACCCGACCTGTACCTTTCTCCCCCGAACCCGACCCGCAGCTTTATACCTGAAGCTTACCTGGAACCCATTCAAACTCACTGCGGTTTACCCGAACCCGACCCGCAAATCTGGTCACCCTTGGGTCCCACTTCTGATGCAAGACTCTAGGATATGACCCTTAAAATAATTAAACCGTGAGTAGCTTTAAGTGTGCAGCCTAGTCAAGCGTCTCAGACTGAAGCCATAGGGGTGA
Organism: Hymenochirus boettgeri; assembly: GCA_019447015.1. Classification (NCBI taxonomy): domain Eukaryota; kingdom Metazoa; phylum Chordata; class Amphibia; order Anura; family Pipidae; genus Hymenochirus; species Hymenochirus boettgeri. The sequence goes on from CM033477.1 coordinate 136,763,697, forward strand.
ATCTGTCTCCTGTGAAACAGGTTGTTGGAACAATCAAGGTGGAACTGGAGGATGTTTTTGTCATTTTCCTGCCAAGTTCATTCTGTAACTAAGGCAGAAAAACAAACAAAGCACTGTCCCTAGTCAGTGAATGGTGTGGGAGTGTCTTCAGAGTTAAGGGAGACGAACTGTTAAACAGACTCGGACAGCTTTTGGGTTTGGTGTCTGTATTAGAACCCCAGGCTAATCACTTAGAAGTAATGGAGCGTAATAGTTTTAAGACAAAATCTACTGAAGTGGTGACTGGTCGGCCAGGCTGTAACTAGCCTAAGTGAACATCTAAAGAAATACAACATTATCATGTTTTTCTTAAGTGTAGATAAAGCTCCTTGTATCTGCCCCCTTTCCTGTTCAATGTCTATACAATGCTAGAAAAACACATAGAAAGATATTATCATTTTTAATTGGCAGGTTCTCAACTGTTAGTGGGTTGCCAATAGATTTCAGCACACGTGAAATGTAATTGTATGAATATTGCCACATTTACCTTGTTAAAATGTATTTGCCAAGCATTGCGGTTTCCAATAGAATCTACCATGATTTGGCAAGCAGCAAATGTATGGCCACCTTAAGTAGCCAATGCCTGTGTGGCATGTGCATGGCCACCTTAAGTAGCCAATGCCTGTGTGGCATGTGCGTGGCCACCTTAAGTAGCCAATGTCTGTGTGGCATGTGCGTGGCCACCTTAAGTAGCCAATGCCTGTGTGGCATGTGCGTGGCCACCTTAAGTAGCTAATGCCTGTGTGGCATGCGCATGGCCACCTTAAGTAGCTAATGCCTGTGTGGCATGCGCATGGCCACCACCAGTACCCCCTATATTTAAATTGAGCTTATTGCCATAAACATGTATAAGGATTCAACTGAATTATCCTTATGTAATGTTTTTTTTTATTGGCAAAGTAACCAAATGGCTGTATTTATAAACCAGAATCCCATATCGAGTGTCTTTGTAACCAGAGAAGGAAGTAAGGAGAGAAAATCCTTTCTATTCTACAGACGAGGGATGTTCTGTTTTGTCTGCTGAACGTTCGCTCCAGTAAGGTAAGATTAAGTACAGCCTGCGGCTTTGTCATCCTTGCTGGAAGTGCAGTGGGAGCCAGGACTGTTTGGGTCTGGCGAGCAGAAAAGAAACATCTTTGTACAATATGCCAAACTTTCCACAAAGGAAACGGTGAACAAACAGTTCATTATCCTGCCCAGGTTTGGCTGCATCCTGAATGAAACTTATAGAAATAGTACATTGATAGGAGGAACTGTAGTAAGAGAGAATTCAAAAAAATCCATTACCTTTTATAAACAACGTACGGGGAGATTCAATAAAAGCTCTTATCATTAAAAATGGTGTTAATTTTGCCCCAACCAATCAGATGTTCGCTTTCAAATGTTAAATAAGATCTGATTGGTTGGGGCACCATTTTTACAGATAAGAACTTTTATTACACATGCCTGTATGTGTCTTCCTTGGAATAGAATGATTGGCCGCGGTTAAATATATAAGGATTCTATCAGGGTTATTCAATAAAAGGTCTTATCGTTTAAAATGGTGCTAATTTTGCCCCAACCAATCAGATGTTAGCTTTTAAATGTTAAATAAGATCTGATTGGTTGGGGCAAAATTAGCACCATTTTAAACGATAAGAACTTTTATTGAATCTCCCTGTATATTTCTCTTAAAGGTCTAGGAGTAATTTCAGTCAGTGTGGCCTGATATTACTCCAATAACCCCCCATACAGACAAACTACCTCGGCATCCAGTATCTATTGTGCCAGATGGAAAAATGTGGTTTGCGTTGTTAATGAATAACTCTACTACAGTGATGTATGTCTTGTTACTTTATAGGGATTTTTACTTTCTTACCTGTGGCTTTAAGGCGGTGCAGCCAATCAATAAATCTGGGACATTCAGATGTGAATTTCACCATCTTGCACCATCTATTTCAAAGAAAGTGAAATCGGCAAAGATAAAGTGACCTTGGGTGGAAGCTTTGGAAAGGAGCCAGTTTACTATGGGACAATAATTATCCTTCTCGATCTAGTTAGTAGGAACATTCGCAATCATTGAGCACACCACTCCTCCTGGGATCGTCCTGCTGCGGGCTGCACTGCTTTTCAGTAGTATACCATCAAGTTAAAATATTGCAAACGCACTCTCCAATCTTAGAAAATTTGCAAAACGTTTATTAACCTATTTGTGAAAAACCTTCTTTGGCAACGTTAGGGGTCGACCTCCACCCGTTATCAAGAGGAAGTGATCAGACCAACTATACATACACTGTGACCTCCATTTTTTGGGAGGGATTCAATCAATTATATTACAATGTGTTACAATGTGTAAATGTTTCAGATTTTCCGTTTTCACTTTTTTTTTACTATCTAGTTAGTAGTACATCTTATCATGTGCTGAATATATTGGTTGAAATTGGAGGCTGGTAACTGCCGAGTGTTTATTTTAGGGTAGTTGTGCCCTTTAAGGTTTGGGGCATTTACGGTACACTATCTGGCAGCCCTCCTTCCTTTTTGAGTAGAAATAGTTTTTCTGACCACTTATTTGCTTTGAGAGATGTCATGTGCAGGCCACCCTGTAATTCCTTTACAGCTCTGACAACAAGTTGCAGCAATAAGAACTTAAGAATATGTCCCTTTATTTCCCAGCCTTCGTTTTATTGTCTTTGTACTTTATTTGTTAAGCTGGGTACACACCTTCCAATTCTTCGTCCCGACTGACCATCCATAAAGGACTGCGCGATCACCTATGGTTTGGTGGGTCGATCGAAAGGTTTGTGGTTGGTCATGGCCGAAAGAAGGAACCTTCCAATAGTATTGGATTTTGTGTACCCAGCTTTAGTGATTTGAGAACACCTTTCCTTGCAGAGCGGTGTGTTGCTTTAAGACCCCTATCCGTATTTTTCCCGGGGAGACTCCTTTACTGGGCAGATTTCAGTTCATTTTTCCATGATTCACAGTGTGTAGGAGGGTTACTTAGCAATGTCCTCCCCTCTGCATTGGACACTGGGGAGAAAGCTCTTGGCTCACCGGATGAAATCAACCAAGACTATTAGATTTTGAATCAGATCCTGTTTACGTTGGGCCTCCTGGAACACACTGGGTGTTTTGTATTTCAACAAGGGAACATTGTGAGGTTCGGGCCCCGAGCGGCGCGTAATTATGGATCCGAACGTTAACATGTGCGCCTGCTGAGGGATTCAAACCACAGCGAACGGAAACTTTGGCTTTTAGCTGAATTATTTTATGCTGTGGGAAAAAAATAATCAAAATGTGCCGGAAACAAAACAACAACAAAAAAATAGATCTAGATACTTCTCAATGTGTTTTACCTTCCACAATCTATCTTGAGGAAATAAATAATTCCTTTCATTTACGTTTGTGAGTAGGAGTTGCTTGTTGCAGAATCCCCACCTATGACAGCCATTTTGGATATAAATGTCTCAATGCCGGTTGCTCTCACTGAATTGAATGTCGGCCAATAAGGTTTATTAAATTATAGAGGATTGTAGGGACTGACCCCATTGTAGAGATATGGTTGGGGGGGACTGTTTAGATGTGCATGCATGAGCCAAATGGCAAATTACCATTGTCCGAAATCAGCTCTGTATGGCCCAGGATGGCTTCTCTATCCAAATTTACCCACGGTTACCTGTATGTCTGACCATGATACCAATGAACTACCGCAGTCTGGGTAGTGGCCCATCTGGACAGAAAATGTTACCTATATGGATACCCAACCGGATGATTCCCCATACAGGGTGTGGGAAGTCAGTTGGATAAGCGCATGTGCGTGTCGTCCAATGAATTCTGTCTAAGAATATGCAGTAGCAGTCACATGTTCTGTCTTGGCACAACACTTGCCCTTCTATAAACCAAATGTATTATTGGGTTTTATCATTTTATCTGCATCTCAAAATCTGCTAAAATAAATGAAAAATATCAACCTCCTTCTCTCTCCCTTTTTCTTTACAGAGCTGTACAATGGTGGATGGTGTTATGATTCTTCCTATCCTTATAATGATGGTTTTTTCCTCTCCCAGCATGGAAGGTAAGCGAAGAAAGTGTCCCTATCCGCAACGCGTTCCGTGCTGCCAGCCACTCTCTGGTAAACGGGGCTACACATTTTCCAATATGTCGTCCCTCTGTGTGTTTGGCAGTGGAAGTATTAAGGCAGCAGGAGTTCTCCATAATTTATGTGTATTATTCAGAAGCTAGTCAGAACATCTGAAACATTCTCACACCCTTGTGATATAACCGGCGCTTGCCAAGTTGAAATAAGCAATGTAACAGCTTCACCTCTCCTGCTTTCCCGAGAGTTTGTTTTAAGACCTTTTTTTATGCACAGGCTAAAAAGGCAACCAGTTTGTTAAAAGGAGAAATCGGCGTGAACATCCAGATATGATCAACGGTAATCTAGATGTTCTTCCTTAGGGAGGGCTTTAATTCAAATATGCCTGCAATGAGAAGTACATTTTACCATTAGAGAATAGCCATTTTCTTGGGGTTTCTCTGTTATAGTTAACTCTAAAGGAGAACTATAGCGCGTATAGTTTTTTTTCACAAACGGTTAAAATGAGAAGTATCTGGGAAGGAAGGTAGAACTGGTACTTTCTAACTCCCAATATAATTTCTAAGAAGAGCCGCAGCACAAAGAAATTGCTCCTGCCAGGCTTCCTGAGTGCTTCAGCACTATCTTTAATACAGGAAGGCCCAGGGCTCTAACCTGGCAGACGAAAGCTATGCTGTAGCTCCTTTAACAAAACATTTGGAGGTAGGAATAATCATTTCTACCTCCCTGCCCCAGGTACTTTTCATTTTTTTTAAAGTTTATTTTTCCTATATAATTGTCCTTTAAGTGTGCCCTCCCAAAAATTAAAACCTACACAAGAAACTAGGTCCCCCAAAATTGCTCTTAAAACAATACTGAAAATAGGCTGGGGCTGGACAAATCCCTGAGACCAGGTAGACAGCAGGTGTACATTTTTAGACACAACTGGCTCCATTTAAAGGTGACTCTTACTGGCAATTACTGATGGTTTCTGATGTTCCATCTGGGTTTGTTAGATGCGCATAGTAAATACATTCCTAAAGGAATTGTAGACTGAATTAATTTGCCTCATTTCAATCTATAAATGAATACATGTAAGCAGCACTTACTCTGATGTGTTTGTGTTGCTACATGAATTTAATTTAGTACTTGTTTTGCTCAAGCTCAGTCCCCCAGCCCTCTGCCAGACTATCTGACTCTCTGTGAGGGCAAGCATGCTCAGTAATCCCTTTGAGGCAACATTGGAAGGGGGAATTTCCCACCATGCAGTTCACGTACCAACTGTCCCCATTCAAGCTACATCAAAACTATACATAACCGTACAGTTGATGATATTTGATTGACAGCTGATATAAGATGTTTCAGACTGGATATTTAAAGAAATAAGGGACAGGTTAACAAATAAATGGTACAGTGATAGTTGGTGAGAAGTATAGTTTCCAGAAATGGGCAATTCAAAAAAGCAAATTTCCCAGTGTACATATCCTTTAAACATTTGTGTCTGCCTGACTCGGTAGTGCTGTAAATGCTTTTAAATGGAGTGCGGGTTTTACGGTCATGCAGATGGGAGAAGTGGATCTTTTCATAAAGTAAATAAGAGTGAAATGCTCATTTTACTATAACGGATGCAGTGAATCATGAAGTTTCCAGTGGGTGTATTTAGGTAGAAGTCTACTTTTAAAGAGCCTTTGCCCGTAGCCCTGTGAGCTGCCTCTCTCTTGTCAATAACCAGCCATTCTGTGTTTATATTTTCATTGAAAGACATAGGAAATGTGTTAGGAGCAGAAATAACAGGAACTTGTTTTAACAGACGAAGAGATGAAGCTGAATGTCGGGCAGTATAAGTGCATCTGTGAGGGGATGTCCTGTGGCGATGGAGACCACTGTTATGGTCAGCAATGTTTCGCTTCTCTCAGCATCAATGATGGCATCATGGTGTACCAAAAAGGCTGCTTCCAAGTCTACGAACAAGGCAAAATGACATGCAAGACACCCCCATCTCAGGACCAGGCTGTAGAGTGCTGCCAGAGTGACCTGTGTAACCTGAACATCACCGCCCAGTTACCAACCAAAGGTAATTGGAATAGTGGAGTCCATTCTGCCTGCTGATGGGGAGGGATGTTGTTGGGATTAGGGGAGGGATGTTGGGATTAGGGGAGGGATGTTGGGATTAGGGGAGGGATGTTGGGATTAGGGGAGGGTTGGGATTAGGGGAGGGATGTTGGGGATTTGGGGAGGGATGTTGGGATTAGGGGAGGGATGTTGGGATTAGGGGAGGGATGTTGGGATTAGGGGAGGGATGTTGGGGATTAGGGGGAGGGGAGGGATGTGGGATTAGGGGAGGGATGTTGGGATTAGGGGAGGGATGTTGGGATTTGGGGAGGGATGTTGGGATTAGGGGTTGGTAATTGCATTGGATTACCCGGTCCAACACTTTTCATATTGTCCAGGTGACCGAATTAAATTATTTCATTCCTGTACTAAGGAGTGCCATTTATTATATCTGTATACTCCTGCATTGGAGGAATTTTCTGGATCGTTCCTCTCTCCCTTCCCCATTCAAACAGGGAAACTGCTCGCTCACTGACCAGCAGCCTGTCTGTGCAGAAATCTACAGATAATGGTCTTTAGAGCGATTGTTCCAAAGACGGTTAACTGCATGTCTGCTTGGCTATAAATAGACAATATGCTTTAGCCTGATTTAGAGGAATGCTCTGTACTCGCTTATGGACACAATATATTTACAGCACTGTGGTAAAGTGTAAGGTACATGTGAAAGAAATGATAGTGCCAGGAACAGTTATATTTATATATAGTGCACTGGGTAAAATGAGAGTGTGGCCAGTTGTTGGATAATGTGGCTATTTAGATGAAGGTTTTTTGACCACCCATTGTTGCTAAGGTAGAGACTGGGCTGGTTTAAAATCTGCAGGGGGCTGATGGGAAACGTATCTCCTACAACCTTCAGTCATTCAAACCTTATTTGTGGGGCCCTTAGGAGTTGGGGCCTTGGGCATTTACCTTGTTTGCCCCTCTAGTTAAACCCTGCATACAGAATGATGCAATTAATAGGAAGAAATAAGTTTTACCTTTAAGTTAAGGGTCCGGACTTGCACTTGGGTACCATGTGATACATATTAATAAGTCTCCAGTGGATGTCGGTGCATCAATTAGACACAGACAATGTGCAATTCTCAGCACAATTACAGTGCAGTGCGGAGCAGTAGCCACCTGTGTCCCATAGGGATAAAGGTGAACGCTGAGTGCAGATGAACTAGGAAGAAAATAACCTGTACAACAAAGCCATAGACATGTCACTCCTTTTTTTTTACATATTTCCTTAAATGAGAACTTAAGCTAAATTCTGTGTTTTATTGTGACATTAAAGCTCAGTTGACAAGTATTAAAACCCAGTGACAACAAGGTTACAGCTCACATGATTGGTCTCGGCAAAGCCAGTGACTAATCTTCGCTATTGTAAGATATACAGATATAATAGTGTGAATAATATAATGGGTGCTAAAGGGCTGCTGCTCTGTTACTGCAGGAAATCTGTTCCCACCTTAAAGGCTCTGGATGGTCTTGTTTGCAATTGTTCTATTGCTGTTTTAACACTTACAGCAGCTTCTTGAATTAGTTAGCGTTAGTTTATGTGAATATTGGTCCCCAGGAGTGGAGGATTCTGGGAAAGTAATGGTGCACTAACTTTTTTTGATCCCATCCTCAATTTTTCTCCTATTTATGTTTACCTTTGGGAATTTCAGGGAGATCGCCGCAGGGAGAGGTGTTAAATTACAGCGTTGAAACGTTAACGATATTCATCCTGGCTCCGGTGATTGTCCTTATAGTACTTTCCGCCTTGGCTGTGCTGGTCTTCCGGAAAATTCAGCAGCGTCACATGGATATGCTGAGCAACAGAGATGCAGAATATGGAACTATAGATGGGCTAATCGCATCCAATGTTGGAGATAGTACACTAGCTGTAAGTCTCACCCCTCAAGCCTTTGTGTACAGTAATGTAACTCCTTGTATTTCTTTAAGGGGAACCTTATATCTTCTGTATTTCTACAGTGTTTGCAAGAGAAGATGTCTTAACTGCTTTGTCAGAAATCTGGTTAATGGTGAAATGGTAACTCAAAACATGTATTTAAATGTGTATCCAAGATCAAATTTTAATGTTTTGTTTTTTATGATTTGTAGTGATAATATACAGCCCAAAAATTGCCAACTTCTGCCCTAAAACAGAAAGAAAGCACCATGGACTCTGGAGTAGTGATGCTAAGTTATACTTTAGGCAATCAAAAAGCATAACATTTTCCAATACTGCTGTACTAGGTTGTTAGCTTAGGCTTAAGACCGGATTTGGCTTGGTTATGGCTTCTGCCAAGATTTAAGATGAAATTTTAACGCTACCTAATCTCAGGCTTTAAACACCTCCATAATCAACTCTGGAATAGAAAATACAAGCTGCTATCCACATACTGCATTTACATAAATGCATCAAAAGTAATAACTACTCTCCATACATTGTCTGACCTACAGCTCTTTTTATTGCATTTGCTTTACTGTCAATCCTGTAACTGTGATTCCCAGAATCCTCAGCCATCTGAGCTTGACTTGTATTAAATTTAGATTACTATACCAATGTAAAACAGTCTAAAACTTCTGAAAATACATATAAATCCAGAATATTCTCCAAGATCTTATCTTTTACTTTATTTTTTTTAATTCTAGGATGTTTTGAAGCACAGCAGAAACTTTAATGCATGCCGTGTTTTTTTAAGTTCTGTTTCCCATGAATAATGGAATGTTCTACCACCTTGTGACAACTCCTTTTTAAGTTGACAGTGGCCAAGCCAAAAAAGCTTTTCTGTGCTAAGTGCCGAACACTTCTGTAACACTGCTTTATGCTAATTCACAGAACCTCTTGCATTCTTTACATAATGAATTCAGCCTGTGAATAAAGTGTCTGTGTGATGAAGGATGGAGCAGTTTGGTTTAACTCCTTCTTTAATGCAGACTGTGTGATTACCTTTCCAAAGATGGTATCTGCATGGCTTAGATACCTCATGCTAATGTCGCATAAAGGTACAGGTACCAAGGGCCACAATGTTCTTGTGAGAAATGCTAATTCACTGACCTGTTTGATTCTCTGTACTTTTAAGGGGTACACACTGTAGAGATGTATAGCATTTGACAGATTCCATTGGATGCTGTCTATTATTGGCTATTAAAACAGCCAGTCGATTCTGGGGCCCATGGCAGAATTGGACGGTTTTTCTACCACGTGCAGCAGATAAAAGGCCAGTCGGGAGATCTGCCTTTTATCTTTTTACAGACTTCTATGTGATGCCCCTCTAAAGATACACCTGCTTAATATGAATAAAATCAGTCTTCCTCTACTCAAAAGTAGCCAATTGTAGGTGAATCACACTGAGCATGCCTGAAATAGACAAATTAGGGCAGGGGGCGGTAACTGCAGATTTCTGCAGTGAAAGATCTTTCATTAGAGTATGTACGAAGACATTCAATACAGTCGGGACCTTCACTAAGACTCGCTCTCTCCAACACAGCTGTGCTTCTTTTTCTAATGAAAATTGCGGCTCTTGGGAAGTGCAGTTTTGAACTGCAGAAGTTGCAATATCAAATTACTTGGCTGCTGCATCTCAAAATTTGCAGCTGCCGCAAATCCTTTCTAAAAGGCAAACTAATGCCTTGGTAAATGAGAAAAAGTTGGTGTGACTTTAATAAGGGATTTATTAATCGTGTTTCATTGTTTAAATCTGCAGGCTGCAGGTAAAAATGTGTTTTAGGGTGAACTTCTCCTTTAAATGCCAGCTCGTTAGTGTGTCTGTGTGTGTGTGTATTTTACTAGCGTGATGATATATATATATATATATGTTTTTTTCTCCTCAGGAAATGTTGGATCATTCCTGCACATCAGGCAGTGGTTCTGGGCTTCCCTTCCTGGTCCAAAGGACAGTGGCTCGCCAGATAACATTAGCAGAGTGTGTCGGTTAGTATTATTATCATTGTAGGTTTATATTGGATGAATTGATCCTTTGAATGTTACATTGGTTTTAGGTAACTATAAGGGAAATCTTAAAGGGCATGTTCACCCCTCAAATGGAAAATTATGTGGTGCCAAATCCGTTTAAAAAAAAAAAGGAAAGGCTTAGTAGTGAAGGGAGGGATGCCAATGGCAGTGGGCTCTGTGGGTTATGGTGGGTAACAATGTGCTCGGTGGGTAAAAGAGAGATCTGGGTTATAGTGCGCTCTGTGGGTTACAGTGGGTAATAGGGAGCTCTGGGTTACAATGTGCTCGGTGGGTAAAAGAGAGATCTGGGTTATAGTGCGCTCTGTGGGTTACGGTGGGTAATAGAGAGCTCTGGGTTACAATGTGCTCGGTGGGTAAAAGAGAGATCTGGGTTATAGTGCGCTCTGTGGGTTACGGTGGGTAATAGGGAGCTCTGGGTTACAATGTGTCGGTGGGTAAAAGAGAGATTGGGTTATAGTGCGCTCTGTGGGTTACGGTGGGTAATAGAGAGCTCTGGTTACAATGTGCGTCGGTGGGTAAAAGGAGATCTGGGTTTAGTGCGCTCTGTGGGTTACGGTGGGTAATAGGGAGCTCTGGTTACAATGTGCTCGGTGGGTAAAAGAGAGATCTGGGTTATAGTGCGCTCTGTGGGTTATGGTGGGTAATAGAGAGCTCTGGGTTACAATGTGCTCGGTGGGTAAAAGATCTAGGTTATAGTGCGCTCTGTGGGTTACGGTGGGTAATAGAGAGCTCTGGGTTACAATGTGCTCGGTGGGTAAAAGAGAGATCTGGGTTATAGTGCGCTCTGTGGGTTAGGTGGGTAATAGAGAGCTCTGGGTTACAATGTGCTCGGTGGGTAAAAGAGAGATCTGGGTTATAGTGCGCTCTGTGGGTTACGGTGGGTAATAGAGAGCTCGGGTTACAATGTGCTCGGTGGGTAAAAGAGAGATTGGGTATAGTGCGCTCTGTGGGTTAGGTGGGTAATAGGGAGCTCTGGGTTACAATGTGTGGTGGGTGTAAAAGAGAGATCTTGGTTATAGTGCGCTCTGTGGGTTACGGTGGGTAATAGAGAGCTCTGGGTACATGTGCTCGGTGGGTAAAAGAGAGATCTGGGTTATAGTGCGCTTTGTGGGTTACGGTGGGTAATAGAGAGCTCTGGGTTACAATGTGCTCGGTGGGTAAAAGAGAGATCTGGGTTATAGTGCGCTCTGTGGGTTTAGTGGGTAATAGAAGCTCTGGGTTACAATGTGCTCGGTGGGTAAAAGAGAGATCTGGGGATAGTGCGCTGTGTGGTTACGGTGGGTAATAGAGAGCTCTGGGTTACAATGTGCTCGGTGGGTAAAAGAGAAAGCGGGTTATAGTGCGCTCTGTGGGTTATGGTGGGTAATAGAGAGCTCTGGGTTACAATGTGCTCGGTGGGTAAAAGAGAGATCTGGGTTATAGTGCGCTCTGTGGGTTACGGTGGGTAATAGAGAGCTGGGTTACAATGTGCTCGGTGGGTAAAAGAGAGATCTGGGTTATAGTGCGCTCTGTGGGTTACGGTGGGTAATAGAGAGCTCTGGGTTACAATGTGCTCGGTGGGTAAAAGAGAAATCTGGGTTATAGTGCGCTCTGTGGGTTACGGTGGGTAATAGAGCTCTGGGTTGCAATGTGCTTGGGTGCTTTATATAAAAACTATAATTATGCAAGGCAGACCATTTTTTTTCATCAACCCCGTTTTCCAGAACCTGTAGTTTATAAGCTGAAATCTACAAAAGATCGGCAGTGCGAGGTGGGTAAGCACACTAAGCAAGCCTTAACCAGTGACTTGGCAAGAGGGCATGACTTCACACAGCTGTGTCTGTTTATGAATTACTTTGCAATGTAAGAATTGCATTGTTTTAATCTGGCCTGTATGTCAGATATTCACCCTTTAAAGGGCATGTCCACCCAAAACTACCAACTTTCCTCTTATTCATTGTAAGCTTGTGCCAAGCTTGGGTATACATAGAGGATAGTGCCTGGGGAACCCCAGTCGAAATAAAGAGTCCCACCCATGAGGACTTGGTAGGTCAAGAGGTTAAATGCCCTTACTCCGTAAATAAGCGAAAGGTTCGTATCTATGTTTGGGGGTAAGAATTGAAAAGGTATTTGGAATCCTATCATTGTAGGTTCTTTCCTGGCACTTGTTTATTTTTCTGCTAACCTGTTGCTTCTTACCAGTTGAGTCGCATCCAGGAACATAAGGTGCAAATGGCTCCCCTAATGTTTGGTGAAAATAGACTGAACCCAAGGTCTTACCGCAATTAGCAAATTATACACTGAGAAAAGAAACCGTTTGTCTTTGATTGTCCTCTCTATAGAGGGGCCTGTTATAATAGGTTGATTATAGTTGCATTGTTTATACAGGGAACACCTTGTATTTTAGCACTTTTGTCTGCATCCGGCAGGGGTTTTATCACCCTGTGATTTGGAACCTTTTTGCCGCAGGTATTTCAGCCTTTGGAAGAATTTTGAGCACAAAATCTTTTCCCGTGTCCCTTTTGAAAATCAATAAAGACCTCCAGTCGTGTAAAATAAAAGCACGCTTTCTGTTTTAAACTTCACCCGTGTAATTGGGGGGTAATTAATGTTTAAAATAAAAAAGAGAGAGACAAAAAGGAGGAAAAAAAAAAAAAACAACCTTTAGAAAACAAAATTATAGTAGACTGTTAAAACTTAAGCCACCGCTGAAATAATAGCCCCAGTATTTCCATTGGCCCAGAACGGACAGGATTTGTATAACACAAAGCAACAGCAATGCACTGACTTGTTTTCAGACTCTGTACCTGCAAGGCTCCCCTCATTGTGTAAAACTCTGATATGTTAATGAGTGGCAGTTTATACATTTCTTGGCAGAAACGTTTAGTATTTCCCGACATGGAGTGATAATGTAAAATGCATTAGCTTTCAGTGCATGGTTAGAGGTGGGGGCTGGTGCCAAGAGATTCGGTTTACAGTTCTGTAGAGAGCGGCTTTGCCATTAGCAGAGATTGTCTTTCAGTGGTTCGTTCTGGAGTTTAAAGGGAAAGGGAAACCGAAACTTTAAATAAAAATGATTATTTATTATAGGGTCGTTCATTAACGTTTACAAATACAAACATTTTAATCTTGCGTACGTTGGTGATTTAAAATATTGGTTGTTTCTTGGTGGGGGGAATCATTTTACTTGTGCAGGGTTTTAACCAATTCATTTGGCCATTTTTATGTTTCTGGTGCTGGATGGGTATTTGTAATTCTTATATATTCTGTCCATATCGGGGATCACCAACCTGCTATTGATTACCTACAGCTCCCATCATTCTAATTAATAGTTCACCCACCTGTAATCAATGTGCAGTAACCTGTTGACCTATAACCAAGCCCCCTTTGCTTTATATCACAAGGTACCCTTTCTATCACATAACGCTAAGCGTACAGTGGCTCAACATTGCTTTGTATTGACGGATAATAAATTGTAATTTGAACAATAACAGCGTAATTACCAAATGATGTTCCCATATTGCAAAAGGATTGGCCCAGGCAGTTAATGGAACTTTGGTGCAATGTCCGCAGGTACAGTTGACTTAGGCTGTGGCCGCACTGTGGTGGACGGCAACACGCATTCAAAATGCGTATTCAGCGGCGTGTATTACCGTCTGCTTGTGCTGCGATCCACGCTTTGTTTGGAGCCCATGCGATACGCAAAAAAGGTCATCGCATGTGTTTTGGAAACAGATCACAGCACATGTAATGTGGCCATTCACATTGACTTGCACTGGACTGATTTTCATTTAGTTTATCGCATGAGAAAACTGAGCAGTGTGGCCCAGCCCTTATAGACTCTGGTACTGTTTATTCAGTAGAAAGCTTGTGGCTGCCATAGAACTCGGTAGACATTGGTCTTTTAGTTGCATCTATTCCCTCTATTCTGCTATATTTTTATAGAAACAGGTGACGTTAAGTTGTACAGTGTCTGCCTGTTATTTACACTTAGTCTGGGGCATGGTAGTATTAACAGAATTTAAAATCATTCCATTTGTGTTTTCTCCAGGAAAAGGACGCTATGGTGAAGTGTGGCGTGGTCTCTGGCAAGGCGAAAGTGTTGCGGTGAAGATATTTTCATCACGGGATGAGAAATCCTGGTTCAGGGAAACCGAATTGTACAACACTGTGTTACTTCGACACGAGAATATCCTTGGTAAGAATCTGCTTTGTAAACATGCCTGTTACCAGATAACCGTAAACCAACAACATCCGCTCTGTCTCTGCACCGTGTGCTGGGAATGTTCTGTTGAAGGGCTGAATTCTTTGGCCTGGTCCTTCGAGCAAAACACTGGTAAATGCTTAGTATGGGACAGCGTGGATTTAATTAGCAAACGCCTGTCTTACATTCTCGCCAGATGGCTAGCCCTGATGGGAATGTAAAACAGCTACTTGTTTTAGAAACTGTTTGGTAGCAACTGCTGTTAACGGAAAACTTCTGCAGACCGGCTTCTTATTCGTGTCAAAGCAGCGATTACTTTTTTTTTTTTTAAAGGCCCAAAATAAATCTAAAGTAAAGCAGAAGTAAGAGGCAGGAAATCAATACGAGATTGTTCAGGCTGTTTCCTGCGTTGGGTGGAATCATTGAATAAAATGGTTTTTTTTTTGTTTTTTTTATAAAATCCGATTTTGCTTTTTCTGCCTGACCCAGGAGACGGTTACGCGTTTTACATTCGCAGACATTTTAGCGCCCTTGTCTGAATTGGATTGTACTTTCCTCCTGACAGTATTGTTAACTCTTTATTCCTGCCCACTTTATACTGGTTCCATCATACTGAGTTATCCACATGGTGAAAACAGAGTAGTGGAATATAATCCCACAATAATTCGTAACATAATAGTAAAGATCTTGTACTACATGGTAGGGTTTGCATTAGCCTGGGGCAGCCAATAGTGTGCTTACAATTTACCACTGCAGCCAATGGGTTGCTTACAATTTACCACTACAGCCAATGGGTTGCTTACAATTTACCACTACAGCCAATGGGTTGCTTACAATTTACCACTACAGCCAATGGGTTGCTTACAATACACCACAACTAAAGTCTTCCAGAATCCTTAGGAGGCCATACATATTCTGTACAATATCAGAATATCTCCGTATAATATACCGTATATACTTAAGTGTAAACCAACCCAAGTATAAACGGAGGTATCTATTTTTACCTGAAAACACTAGTAAAAGTGATTGACTCAAGTATAAACCGAGTGTAGAAATTATGACCATTACGGCCTTCTGATTCTGTATTGTTTTCGCCAAATAACTAGTATGGTTATTACTGTATGGGACTACATTATGGGAATTCTGCTGTCTATTTAAAGGGCAGCTAAAGCTATACAGAATCAGAAAGGAAAAATAGATGCCATTCTCCTTTGATTCTATATTGTTTTGAGGCTTAGTTGCCCTTTAAATGGACAGCAGATTTCCCATACATTAGCCCATACAGTAATAGCCATACTGTATATCACTATGAGAGTTACTGTCCGTTTAAAAGACAGTACCTTCTGTGGGCATTCTTCTCTGGCATCCTATTTTGGGCATCCTTCTCTGTAGGAACTTACTTTAGAAATCCGGCAACCGCTCACTGTACTGATGCGCCAGGGGACGTGGCTACTTGGCGCCGAGCAGTGACGTCAGCACATCTTACGGGAGCGAGAGGCTGCCGGATTTCTAGTAAGAAAATTACTGACTACTGATTTTACAGCCTGAAAACCTCGGTTTATACTCGAGTATATACGGCAGCCGGGGTTGATGTGTGGATCCTTCAGTGTAATCTACAAATAACCCTATCCACAGCTTTATAGTATAATTAAAAATGCGGTGAAATAATCTACAACCATTATAATGTGATAATTCACCTTCTGCTGGGTGCGTGTGCGTTGAATATATTGTAGACCTTATAATGTAACATTGTGGTGAGATAATAGGAAGATTTGTGTTAGGTGTGTAAGGCTAATGACCTAAGAAATACATCACCTGTTTGAACTAGAGAAGGGAAACTTACAGCTGTTGGGGTAATTGTAGGGATCACCAGGGATTGCTATAAAGTTCCGTAGCACACCTGTTATTGTTACCTGTCTGTAGGCTTGGTTTGATGTTTATTCAGACTATTCCATGTAACTACATGCCCAGACAGACATGCAGTAAGCAAAGTAGTTGGTTCTTAAGCTGAAACAAGCTGTGCCCCTATTTTCCATTTAACGACTAGCGTACGTTGCTGGGATTTATAAGGAAATGTACCAACAGGAATTTGACTACCTGGAGCTCCATTGCTGTTTATTTCTAATCCCTAGAATCTCTTAATGGAACTAAACAATTCAATCCAAATTATCCCTATCATTATACCGGATTTATATAAAGAATTTAAATTTTTTTTCCTTTCTGTATTTGTTCATGTAATATATTGTGTATTGTTTTCGCCAAATAACTAGTATGGTTATTACTGTATGGGACGACATTATGGGAATTCTGCTGTCTATTTAAAGGGCAGCTAAAGCTATACAGAATCAGAAAGGAAACAATAGATGCCATTCTCCTTTGATTCTATATTGTTTTGAGGCTTTAGTTGCCCTTTAAATGGACAGCAGATTTCCCATACATTAGTCCCATACAGTAATAGCCATACTGTATATCACTATGAGAGTTTTACTGTCCGTTTAAAAGACAGTACCTTCTGTGGGCATTCTTCTCTGGCATCCTATTTTGGGCATCCTTCTCTGTAGGAACTTACTTTAGAAATCCGGCAACCGCTCACTGTACTGATGCGCCAGGGACGTGGCTACTTGGCGCCGGGCATGACGTCACACATCTTAACGGGAGCGAGCGCTGCCGGATTTCTAGTAGAAAATTACTGACTACTGATTTTACAGCCTGAAAACCTCGGTTTATACTCGAGTATATACGGCAGCCGGGGTTGATGTGTGGATCCTTCAGTGTAATCTACAAATAACCCTATCCACAGCTTTATAGTATAATTAATAATGCGGTGAAATAATCTACAACCATTATAATGTGATAATTCACCTTCTGCTGGGTGCGTGTGCGTTGAATATATGGTAGACCTTATAATGTAACATTGTGTGAGATAGAGAAGATTTGTGTTAGGTGTGTAAGGCTAATGACCTAAGAAATACATCACCTGTTTGAACTAGAGAAGGGAACTTACAGCTGTTGGGGTAATTGTAGGATCACCAGGGATTGCTATAAAGTTCCGTAGCACACCTGTTATTGTTACCTGTCTGTAGGCTTGGTTTGATGTTTATTCAGACTATTCCATGTAACCTACATGCCCAGACAGACATGCAGTAAGCAAAGTAGTTGGTTCTTAAGCTGAAACAAGCTGTGCCCCTATTTTCCATTTAAAACGACTAGCGTTACGTTGCCTTGGGATTTATAAGGAAATGTACCAACAGGAATTTGACTACCTGGAGCTCCATTGCTGTTTATTTCTAATCCCTAGAATCTCTTAATGGAACTAAAACAATTCAATCCAAATTATCCCTATCATTATACCGGATTTATATAAAGAATTTAAATCTTTTTTTTCCTTTCTGTATTTGTTCATGTAATATATTGACATGTTATTTTGCGCAGGCAGCTGTTTTATCTATACTGTCTGTAATTACATATACACACTGGAAATGATTAAATCCTTATGGCTGAGGTTTATAGCGTTCAACCTAGTAAAGCGATATATTAGAATACTTATCCCACTCAAGGACCCCCGAATCCCTCCTATGACATGCCCAGATTCCACCCACGGCCATGCAGCTTTCACTGATCCAGAATGCAGTAGTGTTTGAACAGGGCACACGTTACTATAACTCGATGACCTTGCAGATATCTTTAAAGGGTTAATGTTATGTTTCCCTATGATCCCATAATTCCACCCTACTGACCCCTTTTAATGAGAATATTTCACTACAATAATGAAGTTTGTATAGCGAGAAGAGGAAGGTTATTTCCCCTGCGGTTTCTCGCCCTCGTTGATTATAACAGGACTAATGTAAAGTAAAGATACAGTCTGTGATAATTAACCATCTGGGTCAATGAGGATGAATATATATATATTTCTCTTGGAGGCCACCTTTCTATTGGAAAGTCGTTCATGGTTTTCCCTAGTAGTTAAGGTGTTAAAAGGACTCGCACTATACGGTGTATTTAGTATGTTCCATTTTCTATTTGAAGGTTTTATTGCCTCTGATATGACTTCCAGAAACTCCAGCACCCAGTTGTGGCTGATCACACACTACCACGAGCTGGGATCTCTCTACGACTACTTACAGGTGACCACACTGGACACGGTGACCTGCCTACGAATCGTCTTGTCCATAGCCAGCGGCCTGGCCCATTTGCACGTAGAAATATTTGGCACTCAGGGGAAACCGGCCATTTCTCACAGGGATCTGAAAAGCAAGAACATCTTGGTGAAGAAAAACGGCCAATGCTGCATAGCAGATCTAGGTAAGGAGACCCGTGTCATTCTTTGGTTTGGAATGAGGAGCCATTAATATTGAATGTATTTTCTGTTGTAGAGTGTTTGTAAGATTCGCAACACAAACCCTTCTAATACTTGGGATTAAGGTAACGGGTTAATGTGTGCACATGGACAGAGTTGGGGGTTAATGTGTACACACGGACAGAGTTGGGGGTTAATGTGTGCACATGGACAGTTGGGGGTTATAATGTGTACACACGACAGAGTTGGGGTTAGTGTCACACGACAGAGTTGGGGGTTAATGTGGCACATGACAAGTTGGGGTTATGTGTCACACGGACAGAGTTTGGGGGTTAATGTGTGCACACGACAGAGTGGGGGTAATGTGTGCACACGGACAGAGTTGGGGGTTAATGTGTGCACACGACAGAGTTGGGGGTTAATGTGTGCACACGGAGAGTTGGGGTTATTTGCACACGGACAGATTGGGGGTTAATGTGTGCACACGGACAGAGTTGGGGGTTAATGTGCACGGCAAGGGGGGTAATGTGTGCACACGGACAGAGTTGGGGGTTAATGTGTGCACACGGACAGAGTTGGGGGGTAATGTGTGCACACGGACAGAGTTGGGGGTTAATGTGTGCACACGGACAGAGTTGGGGGTTAATGTGTGCACACGGACAGGATTGGGTTTGTGTGCACACGGACAGAGTTGGGGGGTAATGTGTGCACACGGACAGAGTTGGGGGTTAATGTGTGCACACGGACAGAGTTGGGGGGTAATGTGTGCACACGGACAGAGTTGGGGGGTAATGTGTGCACACGGCACGAGTTTGGGGGTTAATGTGTGCACACACAGAGTTGGGGGTTAATGTGTGCACACGGACAGAGTTGGGGGTTAATGTGTGCACACGGACAGAGTTGGGGGTTAATGTGTGCACACGGACAGAGTTGGGGGTTAATGTGTGCACACGGACAGAGTTGGGGTTAATGTGTGCACACACAGAGTTGGGGTTAATGTTGTGCCACGACGGAAGTTGGGGGTTAATGTGTGCACACGGACAGATTGGGGGTTAATGTGTCACACGGACAGAGTTGGGGGTTAATGTGTGCACACGGACAAGTTGGGGTAATGTGTGCACACGGACAGAGTTGGGGTTAATGTGTCACACGGACAGAGTTGGGGGGTTATGTGTGCACACGGACAGAGTTGGGGGTTAAGTGTGCACACGGACAGAGTTGGGGGTAATGTGTGCACACGGACAGAGTTGGGGGTTAATGGTGCACACGACAGTAGTTGGGGGTATGTGTGCACACGGACAGAGTTGGGGGTGGTATGTGTGCACACGGACAGAGTTGGGGGTAATGTGTGCACACGGACAGAGTTGGGGGTTAATGTGTGCACACCGACAGAGTTGGGGGTTAATGTGTGCACACGGACAGAGTTGGGGGTTAATGTGTGCCACACGACAGAGTTGGGGGTTAATGGTTGCACACGGACAGAGTTGGGGTTATGTTGTGCACACGGACAGTTGTGGGGTTAATGTGTGCACACGGACAGAGTTGGGGGGTAATGTGTGCACACGGACAGAGTTGGGGGGGTTAATGTGTGCACACGACAGAGTTGGGGGTTATGTGCCCACGGACAGAGTTGGGTGTTAATGTGGTGCACACACAGAGTTGGGGGTTAATGTGTGCACACGGACAGAGTTGTGGGTAATGTGTGCACACGGACAGAGTTGGGGGTAATTGTGCACACGGACAGAGTTGGGGGTATGTGTGCACACGGACAGAGTTGGTTTATATGTGTGCACACGGACAGAGTTGGGGGTTACTGTGTGCACACGGACGAGAGTTGGGGGTTAATGTGTGCACACGGACAGAGTTGGGGGTTATGGTGTGCACACGGACAGAGTTGGGGGTTAATGTGTGCACACGGACAGAGTTGGGGGTTAATGTGTGCACACGGACAGAGTTGGGGGTTAATGTGTGCACACGGACAGAGTTGGTTTCTATTGACGTGTGCACACGGACAGAGTTGGTTTCTATTGACGTGTGCACACGGACAGAGCTGGGGGGATAGAGCTGTTTTTTATTAATGTGTACACACGGTTAGAGCTGGTTTCTAGTATTATTATGATTAATATTGATTTATATAGTGCCAACATGTAGTCATACATTACATACAGGGTAATACATGTTATACAATGTCATACATATTACACAGGTAATACAAAATACGAGTAAACAGTGATGAGTTTCTTACAGCAATACCGTGATACAATAGGAGAGACGACCCTGCCCAAAGAGCTTACAGACTAGAGGATATGGGGTGAGACATAAGGTTGTGAGAATCGGTAGGCTGTAAATTAGATTGGCAGTGGAGTGTGAAAGGCGGGTTGGATCATTGGGTAGTAAGAGGGTAATGTTTAGGACAGGTTGTATGCTTGCCTGAAGAAGTGGGTTTTAAGCTTACGTTTGAAGGTATTAAGGGATGGTGAGTGACGGACAGACCGAGGAAGTTCCAGTTCCAGAGCAGAGGGGTTGCACGAGCAAAGTCCTGAATACGGGCATGGGAAGAGGTGAGAAGGGGGGATGAGATGTTGCATCTGGGACGATATCGGTGGATCAGCTCCGAGATGTATGAAGGGGCTGTGTTGGATAGTGCTTTATAGGATAGGGTAAGCAGCTTGAACCGGATCCTTTGCGTGATGGGCAGCCAGCGGAGGGACTGACAGAGAGGAGAGGCATTAGAGAAGCAAGAAGAGAAATGAATGAGCCGGGCAGCAGAGTTGAGGATGGATTGAAGCGGAGCCAGGCGATTGTTGGTAAACCACACAGGAGTGTGTTGCAGTAGTCAAGCCGGGATATGACTAGGGCATGGACTAGGATTTTTGTAGCTTCATTCGAGAGGAAGGTTCGAATGCGGGAGATGTTTTTGAGTTGGAGCCGACAGGAGGAATTGACATGGGGTTTGAAAAAAAGATCGGAATCTAGCGTTATTCCCAGGCAGCAGACAATGAAGGGAGGTTAGCCTGTGCAGTGGTAGGAGTTGGAAGCTGTACGGAGGAGGTAGGGTGCATAGGAAAACCATTTCGGATATTTTCTCTGTGAAATATGAGGCTATTTCATCAGCCGATAAACAGGGCGTAGGCAGAGGAGGAGGCGAACAGAGCAGGGAGTTGAATACTTTAAAGAGCTGTTTCGGGTTATGGGACTGTGTGGATATGAGTGAAGAGAAGTAGTTTTGTTTGGCTAAGGATAAAGCACTTCTGGTCCGGTAGAGGGCATTTTAAATTCAAGAAAGTCTCTATTTTTGTGTACATATGGACAGAGCTGGTTTCTAGTAACGTGTACACATGGATAGAGCTGGTTTCTAGTAACTTGTACACATGGACAGCTGGGGGGGATTTGTTTGTACACATGGATAGAGCTGGTTTCTATTAATGTGCACACATGGTCAGAATTGGTTTCTATTAATGTGTACACATGGACAGAGCTAGTTTCTATTAATGTGTACACATGGACAAAGCTGGTTTCTATTAATGTGTACACACGGACAGAGCTAGTTTCTATTAATGTGTACACATGGACAAAGCTGGTTTCTATTAATGTGTACACACGGACAGAGCTGGGGGGGATTAATGTGTGCGCTTGGACAGAGCTAGTTTCTATTAATGTGTACACATGGACAGAGCTGGTGTCTATTAAAGTGAACACATGGACAGAGCTTGTGGGTGGGGTTAATGTGTACACATGGACAGAGCTTGGGGGTGGGGTTAATGTGTACACATGGATAGAGCTAGGGGGGATTAATGTGTACACCTGCACAGAGCTGGTTGCTGGTTTCTATTAATGTGTACACATGCACATGAATTTAGCTGGGAACGGTTTCCCTCACTTTTTCTGATTCCGCCATACATGTGCAGAGATGGTTTCTATTAATGTGTACACATGGACAGAGCTGGTTGGGGATTAATGTGTACACATGGACAGAGGTAGTTTCTATTAATGTGTACACATGGACAAAGCTGGTTTCTATTAATGTGTACACATGGACAGAGCTGGTTGGGGATTAATGTGTACACATGGACAGAGCTAGTTTCTATTAATGTGTACACATGGACAAAGCTGGTTTCTATTAATGTGTACACATGGATAGAGCTAGTTTCTATTAATGTGTACACATTGTCAAAGCTGGTTTCTATTAATGTGTACACATGGACAGCTGGGGGGGATTAATGTGTACACATGGATAGAGCTAGTTTCTATTAATGTGTACACATTGTCAAAGCTGGTTTCTATTAATGTGTACACATGGACAAAGCTGGTTTCTATTAATGTGTACACATGGACAGAGCTGGTTGGGGATTAATGTGTACACATGGACAGAACTAGTTTCTATTAATGTGTACACATGGACAAAGCTGGTTTCTATTAATGTGTACACATGGACAGAGCTAGTTTCTATTAATGTGTCCACATGGACAAAGCTGGTTTCTATTAATGTGTACACATGGACAGAGCTGGGGGGGATAATGTGTACACATGGACAAAGCTGGTTTCTATTAATGTGTACACATGGACAAAGCTGGTTTCTATTAATGTGTACACATGCACAGAGCACAGAGCTGGGGGGGATTAATGTGTACACATGGACAGAGCTAGTTTCTATTAATATGGACAAAGCTGGTTTCTATTAATGTGTACACATGGACAGAGCTGGGAGGGATTAATGTGTACACATGGACAAAGCTGGTTTCTATTAATGTGTACACACGGACAGAGCTGGTTTCTATTAAAGTGAACACATGGACAGAGCTTGGGGGTGGGGTTAATGTGTACACATGCACAGAGCTGGTTGCTGGTTTCTATTAATGTGTACACATGCACATGAATTTAGCTGGGAACGGTTTCCCTCACTTTTTCTGATTCCGCCGTACATGTGCATTAGTCAATAAAGATCTTCAGCTGGTCATAGGATACCAATTAATATATTTTAAAATTACTATTTAGCTCTCCTTTACATTAACAGATAAAGGGTTGTAATTGTTTTTAAAAAGGGAACGCAAGTTATACCCAGGGTGAGGACATAAAACACTCTGGGGCTGATGCAGTAAGAGGTGCTTTTAAGTTGCAGCAGCCAATTGGATGTTAGATTTTTTACTGGGTTACTCCCCCCCCCCCCCCCCAAACTAAATTTTTATATTAACTTAATACTTAATCCCCCCCCCCACACACACACACACAAACACACCTCCCCCAAAACCTAGAGATCGCTTGGTTTTACAATGCTGCCAGACGCTCCTAAACATACTTACCTGCATCCCATCTCTTGCCAGCTCCCACTGATCAGTGGCGGCCGTCAGTCAAAGCTGTGGTGCTTATGTTGGTCACTAACAGCCATTACTAGTCCGGCCTCTTGTGTTGCTGCTAGTGCATGGGAAGCTTAAATTCAAATTTTAGTTGGGGGGTGAAGATGCCCTTTAACAGCCCCTCTGTCCTTACCCCTAGGAATTCAGCAGATGGGGGTTACAGGTCATTATCCTGGGTACAGTTCTTCTTTAAATGGGCCCCCACAAATCCTAAATAAGGCTCCTGCCTGTCATATTGCTAATGTGAAAGCGGAGATATGATTGTGTCCCCAGTGGGTCACGACTGGCACAATTGTTATTGATCCACACATCATCCAATGACTGGGCACTTGGACTCCCTGTACTTGGGGCTGTTCCTGTTTGCTGTTCTCACATTTCATTGTTAAATAAATCTAGCACAGTACACTGCAATGGTTAAACCCGGTTTCTAAAACCTGGATAAGAATCTTAGCAGACAAAAGGGAAGGGGGTGTCTCGCTCTACTTCTTACCACGGGAGAGCTTGGCCAGGAGAACTGGTTCTGCACAGCTACACGTGCCCTTGTGGAAGGGCAAACAGAGGACTGCAGCATTTAGAAGGGAAAGCGGAAACTGAGCAGCAATTAATGAAATAAAGGGGACAAAGGAATCAATGGGAGGCGGAATGAGTGGAACTGGAACACAAATGATTGAGGATTCTTTGCTAAAAAAAATGGGGAGTGTTACATTTGTTTGTGGCCCCCATTTTGTTATTGGACCCATCCTACCAGGTATCATGTGAGCAGGGTGTAATTAACCCTTTGTGGATAATTAAGTAGGATGTTCCCATAGATTGCCCTCAATGCTAAGCAATCAGGATATGCTGTGCTCCTCATTGGCTTTTCTTAAAGGAGAACTAAACCCAACATTTTTGACTCCATAATCTGAAAATATTCTAAAAATACAAACTAAAATCCCACTTCTGTAAATAGGATTCAAGTAAATGTAACCCAGTGAAAAACTGGATGAAATAAACCCCTGACCTCAGTCACATGCTCTCTGTCCTGTAAAATGATTGGCTAGAGTCTACCAGTGGGTTTGACTAACTGTTACAAGTTCCTGCAGTATCTTAGGACTGAGCATGTGTAAAGAACATAATGGTCAGTGACCACACTGTGTGATACTGGAATGCTGGGAAATAAAACACAAACCTCATGTTAGAAAGTTAAATTTCCCAACAATAATGTGAAAATGAGAGTTGGGACACGAATTACCTTATATTTAAGGGCATGTCCACCCCCAAAACTAACTATAATCCCCCCAACTACTGGCCCCATCATGTAGTGCAGTTTAATCCTTACCTACACTCCAGCTCCATAGGGTTCTCCTGTAGTCCCCCCCCCCCAAAGTCCCAAAAAACTGCCCACCAGGAGGTAGCAGGTCCATATAGGACACTCGGAGATCATGCCATGCGTACTGCAGCCCTTCTCCCCCTCCCTCTCCCTCCCGTTCTGCTATCCCTCCCCCAACATAAAACCCTTCATGGCAGCCTTCCCCCATTCCCCCAGCCCCAACCGCATAAATTTTATTTTTAGAAAGCTCCCCAACTTTTACATACCTCTCCGCTTTCTACGCGGAAGTGAGCTGCGCAGCCGCATCCGTGATTGGCTGCCGCTCAGCCAATCACAGACGCGGCTGCCGGTCCCGCCCCTCTGCTTGCATTTCCTCGCAAGCAGAGGGCCGGGAGCGCGGCGCAGGAAAGAGGGGAGGTAAGTAGAGTTTGGGGGGCTTTCTAAAAAAAAAAATGCGGTTGGGGCTGGGAGCCCAGGGGGAAGAACATATCAAAAATTTTATTTCAGGGTGGACATACTCTTTAAGGTGTTTTTCCTGAAAAAGTGTTGTTCTGAGGCTTTACATGTCCTTTAACCATATTTATTGCAAGTGCTCTAAATATTTTATATAGACGTAAAGTTGCTGCAACTTTGTGTCTTTAGAAAAACAAGGAGGAATTATTCCCTGTTCTTCAACGATAAACATAACGGATAACAGATCTGTTGGGCTTATTCTGAAATCGCTCGTTGGTTTTAGTTTCACATCATTACCCGCTTTCCTGCTCAAATATTCAATTACTCTTTAAGTAATACAATCACAGCTGTAATTACCAGTAAGCTCGTCTCATCTACGTTTTAACTACACCTAATAGCTACCACGATACTGTTGTGAATTAGCCTTAATTATGCTGTGCTGCTCTTTAGAGAACATTGGCTTTGGAAACCTCCGAAATCAATTACAAATATATTTTTGGCATAGGCCTCCGTTTTGATTACAGCTGCTAAAAATGGACACTAGGGGCCGGTAATGAAACAGACCTTTAAGGTTTTTTTAAATGTAGTTTCTCAGTTCTTCTTTCTTCTTCTCTTTGACTATAATCATAAAGTATAAAATAATAAGTGCAAATATTTATGGATTTAACATTAACTATGATAGCCTTTTTATTTATTTGTAAGGGCCCAAATCCCTACATGTCCATTAATATTGTATGCTATATCCCCCCATTTTCCAAAAGTCACAGGCAGTGTGATTTGTATAACTGATCAAATGTTGGTACCTGCTGAGCCCACTAGATGGCAGCATTTATTTGTCAGTTTCTGTACAAATCCTTGTTGTGTAGTCATCTGCAACCATGACAGTCAAAATAACCCTCAGGGAACTGTAGTTTGGCAACAGCTGGAGTCTCAAGGACTGCAGATTCTTGCTCTAAATGGTTGCATGCAGGACTTTGTCTTCTGTCTTTGGTATTTATCTGGTGGTATTATTATTATGTGGCATTAATGCAAGTTGGCCTGACTTGAATCTGACTATTGCTCATTTGAAATATTTGATGGGTCTCCTATCTGATTATTAAACCCTCCAAGCCCCCCCCCCCCCCCCCCCCTCCCCATGTTGCTTGGTATTTTCCGGAATCCGGGCAATTTTGCAGTTGCTTAAATCTGCTGCAATGCTATTCCAGGATTAGCGCCTTGGTCTTTATACAGAGAAGGTACCATACTTATGTATATGTCAACATTATAAGCTTTAGTGAGACAGTGTCCTCTAGTGGCCACATTGATATCTTTCCCGTGTATATGTTGTGTGTATAAGATGAAACCAGAATGTTGCAGTTCTATTTGCTACAAAGAACAATCAGGGCGCATTGTTAATTGTTTTTACATGTTTCAGGGCTCGCAGTTATGCATTCACAATCCACTAACCAGCTAGATGTCGGAAACAACCCGCGCGTAGGAACGAAGCGTTACATGGCCCCTGAAGTTTTGGATGAGACGATACAAATCGATTGTTTTGACTCTTACAAGAGAGTTGACATTTATGCATTTGGTCTTGTCCTCTGGGAGGTCGCCAGACGAATGGTCAGCAATGGTAAGTCGTGTGTCCAGCCCATAGAGCTAACCTATCACCCAGTGAGGCGGAATCTCGTGTGTTTGCTTGTACACATTCTGCCATCTGGCAAAGGATGTGACTTTGTTAGAGAGGAAAATAACTATTATGTTAAAGGAGCTGCGTCCTGTTTGAATATTTAAAGCAATAATTACATTTTTAATAATGTATAATAATATATTAATATATAATAATATAATATGTATATATTAATGATATACAATGTCAATAACAGATTTAATTTCCTTTAAACAATTCCAAAGTCAGCCATGTGTGACCCAAGTTTTAGGTTGATTTATTTAATTGACCCTCTGAGCCAACTCGGTCCGTTTGCCTGGGGAATGAACAGCCCAGTCAGTTTTTATGTTCTTAACAATCCTTTTTGACCAATCAAAACACAGCAATGATGGCCAGTCCACAGATAGGGCAGTGATGGTTATTTTGTTTTTTCGCCCTATAGCTTGACATGTGTAACATTTGCTTTTCAAATTAGTTACAATTGTATGTGGATTGTCCCTCTATCCAATAGTACGTGGGGTGTGGAAACCTCAGTATAAATGTTCTATAATTAAACCTGGAGTATTTCCAGGTAGACAGGTGAGGTAAGGTGAAATTGGGTAATTGACTCTGTAGCCTTTCCCTTTCAGTTTATTTACTGACCAGGAACTTCTATCCACAGTTGTGCAGCTAGAGCTTAAATGTAACTACCGTGTGTAAGAAGAATATTTTAATTAGGGTTGGTAAACACTGATTCTAAAGGTTCGTACACATGCTCAATTTCCGAGAGAGGGACAACCCCGACAGCCAACCGCTATATGGAACGAATGGCCGTTTCAGCCAAGAATTGTCCGTGTGTATGTGTTCGGTCGGGGGTCGATCCGCTAGGCGGGTCAACGAACGACCCCCGAATGAACACATACACACTCAGAAATTGAGCGCATGTACGAAACTTAAGTCTCACCCAATCATATGACCTCATATAGACTATTCAATTGGTTGGGAAAGATATCATCCGTGTCAATCGTCAGTCCAGAGCCGCCCATGTGTACTAGCCCTTAAAGGAAGACTGCACTGTAAACATTAACTATTTAGAAATGAAAAGAACCTGGAGCAGGGATGTAAGATTGAGAATTCCTGTTAGGTGTCCAGCACCTAACTATATTAAATATAGGGCTGAGGCCAGGAGAAAGCCTGGCAAAAGCAGTTTTGTTCATGCTGGCTCCTCACAGAAACAGAAATCCGACTTCCCTGGCCCAGGTTCTTTAAGTTTTGTTTTTAAAAAAAACTTGTTCTCGTAGTTCCCCTTTAAGCTCTGTACACGTTAGATAATTGTCATCTGAAACGACCAAACACAACTGACAATAATCTAATTGTGCACGGAATTTCTCAGACACCGTTAAGTGATCCATCCTGACAGATCACTTATCACTATCGAACAATAGGTATGTACATAGGTTTAGAGCCATTGGCTCGTGTTGATCTAGCTTTGGGCCTTTTTTTATTGACTGTGCAGTTTAATTGAAAAAAAAATCTGAAACGCTGTCGGCTTTTTATTCAAAAGAACAAACATCTGTTGCTATGAAAACATCTCCCCTACAGGTGTGAGTAACACCTAGAACAGCAGATGTTCTGGTCTGATAAAGGAATTACCTTTTCATCAGAGGAATTTAAGAGGTTTGTCAATACTTGTCTGTCTAAGCTGTCACCATAGTCACTCCCTTTCCTTAAGGAAACAGATTAGCAGCCAGACAATGATGCTCGTAACTAGCACTATGAGAATGACTAACCTGTTTCTCTTCTTGTCTAGCATTGTTTTATGTTCAGCTACTGGAACTAGACAAGGGCAGCCCTTATGCTGTGTCAGTAGGCGCTTTGGGGCCCAGACACATTATATGTATTAAGTGATTTATGGTGTGGTGCAATTCAAACTCTTAAAATCCGCTCATATTTAATATAAGCAGTGAGAGTAAAAGAACTTGTGGTGTGGGACATGGAACCTTATTTGGTTTGTGAGTAGAAATTGCCATACTTGTCAATACCCATGTGGCAGACCTGTGGGCCGTGAAATATATTGATTGGTGTGCAGGTTGAGCATCAATGGTAGAGGCTGAACACAACCGGCTGAAATCTTTGGTTAACCTTATCATGGTTTTTAATCACTTGGGGGGGGTGTAATTTTTTTATTTAATTAGTGATGCCGTAAATGTGTTTTTTGCTGCTGACTAAATCATGTCATTTGTTTGACAGAGAAATGATGTTCATTTATTCAATATTTAGTACGGGGTTTCATTTGCACAGTAACCTACAAACCATTTGGCTTTAATAGCTCACTAGTGTCACTGGCATTCTCTCAAAACAAATCTTTGTGGTCATGTGACAATCCATTGTGTGATTGGATAGCATCACTGATGGTCTTATCATATTTCGTATCCAGTTGTTCACTAGCCGTGTGTGGGTCCATCAGTAAGTCCATTTGCTGAATTGATGTACAGTGAGCTGCTCTCCCACCAGACATCCTTCTGATCCACTCATTTAGCCCGTGTCCTGAATGTATAGATCAGTGCCATCCTATTACCCACATCTTTGTTTGATTTAGTAGAGACATGTATTATAGCAATAGTGACCCTCAGTCTCATTTTTTTGTGGCACTTAAAAGCCAGCAATAAGCTTGTGCAGAAAAGGTCCCATAAAAGCAGTCGTTCCTGCTATATCGACTGCATGGGTAAGCTTTGTGAAACCCACAAGAACACTGAAAAGACTCAAACTTCTAATCTCTATTACATTGATTAACGTGCCTTTAAATCTTCATGGCAAGGGACTCTCCGTGTGCCCCCTGATTGTGTGTTAGTATGTCCCCCCCCTCAAAATAGAGCAAACATGTTACCAAGCATTAGTCAATACTCAATCCCTCTTCTGTGTATTTTCTCATAGGCATTGTTGAGGACTACAAGCCTCCATTTTATGACGTTGTACCGAATGACCCTAGTTTTGAAGACATGAAGAAGGTTGTCTGTGTGGATCAACAAAGGCCAAACATTCCCAATAGATGGTTCTCAGATCCAGTAAGTATTAACAAAGACGTTACAGCCATTACGGAATAAGATGTTCCTAGAGGAATGAACCTATTGTGTCCTATTTATATTCTTATGTAAATAAATAAATAAATGTAGCAGCCAAAGGGTCTAAAAATGTATTTTTGCCCATGAATTGGACTTCTGCATAGAGATGTGGCAAGCTGAATTTGTGGAAAATTGCACATGCTAGTTATGTTGGCAGCCTGTGTTCTAGCCAATGTCCCAGTGGTACCAGGCATGCTCAGTGAAAGAGAGGATGTTCCCCACCATGTCTTTAACTGGATCCACATATCCAATTACAGGGAAGTGAAGCTTGCCCAGCTTACATCAAGTCCAAGAAGCTTTATGATTTGTGCACTTTCACTTTTGCAGGTTCATAATTTTTTAGTCAAGAAATGCAGTGATTTTGTTTGTCTGTGTTTTATAATACACACAGGTGCATGGCTAGTCATTGTGCAGAATATATATAGGTGCATGGCTATTCTGTCTAATACATACAGGTGCATAGCTAGACTGTCTGTATAATATATACAGGTGCATGGTTAGTCCTTGTATAATATATACAGGTGCATAGCTAGTCATTGTGCAGAATATATATAGGTGCATGGCTATTCTGTCTAATACATACATGTGCATAGCTAGACTGTCTGTATAATATATACAGGTGCATGGTTAGTCCTTGTATAATATATACAGGTGCATAGCTAGTCATTGTGCAGAATATATATAGGTGCATGGCTATTCTGTCTAATACATACAGGTGCATGGCTAGTCTGTCTATAATATATACAGGTGCATGGCTAGTCTGTCTATAATATATACAGGTGCATGGCTAGTCTGTCTGTATAATGTATACAGGTGCATGGCTAGTCTGTCTGTATAATGTATACAGGTGCATGGTTAGTCCCTGTATAATATATACAGGTGCATGGTTAGTCCCTATATAATATATACAGGTGCATGGCTAGTCTGTCTGTATAATATACACAGGTGCATGGTTAGTCCCTGTATAATATATACAGGTGCATGGTTAGTCCCTGTATAATATATACAGGTGCATGACTGGTCTGTGTACTATAAGTACAGGTGCATAGCACATTTTTATTTTAATTAATAATTGAAATGTTAGAAAATTGCAGTGATTTTGTAGGAAAATCTATATATCCTATTGTTTATTATAATGTAAATGTAATAATCGTACACAATTGGTAAACTGGAAATCTGCCCACCAAGCTAAAATTTTTGCAGCTGCTTATGGGTTGAATGATGGAACTCCAAGGAGAGTTTATATTTTTTAAAATTACTTCATTATGGTAAACACAAAATGTGCGCAGTTGTTTATAAGTTAACAATGGGGCACAGGAGCGAGGGGTTTATTTTTCTAGTTTATATGTGGATGACCCTTACTAAATGTCTTTTTTCTTTTCTAGACTCTAACATCCCTTGCTAAGCTGATGAAGGAATGCTGGTACCAGAATCCATCTGCAAGACTCACCGCCTTACGTATCAAAAAGACTTTAACCAAAATTGACAATTCATTAGACAAAATGAAATCTGACTGTTAAAAAGAAAAGAAATCTTATGACACTGCCATGAAATCCGTGCATAGTCCATGCAGTCAAAGAAGAAACTTTTCTACAGTGCTTGCCTGCTGAGGTGTAGACTTTATTTCGAGCAATTTATTTGTAAGGGAAAATCTCACAAAGCTATGAACTTCTAATACACAAAATGCAAAATGGTGCCTGCCCATTTGGTGGTGCAGTGACCAACCATTTAAAAAAAAAAAGGACTATATAAGAAACAGCTGAACACCTCATTCAGCAGATCAACCATTTAACACAAATGCACCTTTTTTTTTTCTCAACGACAGAGGAATACAAAAGATTTATGGAATGGATTCCGGGGAGATCTCGTTTGTTTCTCGATTTATTGTGCTTTACCGTGCATATTTATCCTACACCGAATTCCAGATTTGCTACTGCTAAAGTGTTTACAATACCATATTGCATTTAGTAAAAGTCGTTTTTTTTTTTTCCTTTGAAATAAAATCTCGGGACAGTATGTAACCTGCCTGTTTGAAGACAATCTCACTATGGAACTGTGCTCAGAGAATCATGGGCATCTCAATAAAGGACTTCCAAGCCAAAGGCCAGATATTCAGGAAGTGGTTTCAGGACAGATCTGGGCATTACTAGAGGTTTCTAGAGGAAATGAAAGCAGTTCTCGGACGCTATCCTGATCACTCCGACAACAAAAAAGTAAAAGATGTTTTTGTAATCAGCAATATTGCGTGTGCTTCTACGTTTTATTGCACTAGCAATTTCCTGCATTCCTTACTTGCACTGTTACTGTTCATTTTTATGACAGATGCCAAATATATGGTTGGCTGTGTATGGATCTGTGTTTCCGAAATACACCGATTTATTTTGGGAGGGGGAGGGACAATGAAAAGAAAGGAATTGTCAGATTTAGGTATATTTTACACGTGTACTGATGTTTACAATAATGCTGAACATTAGGATTTTTTTTTTTTTGTGTTTCCAAACTTTTGGAAATTTATTTATTACTCGCGCACTTAACGGTTTGCTATCATAAAAAAAACTGAAAGGCGCGCAGTTACAGTTCTACTTTGTGGTCTCCTTTTTTCTGTTTTTCTTTTACACAACAAATTTTTGTAACACAATATGAAAACCAGTTTAATGCTCTCACATTGCAATGTCACGTTCTGTTTGTCCTATAGAGACGAGGGCGAACGGCAAGCACGCTTACGTACCCGCGCTCTCTCTGCGTTTCAGTTAATCATGTAAAACCGGTATTGCCGTCACTCAACATTTTCCTGCTAGTATTTTACTGACATAGTAATTGACATAAATGAAAAATTGCAATAGAAAATTAGGATATTCAAATGGGGAAAATGCATTTCTTCTCGGATATTATACATATCTATATATCTATGTGTAGGTATATAGATATATGCATTGTAAAGTCTGCAAGAAAATAACTATTTTGTTTTAATCTACTTTTTGTATTTAGTAGTTATTTGTATAAATTAAATAGAATGTTTTGAAGTCTAACAAAGGATGTTTTGGCTTTTTTGTTTAACTTTTCACTTCTAACATTTTGTGGTCAAATTTTCTGGTGAATGGGCGAAATGGCTGTTTGGTCGAGCCTCGGTGACAGATCCACCCAGTGGATGTTAATAAACATTGTACATAGCGGGTGCCCCCCCCCCCCACTATCTTAATGTGTATGAGAAACATGAGACTTGAATAGTTTCCTGTCCTATATATCTGCCACAACCTATTCCATGTTGGCTTTTTACTAGGTTGCTGCAGATTAATAGGACGGGCAAACTTTTAAACCTTATATTGCATCAACCCCTGGATTTTAAGGCAGTCCATATACTGCACAATAGCTGCATGATGTTAAAGGGGAACAAAAGCCAAAATAAACTCAGTTCCCTCTTTAGCTTGTACCCAGGGTGAGGAACCAAACAGTTAGCATTTTAGGTCCTCACCTGGGGAACAGCTAAAAGGAGCAGGTTTTTCTTTTGACTTTTATGGGTTTTAGATACACCGACATTTCAGTCCTCTCCATTAAAACACCAGGAAGGAGCTGCCATAGAAGGCAACTAGTCTGTTTCCTAATGACTGATTAGAAATATGGGGAAATGTATTTGAAAGGAATAGTAAATTAACGGGCAACTGTACTTTCTAAATATCTACATTTCCCAGGGAGATATTAAAACCTACCCTGACCCCTACTTTCTATGAGAAGTGGAGCTGTCCATAGATCTTGTTCATCTCTAACATTACGTAACAGTGAGCTGTCTTACAAGCGGACCCCTATTTATTTTAGACTACAATAAGAAGTCACGGTTTGTTCTACACAGTTCGTATACTGACGATACTTTTCGATAGTCGCATGTAAAATGTTAATTGTACCTAGATGCACCATACATATGGTTCGAAAATTCAATTCGTTTGCTGAATTTTGTCTATTGTGAGGTTGCTTTTACATTTAATCGGAACTACGATCATTTAACCAATCTACTAAAAAAAGACTTTCCTGATCATGTTACAATTGATATTATAATCCGATATCGGCGTAATAAGGTCTGGGAAACAATATTTTTGGCCCAATCAATGGAAATGTCTATTCACATGTCTGATCGTAATATCGTCCCAGTGTATGGACACCTTGTGCATATTTGTGTGTTGTCGTGTGCAGGAACTTAGCATACTATAACTTACACCTACATGCATCAAACTTACCTTTCCCATAATTAGTGTTGTATTTTGGTTTAAAAAAAAAAATAAATCAAATAATAAAGCTGCGTGCACACGTTCATTCTTCCTGGGCACAGTGCAAAATGATATTCAGGGGAGCAATGCTATTTGTAATGCGAGTCCTCCGTATTCCATGGGTACAGAAATCTGCAGACAATGGCCTTCAGAATGATCATCCGTTAGCTGTACGTCGATACATAGCTGAAGGTCTGGGACAGACAAACGCTCGATACGCTGCGTGATGAATTCTAATTCTACACCCAATGGGATTTTCTGAATTTGCAGAACACTGGGTAATAGCTGCATATCCTAGTGGTATCGGGATCTAGACTCTAGTGTTTTGTGCCTCTTTTTCTGTGAATTAATAAAAACAAGCAAACACTATTCCACATCACACTATGAATGATGGTAATTTAACTAATTTTACACATGGTTCTAGGGGGATACATCTATATTATATACTTGGTCTAACTCCACAGGTTTAAATACCCACATGGGGTTTAATGTCTCACATTTTTTTCTTTTATCTAGCAAGCAGGAAACGTTCCCAAATGTCCTGTGTTTATTCAGGTTTCTATACACGTTACCTTGTGTGTTTTACAGTCTCACATAATTGGGTTGTTAAATAAAATGAACTGAAAGCACTCGGGGAATGTCTCCAATAAATGGTTTATGACTTTCAGCTCTTTGGTTGAGGCCAAACCGAACCGGATGGTAATGCACGCGTTTAACGCACGTTAGGCCGTTTACGAGGGGATTTGAGCAATAACACGGAATCGGAGCACTTGCGATCCTCAAGAAAAAATGATCACATGAGTTCCGAAAAGGGAGGACACACAAGTGTTGCCTAGCCCTGAAATAACGCAATTTTGGGACGATTGATTGGCTAGAGCCATTTCAGTTGACAGCAAGTACTTTTATGGCCCGATTTTAAAGATCGCAATCTATCTCTGGGGGGGGGGGGCATCTTTTGATTTGGGGGTGGAGATACCATTTAGGAGATTGTCCTCACCTTAGGTACCATTAATGGACAGAAGTGGAGGGGAGTGGGGAAGGTATGTATAACTGTCCTTTAAATAGAATGTATGCATTATGAATTGGTGGTGCACTAGCATTCGAACTTGTGATTGACATGTCCAGTGTACCCACCGTGACTGTACGTTGAAAGTCGTAGGAAATGGTAGATAGAGAGGAGAAAATATAACTAAAGATGAGAACCACCCGTGATGATAAAGCCTCGATACCGTCCGATCTGATGGAATTGGGACTTTATAGTCACTGTAGCGCATTTCCCACGGTCACTCAGGGTGTCTCCCTGTACTAAAGTATCGGAGTCGGCCGTGGTCGTGGGAAACTTGCAGTCCGAACATTCTCCCTATGCTGTGTATATGCTGATGAAGACGAACTGAGTGTCGTCGAAACGTTGAAATAAAGTTTACTGTTTGGAATTGAGAAAACACTGTGCCAGGGAACTATCTATATAACATTGAAAATGTTATTAGTTACGTAAAAATGGAAAAATATAATTATATAGCAGATATGGTCCTATTTACATGGGTGATCACCTTAATGTAATTTATTACTAGACTTTATTTCTCCTTTAATAAACCTTGACATGGGTTAAATGGTACGTTACTGTGTCAACCAGAAGTAATCAACTCTAATAAATTAACTTATAGCTGAAACATTCTTGCAGGCGGTGCCATGTTTCTGTGCTCTGTTTATGCAATGTTTTAATTGCCCACCAGATGGCATACTATTCAGTAGAAAGCTCCCATGTTTACACAGTAATTACGGTACCTAGAATCCTCATTGTAAAGAAGCTTCTATTTGCCTGTTGCTTTGTTATCCAATGTTTCATACTGCCTACCAGACTAGCCTACTCTTTGCTGAAGAGGTCCAACAAGGCAAAAACATGTCAGATGTGGGATTCTGCTTTTGTAATCCTCAATTAGCACAAACGAAAGGTTCACCATGAAATTTATCCGGTTCTGTAAACCTGGTTAACAAAAAATAAAGTTATGTGTTTGTTGCTTCTGTTGTAAAATCACAATAGCTTCATACCTGCAGGCGGTAAAGCTTTGGTCTGGCATGTTACTTTTGTGAATGCAACAAATAAAATGTTTACATCCGACAGAAGCCTTGGGCCATACATTGTTATAAGCTGTGAGTGTAGATTTTCTTTCTAAAGGCAGGTCAGTATTAATAAGGAATGTAGTTTAGTTATTGTGTGTATTTTACACAACGCAGAACAATTTTGCCATTCTGTTTATTTAGCTGAATATGATTTTTTTTTTAGAACCCGTAAGAACATTGTGTCCCACTTTACTTTAAAGCAATTTTTGAAATCATTGTTTAAGAATGGAACCCTTGGAATAAAGCGCTTCCGTTGCCTTGATATTGTATTAATGTGCGTGTTGCCACCTAAGTAAACTATTACGATTTCACCCCTGGACACATCTGCAAGGAGTTTGTATGTTCTCCCCGTGCTTGCGTGGGTTTCCTCCAGGCACTCCGGTTTCCCCGACAATCATAAAGACATACTGATAGGTTGTATGTGTAAATAAATGTGCTTAGATTGTAAGCTCTTCGGGGCAGGGCCTGATGTGAATGTATCCATGTAATTGTAAAGCGCTATGGAAGATGTTGGTGCTATATAAATCCACAATAATAATTTAAAAAAAAAAACAGCCCTGGACCACAGCTTCTAAGTGTGCCCTGTGAGAGGCTATGGGGCTGTAAAGCTATTTATTGCCATAGAACTCTGGACAGTAATCTAGCAAAGATACATTTGCTTAAAGGGATACTAACTAATAATGAATTGTTTGGTTACCTATTTATATTAAACCCTCTACTGCCTACTAAAAAGTTGCCCTGCTAGTAAAATAAATTATTCTAGTATTTTTGTTGGATCTGGGAAACGTCCTGTCAAACCAACCATCAACTTGGCAGACCACAAATTATTACTAACATGAGCGAGAGAGCCAAGACTGGGCATTTTGAGTGGCCGGTTGAGAAATCCACATCCTTTCTTCACAGGTCAATAAGTGTCTGGCTATTTACATTGTGAAACAGAGAAAGCTAAAAATAAGGATATGGGATTTCACTCTATTTTGATTCTGTTTTATTGCTTCTGTGTTAAAGGGACGCTGATAAAAAAAATAAAAAACGAACCATTCTTATGACAGAGGATAAATATCCTGTTTATATTGACTGAATTTTTAAAAGGGGAACTAAAGTCTGTTTACTGAAGACTCTGTACAAACCATATTATATTCACCATAATTGCGGTGCTTAAAGGGCATCTATAGTAATTATTTTTAATCTCTATATTCAGAATGTAGGAGATAATACTCATTTGACAGCTCTCACCTGATAGAAAGATGAATAGATACTTTAGATAGACAGGTGATTAGATAGAAAGATAATTAGACAAGATAACAAATAAACACAAACAACTTACACACCAGCCAAATTTTTGTCCCGAACAAGCATTCTCTGCGAGCGAGCGGCCGGGACAAATGAGCGTGCAGAACCTCAGCCGTGATTTATCAACGGACGATTGGGTGACTGAGCTTGGTTATGGCCGGCCGCCCCACACCATCAAATATTTCCGGCCAACCGACTGATCCACAGAACTATCGGTCGGTCAGACGGAAATATCTGTTGGTGTGAAGGTTAAGTAGGCTCAATTGTGTGCAGAGGGTACACCAAGTCTTCCAAGCTTGATAAATGTATATATATATATATATATTCACACAAGAACTCAATAGCAGTATAAAATTCAGATTACAGTCGCGTGGTATTACATGGCCATTCGGTCATAAATGTACGAATGAGGTACTTCTACAATAACAGATTGTGTGAATGTATTTTTAGATGGACAGATAAATACTTGGATTTTAAAAGATATATAGGTCGATAATTAGAAAGATTTGGGAATAGTCTGATAACTAATCTTTATTCTGATCTTAAAAACTGTCGCTAGTAGCGGTGGTTTTTCCAATGAGTAAAGTGCTTTGCAACAAACAAAATATATATAGAAATAGGATCCTCTGTGTTCCAACACTGGTTCAGCATGTTTAGTAAAGTCCTGTGAGTGCCCTCACTGGTGGCGAGTTGGAGGTCGTTTTGGGAGGTTTATGCACCTAGGCATTTGCGGATCTGGATAGGAGGGCGGACGAAGATGGAATTGTTAGAAATAGGATTAGTGCACCTAGTGACTAAATTATTAATATAATACACACAAAACATAGAAGCCTAGTGCACATCCAATTGAATTGCTTACATTTTGTATTACCATTGTATTGCAACTTTAAAAAGCCGGCCCTTCTCTCTGGATAAATTAAAGCAATTAGTTCAATAACTTGGCCAAAATATTTTAAGCCCAGCAACCACAAGGTTTGCTTTATTCTGCTGGGCCCTTACTTTTAACCTTTGTACCTTCTTAGGAGACATATTTCTCAAACATTTTCTTTATATTAGTACCTGCCTTTTATGAAATGAAAGTCCCTGCTGCTCCCAAAACGCGACGCACGATGTGTCTAAGCGTTTGTTTCGGGCGATAATTGGCCCGTGTATGGGCACTTTATCGGCCATTCGGTCAGGGATCATTGCCTGACTGGCTGGGTGGATCTCCGAACATTTCGGCCGATAAAGTGGCCATTCCGGGGGTGGGACCCACGATCGCACGTGTGTACGAACCTTTGCTCTCCAGCTCTAAGTATTTGAACACATGACCCACTTTGAGTGGAGTTCACCTTTCCCAGAAGCTAATTGCTTTAATTTATCCAGAGAGAAGGGCAGGATTTTGATAATACAAAATATAAACAATTCAATTGGATGTGCACTAGGCTTTTAGATCATTTTGTGTGTATTAAACGGCTTTGAGACCAGTATCCCCCAATTGAAGTCAATGGGACGATATCGTCTAGTTTATAAATCTTTATAAATTCCGCCTATAGAGAGACATTAGCTAAATAAATAACCAGATAGACAGACTGACACAGAAATAAATGGATGGTGAATGGACAGATCGATTAGAATTAACATTTGCTATTTTGAGACTACGGTATACTCCTAGTACTACTTCTTGCAGGGCTCTGTATTGTCTTAATATATTAAAAGGGACAAGTGGTCTGGAGTACCTGCTAAAATCTATTGATTCCCTTAACACTGTGTAGGCTGCTCACTGACCTGGTTAAAAGCTTCCCGTCTCCTCCTCCTCTTTGTATTTTTGTTTTTTCACGTTTATATCTGTGATGACATCATAGGCACAAACTTCAAAAACATTGATTTTAAAAGACAGTAAACAGAAAGCTGGAAAAATAACAACTTGCACATAACAGCAATTCCATTCAATGTATGTGTTGAATCTCATATTGCAAAGAATTCATGTGGTGCTGGAGATAACAAGATTAGTTCTCAATGTCAGATTGTGGTTAAGGGGCCCTCCAGTATGAATTAAAGGGCCATTCAACATTCTATCTTCTCTAAATTACATATCTGTACATTTACATCCTCCTGACCCCTTTTATTTATTATTAACATAACAACATGTTTATAACAATATAACATTATTTATGTCACCTAATGTGACCCACCCTCCCAATTCTGCATATACGTTGCTACGCCCACACACACTGCTACTGTAACGTACAATTATACCCACTGGGTGGTTAGGGACGAGGCCTGAGCAGTCCATGGGTGGGGCATAAATAGGCTCTGCCTACAACATTGAGAATATATGTAAATATAACATAATACACCTCAAAAAAAATTACATTTAAAGGGCAAGACCAGCCCCAAAATGAAAACTTACATACAGGTAAATCACCCTCCAAAACCCTAAACGGTAATAGTTTGAAATGTGAAATATATAAGTCTAACCTGAAATCCTGCACAATGTCCTGTTTCCCCAGTTTCTGCTTCCTGGTTCTTCCAGTTAGTAACTGTCAGTTATGGATTTGTCAGTTGACATCACAGCCAATGAATGAATGTTAATCCCCTGTCTGACTCTTCTGAGCATGCCCAGGCTCAGTAAAGGCTCAGTACAGGTTTCTAAATTGCTCAGTTTCCATGAGGCATCCAGAAGCATAGCAGGCATAAAGTAATGAATTCATAGGACAAACTATGATATATCAACATATTTTAAAGAGGCCATTCTTTCTAAAAGATGTTCTTATGAGGGTGGAGTTGTTCTTTAAAACCTCATAAAGGCTCTCCCCTATTAGCCTGGTAGGCCAGACTGAACCTGTGCTAACCCCACACCTCCATGTAATGACCTGCAAAGCTCAGTTTCTTCCTTCTCACTCACAGAGCGGTGGACATGGGAGTTTAAATCTTTTACCCACATGCAGAGCACCTGGAAGAATTTGACGGTTCCTTATATTGTCTAAATGTAGGTTGCGTGATCGAGTGGGTAAATGTTATCTTTGGCATATTGGGGCACACAGCGGGCCGATCAGCTGTTTTTTAACTTGCAATTTCTTACTGTCCTCCTTACCTTGCCTCTCTATACATTGTTACACAGTAATTGATAGTGAATAACGACATACGTCCATCTAGTCCAAATTTTTCACCCTCCTTTTTAAAGGGTATGTCCACCCCCAAACGAAATTTTAGTATGTGCTATGAAAAGGCTGTAAACCTCGACCGCGCAGGTTTACAACTGCCGAAGATGCCCCTAAATGTACTTACCAGCCTTCGTTCCCCCAACGCCTTAGCATCGCGCCTTAGCCAATCACAGGAGCGGATGCCGGTTGAGCCCCTCCTGCTTGACTTCCATGATTGGAAAAAGGCACGCGAGTTAAAGGGAATCTCAACCAGGATTTTAACTTTCTTTTTTCCAGTTTAATTGAAGAACAGGAAGTAAATGCGATATGTCCTACCTCCTGTCCTTCAGTAAAACTTATAGGAGAGCAGAAGAAACTTACCGCGTATCGCTCCAGCGCTGACAGCCTCTGACTACACTGACATCCCCGACGGATCCACAGTCCTTTGCATTGTGTGCGCGAGCATGGACACGCAGCGGAGACTGTCAGTGAAGCCGGCGCTGGAGCGATACGCGGTAAGTTTCTCCTGCAGGAGGTAGGACATAGCGCATTTACCTCCTGTTTTTCAGTTAAACTGGAAAAAACAAAGTTAAAATCCTGGTGGAGATTCCCTTTAAGCAGAAGGCGTCGGGGGAACAAAGGCTGGTAAGTACATTCCGAACAGTTGATCCAGAGGAAGGCAAAAAAAAAACCTGCTGAAAAGAGGGAAAAAATTCCTTCCGGACTCCAAACGACAATCGGAAAGTATCCCAGGATTAACCTATATATACTCCTTTATAAAATGAAGTACCGTATGCCTTGATTTGTGAAGGCCGATCACTGACTCCTGACCCCATGCATTACATTTGCAATCTGTGGGTTTAATTTAAAGGATATGTTCATGCTAAAGCACATTTTCCTGGAATTGTGCATTCTAATGTATGTGTGTTACACAGTTCACATTCAAATACTCAGATACAAACACAAGATCCCCCACTTAAATATACGTCAACAGAAACATTTATTTGACATCAAGGACAAAATTCATAAAACAGTGCTAATATAAACTACAATTAATACCGATCGATAGCGTTCGTTATTTTACGATAAAGCCTGCTTACCTGTAGTTTGCTGTACTTAAAACTACCCATGGTTCCAGCTTCTAGGATAACCAGCCACAATCAATTGGTTATCATGGGAACCGGAACCATGGGTAGTTGTAATTGAGGCAAACTACAGTTATGTGGGCGTTATTGTAAAATAACAATTGTTATCAATCGTTATTTTACATTAACGCTGTTTTATACATTTCGACCCTAGTTTTTTTTATTTTGAACCTTGATAAATAATAATCTCTATTATTGTCCTTTTTTGGACTAGCAGTTTAGTGCTGTACTTTAAATATCTGTAATAAAAGAGTGATCAAAATTATGTCCGTTACAGTCTCAGTCCCTGGGTTGATTCAGTTGCTCAGTAGAGATCTGAGCATGTTTGACCCAACAGCCAATCAGTAGAAATTACTCTTAAGCCTCGTACACACGTTGCATAATTTTCGTACGATGCAGCCGACAAACGTTTAACAACATTATCGTTAATCCTCATAATTGAAACGACATCTGTACACACAGCAACAATAGTCACCAGGATAGTCGTTAGATATAGACGTTCGTACGTAACGTAATGTTCGTATCTTCGCGCAATTACGAAAGCAGCGCATGCGCCTTTTATGTATTTTTCCATAGACCATTAATGATAATCTGCCGACCATGTACAAATATACGATAATCGGCAGAACAAATCCGCCAGGCTGATTGTCGGAAAAAGCCGACAATAGTCGATGGTCGTTGGTCTTGATGCGATATTTTCGTACGAACATCATGCGATTACTCATTCATCGGCTGCATCGTACGACAATTATCCAACAATTAGCAACCACAGCAAACATAGCCAATGGAATGAAATCAATTGATTTTTCTAAAATACAGACAACTTGTAGACTACCAGTATGAGTAATATAGATAAAGAATTTAAATAATAATGTTTTTCCACATCTAAAAATGTACTCTTGGAACTTTGAGTCTTTTGGAATAACACAGGTAATTCAGCTTAACAAATGAACTAAAAGCATTTTTCCCTATGAAGTTAATAGTTGCCAGGGGAAACAGGCATCTCCTAATATGTGTAAATTGCAAAAAAAACAACCTGCAGCATAACGAAGAATGTTTTCGCCTTGAACGCAGGCAGTGACTAAGACACGCCATGTACAAAAGCTTTTTTTTAAAAAAACACGGCCCAAATAAAAACGAAGTGATAACAACTTGAACGGGGAAAAAAATGGTTTAAAGTTAAAACGATCTAAGCAAGAAAACCCGCAAAGATGTGCTGCTAACTTTACAAGGACGTGTATTGTGTTAGATTTGGTACATTAAGATCGTCTCGCTTTGTAACCAAGCCAGGGGTCTTTGACAGAGAAAACTTTTCAGAGACTAGAATAAAACGTGGAGAGTCTTTCATGCAAAACTAGACAGAGGTTGTGGCAGACTTGATTCTTAAAGGTCTTTGTTTCGGGGAAAGCTTGAGATGAACATGTTATTATGTTCTTATAAATCTACTTGTGGAGTTCCATTGTGTGGATGGATAGACTGGTGAATATATACATAAAACATCCTGTGCTCAATTTAACATTCATTGCCATGTGAACGTATTTTAAATTTAATATTTATTAAAAGACAAAAAAAAAAAAACCATACACAGGATTACTATAGCTAATCTATTGGGTGCTGGCCCAGATTTACCATTAGGCACTTATCTAGTCTGTGATTGGAGAGGTGGTTATAAACTTCCCACCCTTATATAGTCAATTTTTATT
The DNA here is from genome assembly GCA_019447015.1 of Hymenochirus boettgeri. Lineage (NCBI taxonomy): Eukaryota > Metazoa > Chordata > Amphibia > Anura > Pipidae > Hymenochirus > Hymenochirus boettgeri. Next base: position 136,807,839 of record CM033477.1, read on the forward strand.
TGCCAAAAATGGGTAATGGGTGTGGTTTGGGGGTGTGGTCTTTGTTTAGGGGTAGGGCTAAGGGTGCCAAGCTTTTGGTGCCTACAGGCTACTGAGGTGTCAATCCGTCCCTGATTGGGTGGAATTGATTCTATCTTTTAGAATTGGTGGGTATATTTGGATCCGGCAAATAAGCAACATCAGACGGTGAAGTAGATACAGGATAACATCAGACAGCACATACATGTGTCACCATCCTACCTAAACACACCTGGAACAGAATCCTAAGATACAAGTTTACTATATGTTTCTAATATAGTGGTAGTAGCACCCCTGTACCTAATGACTGTGACCACTTTACCACTTGCTCTTTTATACTGTGACATTTTATCTTTATTTGTTTCCCCTTTCGTCCGCCTACACAAATAAGGAGTTATAGACACTACTTTGGATGTATTCCCAGCTGGGGAAATAAGGTTTAAGGTAGATTTAATGCCACACGATAGTAGACACGGCTTTCAAGCTGCAGTTACCATCATTCTCATAAAGAGTCTGGGTCACTGTTACAATACTGTGTCTACCAAAACAGCAAACTACCCATAATGATCGCTAGTTAAAAGGTATGATGCATAAAAACTTACTTAAACAAAACCAATTCTTCACCAGCAGATATATGCCTCCTCTGCTGCTGAGCCGGCTGTAAGTAACATGAAGAACAGCAGTAGAGGAGACGGTCCCGCATAACAGCCATCAACCATTGGCCATGACATCTGTTTGACTGCTTTGACTGACAGCCGTTACTAGGAAACTGCAGAGAGGAGAGAGGTGGAGTTTAGAAGTAACTTTGGAAAGAAGTATAGCAAAAAGCAGATTTGGAGGGGTGTGAAATTTAGTTAAAGGGCATGTCCACCCCTAAAACTAAAATTTAACCCATTACTGGCCCCACTGTGTAGTGTATAAAAATCCTTACCTTACATCCCAGCTCCAAATGGTTCTCCTGCAATGTCCCCCCAAAGTTATAAAAACTGACCACCAGGAGCCTGGCCACCAGGGAAATTGTTTCCGCCTCTGAGCTGTCCTCTCAGAGGTTTTTGGCTTCCTCAGAGCAGCCCTTCACTCCCCCCCCCCCCTCTCCGTCTGTGATTGGCTGCCTCTCAGTACATTTGAAAATGTTGGAAAATTTGTTCTGTTTTCAGATCTTTGGGATTTTCCTGAGATCTGGGAATCCGAAAATAGAACGAAACTATGTAGTTTCGGGCATCTGTACTGGTCAGTCATGTAAGACAATACATCTATGGAAGGCAGGAGACGGGATTCCCATGATAATTAGTTTATACAGGGTGTGAATTAATGCTGGTTCCTGGACTTGGAAGAGGTAACCAGTTTTGATTTACAAACTGGGTATCACATAGACATCTGGTTAATGGGAACAGGATATGATTGATCAGGGATACTGTGGGGGTGGATGGTAAATGGGATAAAAAGCTTGGGAGAATCCAGGAGTAGGGGGTTCTTTTGGATTAGGGGTAGAATCCAGCAGCTCTCTTGAACAAGGAAAATAAAGCTTTTTTGGACTAGGAGAGGCTGATTGGACTACTGAGAGACTGAGGACTGGGTGGAAGCTATGCCAGGAGGATCTGATGGATATGGGCCAGGACAAGAGCAAGGCTCACATTGAAGTATATTTTCTGTGGTAACTAATGTAGGCTACGTGTCATATTTTATAATGTATATATTGTAATATAGTGTATGTTTTTATGTCTAAATAATCTTAATTTGTTTTATTAGTACCTGTAACTTGATTAAGTAAACAATATATATTTGTTTTTCATATACTTATCGGTGTGGTTTCTTTGCTTTCCAACCCCAAAAGAACGATATAAAGATTTATATATTTATATAGCTCTTACACTACTATATATAATATTGTTGGAATTAGATGTATTGTGCATTTTGTTTATTATCAAGTACAAATGGTTTGATTTCCTATATAAAATTGAAATGGCACAGAAAATTGCTTCTTTCCATATGTGTCCACAGCCCTTGCAGCTAATTGTCATCAGAGCACATATGACTATTTTCCCATGCTGTGCGAGCAGCCAGTCACTGCATGAGAGGAATATTGACAGCTCACCACTCATGCATGTGGCTGCCAAGAGAGGAAGGACAACGATTTCCTACCCTTCCTTGGATATCGGCATTTTCATTACAGCTTTTTTTTGTTGGGGGGGCATAGCTTCCCTTTTAAAGAAAGGATATACTTTGAAAACCCTGGTCCGTTATCCATTTTGTAGAGACGAGTTATAAAATAAAAGGGCAGAAAGACGTCTGAAGTACGAGAAACTAGGACGAGCGATTTCTAAAATTACCTTCCTTTTATTCTGCTCAGTTATATACAAAGCACAATGTTCTATTGTAGATTCTCACTGGTCTGACGGGAGATATCTGCAGCGTGCTTAAAAAAATGGGTGTTCCATAGAATATTATAGCCAAATGATATAATAACTACAACACTTATCCAAACAAAGTAACCAGAACTTATATTACTAAGAAAATATGCCTAAGATAACATTTATTTTCCTTGATATATGTGTATATATATATATATATATAGAGAGAGAGAGAGAGAGAGAGAGAGAGAGAGAGAGAGAGAGAGAGAGAGAGAGAGAGAGAAAACCATGTACCCCCTTATAAGGAAAAGTCACCAAGGAGATCTGTGACCATATATAAGCAAGACAAGAGCGTTTATACAGATCGAACAAAGATAAATGAATAAAATCACTAACACAAAGTGGTTTCTGACCGTGAGAAGACAAAGGGGAATTTGGACCACGAACAGTTGGTATTTTCAATACCAGGGACAAAGGCAGAATTTGCACAAGGAAGCGACACAGTAACATTCCAAGCACACTACATAAATGTATATGTTTAAAGTGGTACTCACAATAAATACTATTTTACTAAGCACTGTGTACTTATAACTCCATCCCTTCCAGACATCTGATGTCGACCAAATCATATGCCATATACTGAAATCAGATGAGCTTTTTTCTATGCCTCCTAATATTTATAATGTCCCACCCAGACTTGGGCCATCAACATCTTTAAGATGTTGATGGCCCAATTAGAAAATCCCACATCATATGCTGATGTCATATCCTGTGAGATGTGCTTATGTAATATACTATCAGGTGTGCTGATGTCATATCCAACCAGATGATCTTATGTAATATACTATCAGGCGTGCTAATGTCATATCCTATCAGTTACAACACTGTGTCTACAAACTGATTGTATTTTTACAAACTGCACATTTGCTTATTTAAAGTAAAAAACTTTGGATGAACACTTTTCCAGTGATGTCATATTAAAAAGGCATTGGGTGAGATCTGGTCATTCTTTCTATGTAGGGAAAGCTTTGGTTTGCTGCTTTAATATTAATTTAATGTGATGCAAAGCTGGGTAAAGTACACAAATTCACAATGATCCAATCTAAATATCAGAGTTCAAGAACAAGACAATGTAAACAAAGGCTGTATGAATTTCAAGAGGATTTCTATCACTGTTTCCTTGTGGCTAAACTGTTGTACAAAGGGACACCATAAAACACATGTCTCTCGAAACAGCAAGGGTTCAATTTGTGAGACAGGAAATGTCATCTGCAGATGCAATAAACTATCAGGGTTATTCAATAAAAGTTCTTATCGTTAAAAATGGTGCTAAGTTTGCCCCAACCAATCAGATCTTATTTAACATTTTAAAGATAACATCTGATTGGTTGGGGCAAAATTTTCACCATTTTTAACAATAAGAACTTTTATTGAATCTCCCTTTTTGTGCGCTACACACTGTGCTGCCTATAGTTCATGTGAGTATTTCGGTGCGCACTTTAACTACGCCGTGAAACGGGAGGATTGGGATCTTTTGGCCTGGGGGGCAAATACAACCAACTGGCCCTTTCACGGTAGATTGCAACATTTGTAACCACGTTCACTTTGCTAAGGTCACACGCTGTTTAAGTTATGCCCAATTTTAAGACCATTGTTCCCATTTTACTTTGTTGCCTGCAACATTTTCAAGTGTATGATGTGATTATAGGACAACCAATTACCTTCCCCTTACAAGTACCTGGGGTGAGGACCTGAATCGCTAAGTCCTCACCCCATGGCACAATTTCTAAGTCAAGTTATACTTGCCCAAAGTTTCCTTTGTTCCTAATGAACTTGAGGGCTGACTAACACCAGCAAACGAGCTGGAGGGTTCGCAAACACTGAATGATAAAAAGGGGGCTGACTAACACTGGCTAATGAACTGGAGGGCTGACAACCTTACTAATGGGCTGGAGGGTTGACTAACACCAGCTAATGAACTGGATGGCTGACAAACACTGAGTAATAAACTGGGTGGCTGATTAACACTGTCTAATGAACTGGAGGTCTGACAATACTGGTCTATGAACTGGAGGGCTGACGACACTGGCTAATGATCTGAAGGACTGACAACACTGGTTAATGATCTTGATGGTTGACAACACTATCTAATATAATGGAATGCTGACAACACTGGCTAATGAAGTTGAGGGCTGATGACACTGGATACTGAACTGGAGGGCTAACTAACAGTGCTAATGAACTTGAGGGCTGAATAGTAAACGATCTGAGGATTAGTTTTCTGATTCTTGTACATGTTAGAGCTAGAGGTGTGAGCTGTGCCTTTCAAGCACATAACTTACTAATAGCTTCTGTGGCAGCCCAGATTTTTCATTGGAGACCATCCCAGGGGGAATTTGTCCCTCAGCCTACCGGGTCAGTCCTCCCCTGCCGTGAAAGCAATCTTGCCATTCTTATACTAAACACAGAACAGGAACATTAGGATGGAGACTTTGGGGCATATTTACAAACCTGCGATATTGGTAACGCCCGATACCACGGGTTACCGTGTACTGGTGCGGTTGTAAAATTGTTGATCGTTAAAGGCGCAGTAGAGCTACTTAACCCTCATTGTTACAGCACTAAAAATGCTCCTTCTTTGGCTTAAAGGACAATTATACTCACCTCCACCTTGCTCCTCTCCTTCCACAGCATAATAGTACCCAGGGTGAGAAACTAAACCACTAGCTAGGTCCTCACCTCTGGGTACTTTACAGATCATCTGTAATACTTTCTTTAAAGGGTATGTCCACCCTCTTTTTCAACTTTTAACATACTGTAGGGCAGGTCCCCCCACCCCCAACCGCTATATTTTTATACCAAAACAGTTTCCCTTCTTTACATACAGCACCTCGTTCCTTCGCTGTCCTGGTCCGGCTCCCCTGCCCGCCGGAACTGCAAGCAGGGGGCTGGACCGACAGCCGCGGCTGTGATTGGCTGAGAGGCAGCCAATTACTGCCGCGGCTGCCATCAGTGAGAACGGCGCTGGAACGAGGTGCTGTAAGTAACAAAGGGAAGCGTTGTTTGGTATAAGAATAAAGTAGTTGGGGGTGGGGGGGACATGCCCTGCAGTATGTTAAAGCATTTTATGCTGGATAGAAATAAGCAAGAGAGGCATCGGGAGGGAGGGGGGGGGGGGAAGGGTCTCCACTGCGTAAGTCTCTATCCCTCCCGGAGGCAACACAGAGGCAGAGACCATTAGGACAGTGTTATGTCTCCCTTGTTATATTGTTCAAGAGCAAGAAAACACTTGGAATGTAGAGGGAACTTGATTTATTCACACAGAGCAACAGGTACATCACACTTTCTCATCCCATGCTATTCCCTCGCTTACTTCCTGGTACTGCCCCTTTTTCCCAGCTTGCCTCTATGCCTTAAAGAAACAGTATTAACTAAACATGTAGATGTTACAAATCATCCCTCTTTTTTTTTTTTTTTTTAAAGGTTAAACACAAAACATACAAACAGATGAAAAAAATAAATGACACTGGCATATTAAAATACAGATCAGTTTATGTTATGAAAGAGCTTATATTCCTCAATAAGCCTTGGTGGGGGTTTCGTGGTCGGCAGGGGTATCGTCCCTTGAACATGGTTCACGTGAATCGGAGACTGACCACCACTCCTTGGTGATACTGAAGTATCAGCGGGTACATGGATGCATTCAGGTGATTGAACTGGCCCTCCTAATGTTTGAGGAGACTCTCTGACTCCTGTCTGTGCCTGTGGTATGTTATTCAGACTGGGGAGAACCTTAAAGTATGAAGCATTCCGGGTTATGCTATGTCCTCTCGCTGTGCCGTAATCATGCTACCTTTTCTGGCTATGACATGGTAAGGCTTGGGATTGTATGCAGAGGTTGTTTTTTATGTCTCTTTTGTAAAACAACCACCCTATCATTTAGACGTGCATGGGAGGACTGACATGACGTCTTTGGTCCGCATATTGTTTCATTTTCTGTTTATTGAGAATCTGTTTCTCTAATAGAAGAGTCACTAGGTGGTGGATTGTGTGCACTAGGGATTTCTGGAAGAAGTGTATGAATTGGCCTGTTAAAGACAAGTTTTGCAGGAGGACATTAGTGGTTGAGTGAGGAGTGTTTCGGTAATTGCGTAAAATTTTACAATGCCTGCTTTAGTGGAATTTGTTCCAGATAAGCAGCCTTAACTCTCTTACCTAGAGTACTCATGAACGTTCTACAATGCCATTAGCTTGTGGCCAGCAAGGAGTTATTTTCTGTGTGTTAAATCCAAGATATGCAGCAAATTGTTGAAACAGATGTCCATTAAATGGTGGCCCGTTGTCGTGTCTTTACCACTCGGGTTGCCATATGCTGAAAATATGCTGTCCAACGCAGGTAGTATAGTGGTAGCTGATGTGGATGTAATGAATGAAATATCAGGATATCTTGAATATTCATCTCACACAACAAGTGGTATTGCCATCGGGTAAGAGACCATAATGTCCACAGCAATTTCATCCCAAACTGTTGAGGTAAGGAAGACATATGGAGTGGTTCAGGTTTGGAAGAATTTGTTACTACTTGGCAAGTGGAACAGTGCTGTATAGTTTTTTCAACTATTTGATCCAAGTTTGGAAACCAAACTTTTTCTCTGAGAAGTTTCTTAGTGCCAACAATGCCACAATGTCCTTCATGGGCAATATTTACAGTAGTTGTTGGCGAAGGGCCCTGAGGTACTACTAATTTGGTTCCTTTTAGATGAGATGGTCCTTAGCAAGGGAAAGTTCATCTTTGACAGCTGCAAATGCCTTTAGTTCAGTGATGATTACTTCAGGATCAGGAAAGGTAGCTCTGGTATTCATGCCACCTGTTGGTTTCAATTATGGTATTAATGCAAGAAGAGTTTTGTCCCGTTTGGTTGCCTCTATAAACATGTCCAATGTGAGGCTTTTGGCACAGCGTGTGCAGCAACAAGTTATATATTCTTCTGAATAGACTTTGTGGCCTCATCTGAAGTAGTGGGATGTCGGAAATGTAATCAGCAGGATTGTTATATTTTCCTGGACGATGAATTATTTGTAGTTATATCCTTGTAGTCGTAAACCCCACCTTTCGATTCGAGCAGAGCATTTTTGCTCTTGGATTTCCAAATATGGTAATAAGAGCCAAATGATCAGTAACAATTGTAAATGGTGCTCCATATAAAATAAGTGGAAGTGTTCACATCCCCAGACAACTGCTAACTTTCTTTTTCTGGCTGAGAATATTTCTTTTCTGTAACTGTCAGACTTCTGCTTGCATAAGAATAGCTTGTGGGTATGGGTTTTCTGGTTTATATTGGACAGATAGCTCCGAGTCCAACTGGACTGGCATCCACAATTAGTTCAGTTCTTAGCGCAGGATCAAAATAAGCCATGATTGGCAGAATTAAGTTCTGCTTTGATTGTCTCAAATGATTTTTGGCATGCTGATGACCATTGAAATGCACATCCTTGTTTGGTGAGGTCTCGCAAAGGTGCACTGATGTGGAGAGTCCTTGATGTACCTAGCGCAGTAACTGGCCTGCCAAGAAAAGAGCGAACTTCATTAACATCATTTGGATTGTAGTTGATTTATTGCCTGTACTTTTTTAGGATCAGGTTGCATCCCAGCAGCAGAAAATATGTGGCCATAGAATTCCAAGGTAGATTTGTTGAATTCACATTTGTCTTTGTTGAGTGTAAGTCCTTGGGATGATAAGCACTCAAATACTGCTTGTAGGGCCGAGTTTGTGGTCATTCTGTGTTTTTCCAAAAACTAGTATGTCATCACTGTAATTGAGTGCATTAGAATATGTTGAATAATGTTTCTTATTGCTTCTTGAAAAATCTCAGCAGCCGAGCAAACACCAAACGTTAGTCGTTTGTATCTTCGCAGACCAACATGTGTGGAAAATGTAGTTATGTATCTGGATTCTGGACTAAGTTCCAGTTGGTGATAACCCTTATGAGATCCAGTTTAGAGAACACGGTGGCTCCATTTAGGAGATGAATAACATCACTGAGAGTTGGAGAGATGTGTCTCTCTCTCTGTATAGAGTGTTTGGAAGACGCTGTCTACACAAATTCTTATTTTGTTTGGACTTTGGGTTTAGGCCAGCCACTATGGAGAAACCCATGGAGTGGGGCCTGAAACTGTTTCAATGATGTCTTGTTCCTCTAAAGACTTTAGTTCGTCTTCAATTTGCTTCCTCAAGTGAAAAGGAATTCGTCGTGTGGCTGTGAATTGGACGAGTGTCTTCATCAAGTGAAGGTGATTTGAAAATTCTTTAGTTTACCAAGGCAAAAAAGATTGGAGTACTTGTCAACTATTGCTTGTACATCAGAGACTGTTGGGTTAGCTACAGTGTGAACTTATTGGATGAGTCCAAGAGTTAAAGCTGTGTGATAGCTGAGAAGGCAACCCCCAGAGCCTTGTATACAAGAAAGTTGTAGTATAGGTTTTATCTTGTAGTAAATATCTGAATCAAATTTACCTATTGTCGGCAAAGAGTTTGAGAGCCATAAGGAAAAATTTTGGTTTGTACAGGTATCAAAGCAGGTTTGTATTCAGTTGGCAATATACACTGTCTATAATGTTCACAGAGGCTCCTGTGTCAATAGTAAAAGCAACTGCAGTGTTAAGGAGAGATATTGTGATGATGGGGATGTACATTTGTGCAGTGGATGTAATAAACACATATCACTGCAAACAGTAGGTGACTCATCTCCAGAATTTGGCTGAATGTATTTGACTTGTACTGAGCTCAGTGTATCTGATGTGCGTAGGGATGACTTGGAGCGATTTACATACAATCGCAAAATGATTCAGTTTTCCACAATTGTACTTTACTCCTAGAGCAGGACAGTCACCATTATGAGGGAAATGTTTGCCACATCTGTAGCACATCTTTGAGCAGTCAGTGCCTGTAGTTTGTGTTTATTGTGCACAATATGCACACCTGTGCATCAGTGCCCCCTCTATGGCAGCAGCTTGAGCTCAGAATTTCCAGGGACCGTGCCATGTGTAGAAGATCCTGCAACAACAATCTGCTTGTAAAGCTTTGCGCCGTAGCTTAGATGATGTGCAGGATACAATAATTTGTGATGTGATTTCATCATCACATCAGCGAAATTGCAGCTTTGTGCTATTGTCTTAAACGGGTGACAAAGGAGTCCATGGTCTCCGGGGTAGTTGTTTAGCAATTCTGAACTTGTATCTTTCATATCTGATGTTTTGCTTAGGATTAAAATATTCAGTTAGTGCTTTAGGCATTTTGGATTAGTCAGTAGTGCTGTCTGTAGGTAAGGTGCAGTAAATGTCATAAACAGCAAGAACCACATAATGAAGTAATAAAGCTTTCTTTCTTTTATCCTCTGTGATGGCCATGGCCTCCAGGAAATTGTCAAAACGAGTAGCCATTTTTTCCAGTTCTGTGCAAGTTATTGGTATCAGACAAATCAAAGTTGGGGAAGGTGTGGAGTTGCTCAGCCATATTAACTTTACTTTTGAAGCAGCAGTGATAGAGTTAAACTGAACAGTGCAGAAAGTAGAATGAGAGCTGTGCAGTCTGCTGTAGATGACAGTGACGCAAGTGAGATAACTGGGTCCTGTATTTGGAGGACTGGTACAGGTAGTCACAATGGTAAGTATGCTGGTACTCACAGGTTAAAGTCTTAATCCTCGTCGCCAGTTGTTATGTCTCCCTTGTTATATTGTTCAAGAGCAAGAAAACACTTGAATGTAGAGGGAACTTGATTTATTCACACAGACAACAGGTACATCCACACTTTCTCATCCCATGCTATTCCTCGCTTACTTCCTGGTACTGCCCCTTTTCCAGCTTGCCTCTATCCTTAAAGAACCAGTATTAACTAACATGTAGATGTTACAGACAGGAAGACAGCTCCTACCCTACAGTTTCCTGGACTTATACATGGACTACAGAAGAACCACAAGGAGCAGAGATGTAAGGTAAGGTTTTTATTTAAAGGGTATGTCCACCCTTAAAAATATTTTTCATATGTTACTCCCCGTCCCCCCAGCCCCAACCGCTCTATTTTATTAATCAGAAAATGCCCCAAACTTTACTTACCTCCCTCTTTCCTCCGCCGCGCTGCCGCCCTCTGCGGCAGCCAATTACGGACGAGGCTGCCGGAGTTCATTTCGGCGGAGGAAAGAGGGTAGGTAGTAAAGTTTGGGGCATTTTCTGATGAAATAAATAGAGCGGTTGGGGCTGGGGGGACAGGGGCAATATTACATATTAGGGATTTACACTAGGGGGAGGGAAGGCTAATCGGGAGGGAGGGGGAGAAGGGCTGCAGTACACATGCCAAACTTCTCCCGGAGGCCAGGTAGGAGGCAGGTCCTATAGGGACTCTGCTATCCTCTGGTGGGCAGTTTTTGGGACTTTGGGGGGGGGACTACAGGAGAACCATATGGAGCTGGGATGTGAGGTAAGTATTAAACTACACTACATGATGGGGCCAGTAGTGGGGGGATTATAGTTTTGGGGGTGGACATGCCCTTTAATTGTACAGTGGGGCCAGTAGTAGGGAAATTTTTAGTTTGGGGGGTGGACATGCCCTTTAAAGGACAATTATACTCACCTTCCCTCCGCTCCTCTTCTTTGGTCAGTACCTTTTACCCAGGGTGAGGACCTGAACCACTAGGACCTCACCCCTGGGTTCGCGTAACTTGAAGCACAGCCTTACTGAAATGCAGCTCTTGTAGGCTCCGCCCCCTCCTCCCCATCAGCGATGAGGCCAATAGGAAAGCATGCTCTGCCACTCATGGACCCCATGGTCCATTATCTTACAGCCCCATTTGGCCCTGCCCACACACGGGTTGCTGTGGCCCCACCCACTCACGGGTGCCGTGGCCCACTCCACTCGCGGACTCCAGGAGCAGAGCACAGAAAGAAACTTCAGGTGAGTAAAGCTAGACTAAGAAAGTGAACCCAGGGGTGAGCACAGTGCAGTTTAGGTTCTCACCCTGGGAACTTTCCAATGAGGAATTGTAGAAGTGGAGGTGTCCTTTAAGGTGTATAAATTGGTGTGTGTACCAAGTTGGTGTATGTTTTTGTGTTTATGATTGTAATGATTTTGATGATTTTAATATGGTATCTATGAAAATAGAAGGGTGGGGTTGTTGTTGGGGTGTAACAGTAGGTGTGTGTTCCTGTGTCTGTTTGGTGTAAACCTAACCTTTTGTCAGTTTAGGTATGGTTGCCATAAAAACTGAAGGATTGAGTGGGTATAGGGGTGAGTGACGGTGTGTGTAATTGTGTCTATATGGGCTCAGCCAACATTTTGTTTTCAGAGCGTAAAAATGTTTTGGTAGGTTTTTGGTTAGAGGTGTATCAGTAGGTGTGTGTGGGGGTATGTTAATTGTTTTTGTAATGGTGTGTGCTGTTTCTGTACTTGTGTTTATTTGTGTCACAGAGACACATGTAGTTAGTGTAGCCATGGACCCAGGTGAATTTCATTTAGAAAGTGACAGTTTATTGTGGATTTAATCACATGACCTTGAAACCTCGGAACGTTCATGTTTCAGGATTGGATCCATTTTAGTCAATAGGAAAAAATGTCCAGAAATGTGTGGATAAGATGGTAACGCTTTCATGGATTCCTTAGCTAGGTAGTAGCACACTTCTCCTATGTGTCTCGCACATCTGTACCGAATTTTGTGTCTCTAAAGAAGAAGAGGAGGAAGATATAGAAAGAAAGGTAATTTGTCTCCTTAAATCCAAATTAACAAGTTAGAATTGTGTGCTGCATTTATTGGTTGATGAGCCTCTGAGGCAACACTGCAACGCACAAGAATTGCGCACAAAATCGCAAGCGTAATCGCACGCGATTGTGTGCGCTTTTCTTGTGCGTTCGCGTTTTTGCCTTTTCGCGTTATGGAAACGCTGCGTTAACGCACCAAAAATGGTGAATGCATGCGTTACCAAAACGCGAACAGACGCGCAATCACATGCGCATCGGAAATCGCGATTTCCATTTTAGCGAAAATCATGGGAGCAAATGCGAGCGCGAAACGCGTGCGCAAACGCGTGAAAAACGAGTGCAGGTGCCTAGACAAACCTGTAGGTCGGGGGGGGGGGGTGGGTGACTCACAATACTTTTTTTTTAAAGTGACAGAAACACTTCCAACCAGCAGAGGGAGTAATACTTGTTCAATTTTCTTTACTCTGGTGACCAGAACTTTGTAGGCATTTTCCCAGTCGTAATGATAAATCTATGGGAGTTTAGTGCTTGCTGCTCTCAGTAAATCTCCCTGTGTGTCCCAATGTAGCATTAGTATACACAAGTGTTGTAGAAAAGGAATAGAACATGTTCTGTCCAAATATATGATATGAAGGTTTAATTTGGAGCTGTTAGAGCTCATGGGAAATCATCCCTGGATTTATAAAACTAATACAAAATATAGAATCTCTACATAAATATCTAGAAACTGTTTGGACCTCTTCAATTCGCTATTTAATAGAAAATACTGGAAATCAAAAGCTTAGCAGTAAGATCCGTCTAACAAATAATGAACCAATCTATTCTGGAGCTCACCATAATCAGAGTACCCATATGTGGATGGTAGGTTTTACTTATGATACACAGGTCTTCTAATCACTGCTTTATATAATCCCTGGTTACCCACTGACCATGAATTTTCCAGGAACGGTAACTGTCATAATACACTGCTTTCATCAATGTCCATTCGGAATGTGGATCTCTGAAGTTTCATGTGCTCTATTTTCTCTGTACATAAACAGAAACAATAAATGCAAAGTTAAAGGGTTAGTACACTGGAAAAATTGTAATCATTTTCTTTTTAATCCTTGGGAACTATTATTCTTCCCAACTATCACTTTATCATTTTTTATCATAAGATGTCTCAGCTGTCAATCAAGTACCTCAATATAATAAACTCTTCTGCAGTGTGCAAGTACTGGGTTTTGCTGTAACTGGATGAGTGACAGTTGGGAAATTCCATCTCTCAATGCTAGATGATTACCGAGCATGCTCAGTTTAAAAAAAGGTCAGGTAAGAGGAAAGGGGGAGTCAGTTGAAAGGGAGGGGGGATACTGAACCTGAGCAAAACAAGTACAGGCAGCAACACACACATCTCAGAGTAATTGCTACTTACATGTATATTTTTTTACGTTTACATACCCTTTAAAGGAGAAGGAACAGAAGATTCACATTATGATGTAGAACTGAACTATTAGACATATAAAGGCAGCTGTATTTTAATTAGCTTCTCCGTATCTTTCTCTGGTTTAGACCAATTGTATCTTGGTACTGGCACCAGCGTCAAATGAAAACTATCCCTACTGTGGAAAGGAAGCAGTGGCTTACAAGAGCCTTGTTGCTGGTGTTTTAAATTGGTTATAGTGGAAAACTATGGTTGATGCTGTCCCTAAAGGGGAAGTTCAGTGCAAATACATGTACTTTTCAGAAAAAAGAGCAGTATTTTCCATCCCAATGACCTTATCCTGCCCATTCAGCATTGTGTCTGTGTATAAATAAATGCAACAGAAATACTGACTTCCTGTTTGCAGGACCCCTAATAGAGACCGTTATGGTCTTGTCCTTGACCGAGCGCCTGGGTTGATTCAGTTGCTCAGTAGAGATCTGAGCATTTTTGACCCATCCAACAGCCAATCAGTAGAAATAACTGTTAGGAACATTCCAAGAAAGTGGAATGTTTGAAAGTTTGTAATTTACATAAAACGCAAATAGATGTGCATACATATCGGAAATTGCGGGAATTTTTTCGTTCACGTGATTTCCATTTTAACAAAAATCGCACGTGCAATCGTGTGCGCAAAACGCGTGCGCAAACACGCTAAAAATGCGTTAGTGTGGCCTAGCCCTAAGGCTAGATACACACGGGCAGATTTTTTTGACCGATACTAGCTTAGGCAACGGCCACAATCTATGTTGGTAGCTCTTTTGTCTGGAACGGACCTGTTGATAAATTGCGGACGATCATGTGGTTCCCTATGGGACCGCGCGATCAGTCACACCAACAGTCATTTGTCCCAGGCGCGCACTCGGTTGGAACAAGAAGTCCCTTCGCTTGTCCTCTGATATGACCTATCGGTGAACAATTCAATGGATACTATGCAGTAGCAAAATACTGTGCAGTTTCTGTTTGAGCTGTGGCCGTACTTTTATAACCACACTGTAAGATACGACCCTAAAGGAGAATAAAACCAAATATTGATCCCGCTATCTAAAACATCCACCCCAGGAACTCCAATGGAGTTTAAGATAGTAATAAGATAGCAATGTAAGATAGAGGGTAAGATAGCAATAAGATAGCAATGTAAGATAGATTGTAAGATAGTAATAAGATAGAGTGGTCAGATAACAATAAGATATGCAATGTAAGATAGTTGTAGATAGTAATAGATACAATGTAAGATAAGTGTAAATAACAATAAGATACATGTAATAGATTTGTAAGATGTAAATAAATAAGTGCAATGTAAATAGAGTGTAAGATAACAATAAGATAGCAATGTAAGATAGAGTGTAGATACAATAAGATACCATGAAGCATAGGTAAGATCAATAGGAATAGCAATGTAAGATAGAGTGTAAGATATCAATAAGATAGCAATGTAAGATAGAGTGTAAGATAGCAATAAGATAGCAATGTAAGATAGAGTGTAAGATAGAGTGTAAGATAACAATAAGATAGCAATGTAAGATAGAGTGTAAGATAGCAATAAGATAGCAATTAATAGAGTGTAGATATCAATAAGATAGTAATGTAAGATAGAGTGTAAAGTAACAATAAGATGCATGTAAGAAGTGTAAGATAGCAATAAGATAGCAATGTAAGATAGAGTGTAAGATATCAATAAGATAGCAATGTAGATGAGATGTAAGATAACAATAAGATAGCAATGTAAGATAAAGTGTAAGATAACATAGGATAACAATGTAAGATAGAGTGTAAGATAGCATGTAAGATAGAGTGTAAAATATCAATGAGATACCAATGTAAGATAGAGTGTAGAAGCAATGTAAGATAGGTGTAAGATAACAATAAATGCAATGTAGATAGAGTGTAAGATAACAATAAAATAGCAATGTAAGATAGAGTGTAAGATATCATAAGATAGCATGTAAAATAGTGTAAATAACAATAAATAGCAATGTAAGATAGAGTGTAAGATATCAATAAGATAGCAATGTAAGATGGATGGTAGATATCAATGAGATACCAATGTAAGATAAGTGTAAGATAACAATAAGATAGTAGAAGATAGAGTGTAAGATAGCAATGTAAGATAGAGTGTAAGATAGCAATGTAAGATAGAGTGTAAGATAGCAATGTAAGATAGAGTGTAAAATATCAATGAGATACCAATGTAAGATAGAGTGTAAGATAACAATAAAATATCAATGTAAGATAGTGTAAGATAGCAATGTAAGATAGAGTGTAAGATAACAATAAGATAGCAATGTAAGATAGAGTGTAAGATAGCAATGTAAGATAGAGTGTAAGATAGCAATGTAAGATAGAGTGTAAAATATCAATGAGATAGCAATGTAAGATAGAGTGTAAGATAACAAATAAAAATATCAATGTAAGATAGTGTAAGATAGCAATGTAAGATAAGAGTGTAAGATAACAATAGATAGCATGTAAGATAGAGTTAAGAAATGCAATGTAAGATAGAGTGTAAGATAACAATAAAATAGCAATGTAAGATAGAGTGTACGATATCAATAAGATAACAATGTAAGATAGAGTGTAAGATAGCAATGTAAGATAGAGTGTAAGATAACAATAAGATAGCAATGTAAGATAGAGTGTAAGATAGCAATGTAAGATAGAGTGTAAGATAACAATAAGATAGCAATGTAAGATAAAGTGTAAGATAACAATAAAATATCAATATAAGATAGAGTGTAAGATAGCAATGTAAGAGAGTGTAAGATAGCAATGTAAGAGAGTGTAAGATAGCAATGTAAGAATAGTGTAAGATAACATAAAATATATGTAAGATAGAGTGTAAGATATCAATGTAAGATAGAGTTAAGATATCAATAAGATAGCAATGTAAGATAGAGTGTAAATATCAATAAGATAGCAATGTAAGATAGAGTGTAAGATATCAATAAGATAGCAAGGATAAGATAGAGAGTAGATATCAACAAGTAGCATGTAAGATAGAGTGTAAGATCAATAAGATAGCAATGTAAGGTAGAGAGTAGATAGCAATGTAAGATAGCAATTTAAGATAGAGGTAAGATAGCAATGTAGATAGAGCATAAGATAGCAATAAGATATAATGTAAGATACAGTGTAAATACAATAAAATATCATGTAACAGAGTGTAATATAGCAATTGTAAGATGACTGTAAGATAGCAATAAATAGTAATTAAGATACAGTGTAAGATCAGAAAAGATAGCAATGTAACATAGAGTGTAAATAGCAATAACATAGCAATGTAACATAGAGTGAAGGTAGCAATAAGCTAGCAATGTAACATAGAGTGTAAGATAGCAATAACATAGCAATGTACATAGAGTGTAAATATAGCAATACCTAGCAATGTAACATAGATTGTAAGATAGCAATAGCAGCAATGTAAGATAGAGTTGAATAGCAATGTAAGCTAGAGTGTAAGATAGCAATAACATAGCAATGTAGATAGAGTGTAAGATAAAATATAGTCAATGTAACATAGAGTGTAAGATATCAATAAGATAGCAATAGAACAGTGCAACCATACTACTAGCTGTCTAGTAAACCTTTCAGACCTTTCTACACCTGACCTCTGTCACATGCACCCTTTCCTGAACTGGACTGGGACCATGATGGGCTACAGATTTCTAGTGGTAATGATCTGCTGTAACAAGCGTGCTGCAGTAGCCCGGGAATCTATGACTACCGCGAGAGCCTGGAACACTGGGATATTGGGAAATAAGTCATATGATCCCCATGTTAATAAGATAAATGTCACGAAATCTACAGCAAAATGAAGTTTGCTGCTTCTGTGCTTCTGTGCTCTGTCTCTGATTCAGTGTTGTTTAATGACTTTAGTTTAACTGCTGGGCAGGAAGATGTCAAAGCCAATTCGACTCAGAAGGAATGTTCTTTAACACCTTAACTTAATAGTGTATGGCCAGCATTAGTCGTATGTCACAAATTATCCTAATATCAAGCATTAGTCCTATATCCACGCATTAGTCCTATATCACACGTAGTCCTATGTCACATTATTCCTATGTCACAGCATTAGTCCTATATCACAGATTAGTCCTATATCAGCAGATTAGTCCTATTTCACAGCATTAGTCCCTATGTCACAGAATTAGTCCTATTGTCACAGAATTAGTCCTATGTCACAGCAATTAGTCCTATGTCACCAGCATTAGTCCTATATCACAGCATTAGTCCTACATCAACAGAATTAGTCCTACATCACAGATTAGTCCCACTTCACAGCATTAGTCCTATGTCACAGAATTAGTCCTATGTCACAGAATTATCTATGTCACAGCATTAGTCCTATGTCACAGCATTAGTCATATGTCACAGCATTAGTCCGTCAACAGCATTAGTCCTATGTCACAGCATTAGTCCTATATCACAGAATTAGTCCTATATACACAGAATTAGTTCCATACACATATCTCCTATATCAGCATAGTCCTATATCACGATTAGTCCTATATCACAGAATAGTCCTATATATCAAACATAAAGAATCGTACCAATCTTCCCATTAACTTCTGTTAACGGCAACTGGCAACTGTCTGTTTACTCTTAATGGCGGAATAAACTCACCTATTTTGCACCATATCTATGCCTGGACCCCTCTACACCTTGAATTTTGGCTGTTACAGAATTAGTCCTATGTCACAGCATTAGTCCTATTTCACAGCATTAGTCCTATTTCACCGCATTAGTCCCTATGTCACAAGCATTAGTCTTATGTCACAGCATTAGTCTTATGTCATAGCATTAGTCCTGTGTCACAGCATTAGTCCTATGTTACAGCATTAGTCCTATGTCACAGCATTAGTCCTATGTCACAGCATTAGTCCTATGTTACAAAATTAGTAGACCTTCACAGCATTAGTCCATGCAACAGAATAGTCTATTTCACAGAATTAGTTCAATGTCACAGCATAGTCCCAGGGCCCAGCCTTTAATATGAGCAACCCGCACAGGTTACAATAACCAGAGGAAGGCATATCATGTCATAGTAGTCCATAGCATTCGTCCTATGACAGCATTAGTCCTATGTCGCAGCAGCATTAGTCCTATGTCGGCAGCATTAGTCCTAATGTCCAAAGCATTAGTCCTATTTTACACAGCATTAGTCCTATGTCACAACAGATTAGTCCATGCAAAGCATTAAGTCCAATGTCAAAGCATTAGACCTATGTCACAGCATTAGTCCTATGTACCAGCATTAGTCCTATGTCACAGCATTAGTCCTAGTCAAGCATTAGTCCTATGTCACAGCATTAGCCCTATGTCACAAGCATTAGTCCTATGTCAAAGCATTAGTCCTAGTGTCAAGAGCATGTCCTATGTCAAAGCTTTCATCCTATTTGCCAGCATTACACCTATGTTACAGCATTAGTCCTATGTCCAGCATGCATGCAGCTAGTCCTATGTCGCAGCATTAGTCCTATGTCGCAGCATTAGTCCTATGTAGCAGCATTAGTCCTATGTCGCAGCATTAGTCCTATGTCGCAGCATTAGTCCTATTTCACAGAATTAGACCTATGTTACAGCATTAGACCTATGTGACAGCATTTCCTATTTCACACAGCATTGGACCTATGTTACAACCATTATCCTATTTCACAGCATTACAGTCATCAGTAGTCATATTGTCAAAGCATTAGACCTATTTCACAGCATTAGCCTATGTCACGCATTAGTCCTATGTACAGCATAAGTCCTATGTCAAGCAATTAGTCCTATTCAAAGCATTAGTCTATGTCACAGCATTAGACCTATGTCACAGCATTAGTCCCTATGTCACAGCTTCGTCCTATGTCACAGTATTAGTACTATGTCACAGCATTAGTCCTATGTCACGCATTAGACCATATCCAGACACGCATTAGTCCTAGTCAACAGCTTAGTCCTATGTCAATGCATTAGTCCTATGTCACAGCATTAGTCCTATGTCACAGGCATTAGACCTATGTCACAGCATAGTCTATGTCACAGCATTAGTCCTATGTCACAGCATTAGACCTATGTCACAGCATTAGTCCTATGTCAAAGCATTAGTCCTATGTCACAGCATTAGACCTATGTCACAGCATTAGTCCTATGTCACAGCATTAGACCTATGTTACAGCATTAGTCCTATGTCACAGCATTAGACCTATGTCACAGCATTAGACTAGCACCGTACTAGTCACAAGCATTAACTCCTATGTCACAGCATTAGCCCTATGTCAGCAAGTCCTATGTCACGCATTACTATGTCAAAGCATTAGTCCTAGTCACAGCATTAGACCTATGTTACAGCATTAGTCCTATGTCACAAGCATTAGACCTATGTCTCAGCCATGTAGTCCTATGTCTCAGCATTAGTCCTATGTCGCAGCATTAGTCCTATGTCCAGCAATAGACCTATGTCGCAGCATTAGTCCTATGTCAAAGCATGGTCCTATGTCAGATCATTAGTCCTATTCACAGCATTAGTAGTCCTAGTCACAGAATTAGTCCTATTCACAGATTATCTGTCACAGAGCCTTAGTCCAATATCACAGCATTAGTCCTATGTCATAAGTCACAGATTAAGTCCAATGTCACAGCATGTCTAATGTCACAGGCATTGTCTAGTGTTACAAAGCATTAGTCCTATGTCCACACAAGCATTAGTCCCTATATCATAAGCACGAGATTAGTCCCAATGTTGTCACAGCAATTAGTCCTGGCCACAATGTCACAGCATTAGTCTATTGTCACAGAATTAGTCCTATGTTAAGCAGAGTCACTATGTCACAACAGCATTAGACCTATGTCCCAAGTCACAGAATTAGTCCAATGTCACAGCATTAGTCTAATGTCTCAGCATTAGTCAGCATTAGTCCTATTTTACAAGCATTAGTCCTATGTCACAGCATTAGTCCTGTACAACAGCATTAGTCCTATGTCAACAGCATTAGTCCAATGTCACAGAATTAGTCCAATGTCCACACATTTAGTCCGATATTGTCACAGTCATTAGTCCAATGTCACAGGCATTAGTCCTATGTCACAGTATTGGTCCTGTCACAGCATAGTTCCAATGTCACAAAGGCATTATCCTATGTCACAGTATTGTCCTGTCACAGCATTCCTATGTCACAGGCATTAGTCCTATGTAACAGTATTGGTGCCTGTCACAGGCTCACGCATTAGTCCCATGTCACCGAATTAGTCCAATGTTCAGCATTAGTCCTATGTCACATCTAGAGATTACTAGGGATTAATTTTTTTCATTTTTAATTAACGCATGTGTCGCATACATCCGATATGTCTCACTTAATCCCATAATATGCAAATGACATGCATATACTGGATTTTTGAATTCATTACAATTGAATTAATCAGATGGTGGAATGAAAAGCAACTGCTATTTTAACAACAATACTTGTCATAGATAATATCTTGATAGACAGTAGATGATAGATAGCTAGATAGATAGATAGATACAGTAGATAATAGTATTAGATAGATAATATATAGATAGATAGATAGATAGATAGATAGATAGATAGATAGATAGATAGCAACGAAGTCAGATGATAGATAGATAGATAGATAGATAGAGATAGATAGATAGATAATATATCTCGATAGATATATAGATTGCGACGGTCACTAACTGCTCGCTCGCTCGCTCGCTCGCTCGCTCCTCGCTCGGCTCGCTCGCGCTCGCTCCGCATCCCCCGTCAGCCTCGCTCGCTCGCTTGCTCGCGATCCGCTGCTACGCATCTCGCTCGCCGATCGCTCTCCGCTCGACTCGCTCGCTAGCTCGCTGCTCGCTCGCTCGCTCGCTCGCTCGCTCCCCGTCGCTCTCTCGCTCCCTCGCTCGCTCGCTCGCTCGCTCAGCTCGCTCGCTCGCTCGCTCGTCTGTCGGCTGCTCGCTCCCGCTCGCTCGCTCGCTCCTCGCGCTAGCTCGCTCGCTCGCTTCGCTCGCCTCTCTCTCCCGCCCCGCTCGCTCCGACTCGCTCGCTGCCCGCCTCGCTTCGCCGCTCGCTCCATCGTCGCTCGCTCGCCGCTCCTCGTCGCTCGCTCGCTCGCTCCCTCGCTCCCCGTCGCTCGCTCGCTCCCCCGTGCGCTCGCTCGCTCGCGGCTCGCTCTCCGCTCGCTCGCTCCTCGCCGCTCGCTCCCTCGC
The DNA here is from genome assembly GCA_019447015.1 of Hymenochirus boettgeri. Classification (NCBI taxonomy): domain Eukaryota; kingdom Metazoa; phylum Chordata; class Amphibia; order Anura; family Pipidae; genus Hymenochirus; species Hymenochirus boettgeri. The sequence goes on from CM033477.1 coordinate 136,829,611, forward strand.
TCTGCCTCGCTCTTCCCCGCTCCCGCTCCCGCTCGCTACTGCTCGCATCGCTCCTGTCCAGCTCCCGCTCGCTCGCTCGCCGCCGCTCGCCTACTCTCGCTCCCTGCTCGCTCGATCCTGTCGTCCGCTCGCTCTCCCACCCGTCGCTCGCTCCCGCTCGCGCTCTCGCAGCCTCTCCCGCCGCTCTTCGCTCCGTCTCCGCTCGCTCCGCTCCCGCCGCTTCTCCCCCGTCGCCTGCCTCCCGCTCCGCCCTCGCCTCGCATCGCTCGCTCCTCGCTCGTCTCTGCATCAGTGCGTCCCGATCGCCCCCCTTGCTTGCCTCGCTCATTCCCTCCCTGCGCGTCGCCGTCATCGCTCAACGTCCCGCTCCACCGCCCCAGATAGTGGCTACCATATTCTCGCCACGCAGTAGGGCCGGCCGTGCGGGCGAGGCAAGGGGTAAGGTCCGAAGTTCTGGGCATTTTTCTGATATTACAAATATAGCTGCTATGGGGCTGGGGAGACCGGGCAAATGTTTGCTAAAAATTTTTCTAGGGTGTACAACCCTTTTAAATAATTATTAACTTGTCCTTCTCAGTTGTTTCTTGTGTCGTCTTATTCTTAACACGATTGCTAGTGGTTCGCACTGATGCCATTGCGGCTGAAGTACAAGTTTGATTCCACCCTTGGACACATCTGGCAAGGAGTTTGGTATGTTCTCGCCCGTTTCTGCTTGGGTTTCCCTCCGGCACTACTCCGGTTTCCCCCCACAATCATAAGACAATACTGATAGGTTGAATTGGTAAATAATGTTCTTAGATGTAAGCCTTTCGGGGCAGGGCCTGATGTGAAATGTATACATGTAACTAAAAGCCTGCAGGGATGTTGTTGGTGCTATATAAAATCCCAATATATATAAAAAATGATAACAATTTTACTTGTTTTTTTAAATTAGGTTTTTATAAGGGGAATGACTGTGGGCTTATACCAATTACCACGGGTTTTCCTATGTACCGGGAGGGCCTCCCTCACCCATGGCCTTTTTAACAGGAATCTGCAGTACAATGTCAAACAATTTTGGCAGCATAACTTGGACTGTTCCAATCCGTGGCTAGCTGCCATTCATAAGTCAATGCAGAGCCCCACTAGTGACATCTTTCCACTGCCACTGCGGTATGGGCTAGTACCACTACCCAGTACCAATGGGCCGCCCAGTTCAAATATAAAACATTTTGTACAAATACTAATCCAGGTTAGCTCTAATTGTTTCTCTTCAGTTTCAGGTTTATTTTCCACACAGGCCCACGTGTATGTTATTTGCTTTATTCAAACTCCAGGAATAAGATTTAATCTCAAATGAATGCCTAGGTTTTCATCATCCGACGATGGGCGGGATTCGATCATTTCTTGTTTATTAAAGAACTATAAGGGCGACGGATATATACAGTGTTTTGGCACAACGTGGATTGGCAACGCTCATTGTTTGTTCCTGCTTGACAATAAGCAATTTGCCTTTAAAATTGGAAGCTGGCATATTGATAGCGCTATGATACATAATTACACTTCTATAGTTGAAACAATCATGTCATAGGGAAGGGGAGCCTAGGGCTGATGTACATATTTGTAATGTCCGTTACATTATTAAACCAGCAGATCTGCCCCATGTGATATCTGTTTGCAGTAATATCAATTCTGTATTATCATTGGGTCATACGTTATCTGTCTAGTGCTAGGAATGTGCATCAACATCTTTTTTGAATCGCTTTAGAGAGTTTAATAATATCTAATGTGAGTTCCAATGTTGGAGAAGTGCTGAGAGAAATCCTAATACCAAACACACGTCTCACAATGGAAACACACACGCAAACCACTGGGGCTACCCCCTTGGCACGTTGCCTACTGTGCCTAATGGTAAATCCGCCTGGCGATTCCGGTTTGCTAATGTAGAGTCGTTCAGCGTGTGATGATCGAATAGGGGGTCAAAATGCTGATCGCATGCACTACAAGAAAAGTATTGCAGCACAAACAAAAGCAAGCGCCCCTAGAGGTCCATACTAATGCGCCTTTATGCGTGATCGAAACCTCATTAAAAACGTGTGGGGAGCCCTACTTACGTTTATTCTGGAAACTACCCTCCCAGCATGCCTTGTAGGCACTCTGCCATCTTCCTTGGAGGCCAGACGCTGCCATAATTAATAATATGTATACGGTATCAATGTATTTTACAAATGGTCACTTTCATTTAGCTGAATATCTTCCAACTATATCATGTAATCACTCCTTATATTTATACAGTGAGCACACGATTCGCTACATTAACGATTTATTTTCTAAAATAAGAAAGAAACTGGCACTTTATGACCAATTAAAAATAACAGGATCATGCCACTCCATATATTTTGTGTGCTATAAATTTCCTGTAATTACAGATAGGTAAGATGATGTAATAACACTGTACATCCACATGGATCAGCCATGGGTTCCCTACCTGCTCTGACAACACAGGCTCACACACACACAACACTCACCTAGTGACACGCCCATGTTGACCCCCCTCCCTCTTCCACCAGGGGGCGGGGCTGAGCTGCTCGCTGGACTAGATGCTTGGATACAAATCCGTGTGTGACTGAGGAGCTCAGTCGGCTCGGTGTGAAGGGGCGAGGAGGTAGTGTCATGCCGGCAGTCGGACTGCTTTCTCCCCTCCCCCCGGTCAGAGCACTGTTCCCTGCTGTCTTTTGCTGCGTCTTTGTGTGCAGGTACCTGGTCTTCCTTTCATATACCCCAGGATAGTTCATTTGACAGGGGGGCGGAGAGGGGGAGGCACTGTTCAGCTATGAGAGTCACTTACAGGTTAATGTGACAGATCTTGGATCACTTGGGTCATTTGTTTAAAAGGGGAGTTAAACTGTTCACTATGAAGTCACTTACAGTGTTAATGGACAATCTGGGATCACTTGTGGTCATTGTTTAAGGGGAAGTTACACTTACTAGTGAGAGTCCACAACTAGGTTAATGGACAGATCTGGGATCATTGGTCCCATTTGTAGGAAGTTAACACTGTTCACTATGAGAGTCACTTACACGGTTAATGACAGATCTGGGATCACTTGGGTCATTTGTAAGGGAGTTAACACTTAACTAGTGAGAGTCCCTACAGGTTAAGGACAGATCTGGGATCACTTGGGTCATTGTAAAGGGAGTTAACACGTCACTAGTGATGATCACTTTACAGGTTAATGGACAGATCTGGGATCACTTTGGGTCATTTGTAAAGGGGAAGTTAACACTGTTCATTTATGAGATTCATTACAGGTCCAATTGTTCTAATATGGGAATCACTTGGGTCAATTTGTAAAGGGGAGTTTAACACTTCACTAGTGAGAGTCACTAAGGTTTTAATGGACAGATCCTGGGATCACTTGGTCATTTGTAAAGGGAAGTTAACACTGTTCACTAGTGAGATCGTACCAGGTTAATGAGCAAATCTGGATCACTTGGGTCATTTGTAACACGGGAATTTACACGTTCATTATGTAGTCACTTTACAGGTAAATGGACAGATCTGGGTCACTTGGGTCATTTATAAAGGGGAAGTTAACGCTGTTTACTAGTGGGATCACTTACAGGTAAGGTGGTCAGATCCTGGGGTCAGATGGGGTCATTTGTAAAGGGGAAGTTTAACACTGTTCACTATGAGAGCACTTACAGTAAAGGACAGATTCTGGGGGTCACTTGGGGTCGATTTGTAAAGGGGAAGTTAACATAGTTCACACTAGTGAGAATCACTTACAGGTTAATGGACGATCTGGTCACTTGTCCTTTATTAAAGGGGAAGTTTAACCTGTTCATTAAGAGATTCATTTACAGGTCATGGTTCTAAATGCCGATCACTTGGGTCATTTGGTAAAGGGGAAAGTGGCCACAGTTCACCAATAATATTCACTCCTTTAACATAATATTTATTGGCATGGTACCTTATATCCATTTTATTTATCAGAATTTTTATGCCATGGTTATTATACTATATTGTTTTATGTCATGTTTTGTTATATCACCCTGGGGTCTATCCCCTGTCTTATACATGGGGTCTATCCCATATCATTATACCTATGAGGTCTACCTCATAATCATTATACCATGAGGTCTATCCCATATCATATACCATGGGTCATCCCATGTCATTATACCATGGGGTCCTAATCCGTTTATTTAACAATGGGTCTCTCCTATATCATTACAATGGGTAATTATCCCATAACATTATAACAATGGGGTTCATCCCATTTATTATAGCAATGGGGTCTATCTATATCATTATACAATATGTCTATCTATATGATTATACAAAGGGTCTATCCCATATCTTAACCATGGGGTCTATCCATATCATTATGAATGGGCTATCCATATGCATTAACAATGGGGTCTAATCCACATAATCATTATAAGATGGCGGTCTATCCTATCATTTAACCCTGGGGTCTATCCCATGTCATATATATGGGGTCTATCCCATGTCCTTATACAATGGGGGTCTATCCCATTTTATTATACAATGGGGTCTATCCATATCATTATCCAATGGGGTGGTTCTCATATCATTATACAATGGGTCTATCCCATGTCATATCAATATGGTTTATCCCATATCATATACAGAATGGGGTTCTATCCCATATCATTATACAAGATGGGTTTTCTTATCCTTATGATTATACACAGGGTCTATACCCATATCATTTATCACAATGGGGTCTATGAACCAATATTCATTATATACCATGCAGCGCTCTCCCCATATCCATTGTACAATATGGCCTCTTCCCATATCATATAACATGGGTTCTATCCTATATCTAATTAACAAGAATCGGATCTTGCCTATATGATTATACAAGGGGTCTATCCCATATCATTAGTACAATCGGGTCATAACCATATCATTTACCAATGCCCCGGAGCCTATCCCATATCAATTATAAATAAAATTTTCCCCCAAATTAAAATCAATCCAATGGGCCTGTTCCCTATCATTATACAATGGGTTTTCTATATCACATGGGTCATTGCAATACAATCATGGTTTTATGCATCATTCCATTATACAATGGGGTCCTATCCCCCAATGTCCTATACAATATGTTTATCCCATATCATTATACATGGGTCTCTCTCCCTTCATTATACAATGGTCTAGCCCATACCATTATAAGTCCTATACCATGGATCTTTATCCAATACGAATCTATCACTATATCAATCCATATCATCATACATGGTCTAACCCATACATCTAGGTCTATCCTATGGCATTTATACAATGGGGGGTTCATCCCATGTCATTATAACACTGGGGTCTATCCCAGATCATTATACAATAGTCTAAACCCATACATAGGGCTCTCCTATGTCTTATCAATGGGGTCTTCCCATATCATTATACAATATGTTCTATCATATCTTATACAATGGGGTCTATCCATGTCATTAAACAATGGGGTCTTTCCCACATATCATTACAATTTAAAAATGTTATCAACATATAAATTGGGGTCTATCCCATGTCATTATACAATGGGGTCTTCTCATAACTGCTTCCATATCATTATACAATTGGGGTCCTTTCCCTATCATTATACAATGGTGGTCTGTCCCATATCATTTTACAATGGGTCTTTGCCGTGTAAGATAACAATAAGATAGCAATGTAAGATAGATTGTAAGATAGCAATAGGATAGCAATGTAAGATAGAGTGTAAGATATCAATAAGATAGCAATGTAAGATAGAGTGTAAGATAGCAATAAGATAGCAATGTAAGATAGAGTGTAAGATATCAATAAGATAGTAATGTAAGATAGAGTGTAAGATAACAATAAGATAGCAATGTAAGATAGAGTGTAAGATAGCAATAAGATAGCAATGTAAGATAGAGTGTAAGATATCAATAAGATAGTAATCTGTACGCAGCCAGCATGTGGAACTGTATGTACAATATCACGATAGCCAACGCACTTTTCCCTTCTTCCTAAGATAAGTGTAAGATATCAATAAGATAGCAATGTAAGATAGAGTGTAAGATATCAATAAGATAGCAAGGTAAGATAGAGAGTAAGATATCAACAAGATAGCAATGTAAGATAGAGTGTAAGATATCAATAAGATAGCAATGTAAGATGATAGAGGGTAAGCTATCAATAAGATAGTAATCTGTACGCAGCCAGCATGTGGAACTGTATGTACAATATCACGATAGCCAACGCACTTTTCCCTTCTTCCTAAGATACCTTGACCGAGCGCCTGGTTGCTTCCAGCCTTGACCATCAGTCGGAGATCTGCCTTTTTGACCCCTCCCCCGCCCCCTCCGTAGCACTCATGGTTCGGCCCCTTGCCACGAACAGCTACCGGTCCTCTGGGCCGCAAGCAGACAACTTCGCCTGCAAGTCAGCCCTCCCCTCTGTCCCCCCAACGCACCCCACGCCTGGGCCGCCCCGGGAACTTGACATCCCCTGCTTTGTTCCCCCCTGGGCGCGCATCTGTCGCATCCTTCCGCCCAGCCAGCATCACACAACCTCCCACTTTCACCAATCTATCGCCCCAATCCCCTTGCCCACACTGTCCATTTCAGGTGAGGCACCCTCCACTCCCCCCACCAGACACCCCTACACTCGCGCCCGCACCCTGACCAACCCCCACACCGCAACGCACGGGACCGCCCAAGTCTCGCACGCGATTGCACAACCCCCGCCCGACAAGCCCCTCTCTCACCCACGCTGTCGACCGTTTTGCTCCACACCCACCCTGCAGATCGTCCACGTTTTTGCGATGCGCACCCTGCCTTTGTCATTACCCACACCCACCTAACAACGAAATCGATGTGCCAACTCACCCAAACCCACACACAACACCATAAACGGAATTAGCGGGAATTTTTTCGTTCACCAGTGATATTTCATTTTCAACAAAAAGCGCACGTGCAATCGTTTGTGTTGCAAAACGCGTGCGCAAACACGCTAAAAAATGCGTTTAGTGGGGCCCTAGCCTAAGGATAGATACAAACGGGCAGATTTTTTGACGATTACTAGCTTAGGCAACGGCCCCAAATCTATGTGTTGAGCTATGTGTTCTGGAACAGGGACTGTGATAAATTGCGACGATCATGGGTTCCCTATCCCGGGGACCGAGCGCACCAGTCACACAACAGTCATTTGACCAGGAGGCACTCGGTTGGAAAAGAAGCCCTCGATTGTCATCTGATATGACCTATCGGTGTGAACAATCAATGGGATACGTATGTACAGTAGCAAAATTACTGTGCAGTTTTCTGTTGAGCTGTGGCAGTACTTTTTAACCAAACTGAAGATAACGACCCTAAAGGAGAATTAAAACCCAAATATTGACCGCTACTAAAAACATCCACCCAGGAACTCCAATGGAGTTTAAGATAGTAATAAGATGCAATGTAAGATGAGAGGGGAAGATAGCAATAAGATAGCAATGTAAGATAGATGGTAAGAGGTAAAAGTAAAGAGCAATGTAGTAGAGTGTAAGATAACAATAAGATAGAATGTAAGATAGATGAAGATAGTAATAAGATAGCAATGTAAGATAGAGTGGAAGATAACAATAAGAGAGAAAGGTAAGACTCTAGATTGTAAGATAGTAATAAGATAGCAATGTAAGAGAGGTGTAAGATAACAATAAGATAGGCAAGTAAGATAGATTGTAAGATAGGATAAGATAGCAATGTAAGATAGAGTGTAAGATAACAATAAGATAGGCAATGAAGATAGATTGTAAGATAAGCAATAGGATAGCAATGTAAGTAGAGTGTAAGATATCAATAGATAGCCAATGTATGTAAGATAGAGGTAAGATAGCAATAAGATAGCAATAGGTAGATAGAGTGCTAAGAATCAATAAGATAGTCATGTAAGATAGAGTGTAGATCAAACAATAAGATAGCAATGTACGATAGAGTGTAGTAAAGATAGCAATAAGATAGCAATGTAAGATAGATGTAAGAATCAATAAGATAGCAATGTAAGATTAGCGAATGTAAGATAACAATAAGCTAGCAATGTAAGATAAAGTGTAAGATAAACATAGGATAAACATGTAAGATAGAGTGTAAGATAGCAATGTAAGATTAGAGGGTAAAATACAAGGAGATAGCAAGTAAGAATAGAGTGTAAAGAAGCAATGTAAGATAGAGTGAAGATAACAATTAAGAATAGCAATGTAAGATAGAGTGTAAGATAACAATAAAGATAGCAATGTAAGATAGAGTAAGTTCATAAGATACAAGTAAGATAGAGAGAAGATACAAGTCAATGCTAAGATGATGTAAGAATAAGAGAGATGTAAGTAGAGGGTAGATAACAATAAAGCAATGTAAGATAGATGTAAGATATCATAAGATAGCAATGTAAGAGTAGGTGTTAGATACAATAAGATAGCAAGTAAGATAGAGTGTAAGATAACTCAATAAGATAGCAATGTACGATAGAGTTAAGATACAATAAGATTAGGCAATGTAAGATAGAGTGTAAAGATAGCAATAAGATAGCAATGTAAGATAGAGGTAAGATAAGAAGCAATAAGATAGCAATGTAAGATAGGAGTGTAAGATAATCAATAAGATAGCAATGTAAGATAGAGTTGGAAAGAGATCAATAAGATAGCAATGTAAGATAGAGTGTAAGATAACAATAAATAGCAATGTAAGATTAGAGTGTAAGATTCAATAAGATAGCCAATAGTAGATAGATGTAGATACAATAAGATAGCAAGTAAGATAGAGTAGTAAAGAGATCAATAAGATAGCAATGTAAGATAGAGTTGTAAGTAGCTCAAGATACAATGTAAGATAGACGTGTAAGATAGTCAATAGAGATAGCAATGTAAGATAGAGTTGTTGATAACAATAAAATAGCAATGTAAGATAGAGTGTAAGATAATAGAAGATAGATGTAAGATAAGATTGTAAGATATCAATAGATAGCAATGTAAGATAGAGTGTAAGATAACATAAAATAGCAATGTAAGATAGAGTGTAAGATATCAATAAGATAGCAATGTAAGAGGAGTTGTAAGATATCAATGAGATACAGATGTAGATAGAGTGTAAGATAACAATAAGATAGTAATGTAAGATAGAGTGTTAGAGATAGCAATGTAAGATAGAGTGTAAGATAGCAATGTAAGATAGAGTGTAGATAGCAATGTAAGAAGAGTGTAAAATATCAATGAGATCCAATGTAAGATAGAGTGTAAGATAACATAAAATATCAATGTAGATAGTGTAAGATAGCATTGTAGATAGAGTGTAAGATAACAATAAGATAGCAATGTAAGATAGAGTGTAAGATAGCAATGTAAAAGATAGAGTGTAAGATAGCCAATGAAGATAGAGTGTAAAATATCAATGAGATAGCAATGTAAGATAGAGTGTAAGATAACAATAAAATATCAATGTAAGATAGTGTAAGATAGCAATGTAAAGATAGAGTGTAAGATAACCAATAGATAGCAATGTAAGATTAGAGTGTAAGATGCAATGTAAGATAGAGTGAAAGATAACACATAAAATAGCAATGTAGAAGATAGCGTGTACGATATCAATAAGATAACAATGTAAGATGAGAGTGTAAGATAGCAATGTAAGATGAGAGGTAAGATAACAATAAGATAGCAATGTAAGATAGAGTGTGTAGATAGCAATGAAGATAGAGTGTAAGATCACAATAAGAAGCAATGTAAGATAAAGTGTAAGATAACAATAAAATATCAATAAGATAGAGTGTAAGATAGCAATGTAAGAGAGTGTAAGATAGCAATGTAAGAGAGTGTAAGATAGCAATGTAAGATAGAGTTTAAGATAACAATAAAATATCAATGTAGTAGAGCAGTGTAAGATATCAATGTAAGATAGAGGTAAGAGTCAATAAGATAGCATGTAAGTAGAGTGTAAGATATCAATAAGATAGCAATGTAAGATAGAGTGTAAGATATCAATAAGATAGCAAGGTATAGGATAGAGGAGTAAGATACAACAAGATAGCAATGTGTAAGATAGAGTGTAAGATCAATAAGATAGCAATGAAGATAGAGAGTAAGATACATGTAAGATAGCAATGTAAGATAGGAGTAAGATAGCAATGTAAGATAGAGCATAAGATAGCAATAAGATAGTAATGTAAGATACAGTGTAAGATAACAATAAAATATCAATGTAACAGAGTGTAAGATAGCAATGTAAGATAGACTGTAAGATAGCAATAAGATAGTAATGTAAGATACAGTGTAAGATAGCAAAAAGATAGCAATGTAACATAGAGTGTAAGATAGCAATAACATAGCAATGTAACATAGAGTGTAAGGTAGCAATAAGCTAGCAATGTAACATAGAGTGTAAGATAGCAATAACATAGCAATGTAACATAGAGTGTAAGATAGCAATAACATAGCAATGTAACATAGAGTGTAAGATAGCAATAAGCTAGCAATGTAAGATAGAGTGTAAGATAGCAATGTAAGCTAGAGTGTAAGATAGCAATAACATAGCAATGTAAGATAGAGTGTAAGATAACAATAAGATAGCAATGTAACATAGAGTGTAAGATATCAATAAGATAGCAATGAAGAACAGTGCAACCATACTACTAGCTGTCTAGTAAACCTTTCAGACCTTTCTACACCTGACCTCTGTCACATGCACCCTTTCCTGAACTGGACTGGACCATGATGGGCTACAGATTTCTAGTGGTAATGATCTGCTGTAACAAGCTGCTGCAGTAGCCCGGGAATCTATGACTAACTGCGAGAGCCTGGAACACTGGGATATTGGGAAATAAGTCATATGATCCCCATGTTAATAAGATAAATGTCACGAAATCTACAGCAAAATGAAGTTTGCTGCTTCTGTGCTTCGTGCTCTGTCTCTGATCAGTGGTTGTTAATGACTTTAGTTTAACGCTGGGCAGGAAGATGTCAAAGCCAATTCGACTCAGAAGGAATGTTCTTTAACACCTTAACTTAAATAGTGTATGGCCAGCATTAGTCGTATGTCACAGAATTAGTCCTATATCACAGCATTAGTCCTATATCACAGCATTAGTCCTATATCACAGAATTAGTCCTATGTCACAGCATTAGTCCTATGTCACAGCATTAGTCCTATATCACAGAATTAGTCCTATATCACAGAATTAGTCCTATTCACAGATTAGTCCTATTTCACAGGACATTAGTCCTATGTCACAGAATTAGTCCTATGTCACAGGCATTAGTCCTATATCACAGCATTAGTCCTACATCACAGAATTAGTCCTACATCACAGGAATTAGTCCTACTTCACAGCATTAGTTCCTATGTCACAGAATTAGTCCGATGTCCAAGAATTAGTCCTATTGTCACAGCATTAGTCCTATGTCACAGCATTAGTCCTATATCACAGCATTAGTCCTGTCACAGCATTAGTCCATGTCACAAGCTAGTCCTATATCACAGCATTAGTCATATCACAGAATTAGTCCTATATCACAGAATTAGTCATATATAACGAATTGTCCTATATCACAGATTTAGTACTTATACAGATGTCCTTATCACAGAATTAGTCCTATATATCAAACATAAAGAATCGTACCAAATCTTCCCATTAACTTCTGTTAACGGCAACTGGCAACTGTCTGTTTACTCTTAATGGCGGAATAAACTCACCTATTTTGCACCATATCTATGCCTGGACCCCTCTACACCTTGAATTTGCTGTTACAGAATTAGTCCTATGTCACAGCATTAGTCCTATTTAAGCAGCCTATTTATTAGTCCTATTTCACAAGCATTAGTCTTGTCACAGCATTAGTCCTATGTCACAGCATTAGTCTTATGTCACAGCATTAGTCCTATGTCACAGCATTAGTCCTATGTTACAACATTAGTAGACCTGTCACAGCATTAGTCCTATGCCACAGAATAAGTCTAATGTCACAGAATTAGTTCAATGTCACAGCATTAGTCCCAGGGCCAGCCTTTAATATGAGCAACCGCACAGGTTACAATACCAGAGGGGCATCAGCATTAGTCCTATGTCAAAGCATTAGTCCTATGTCAAAGCATTAGTCCTATGTGACAGCATTAGTCCTATGTCAGCATTAGTCCTATGTCAGCAGCATTAGTCAATGTCAAAGCATTAGTCCTATGTCACAGCATTAGATCCTATGTCACAGCATTAGTCCTATGTCAAAGCATTAGTCCTATGTCAAAGCATTAGTCCTATGTCACAGCATTAGTCCTATGTCAACTAGTCATGTCAAAGCATTAGTCCTATGTCAAAGCATTAGTCCTATGTCAAAGCTTTCATCCTATTTGCCAGCATTACACCTATGTTACATGCATTTTGTCCTATGTCGCAGCATTAGTCCTATGTCGCAGCATTAGTCCTATGTCGCAGCATTAGTCCTATGTCGCAGCATTTAGTCCTCAGGCTAGCCATTAGTCTATGTGCAGCATTAGTCCATGTCGCAGCATTAGTCCTATTTCACAGAATTAGACCTATGTTACAGCATTAGACCTATGTGACAGCATTATCTATTTCACGATTGGACCTATGTTACACCATTAGTCCTATTTCACAGCATTATAGCCTATGTCAAGCATTAGTCCTATGTCAAAGCATTAGACCTATTTCACAGCATTAGACTATGTCACAGCATTAGTCTATGTTACAGCATAAGCCTATGTCAAGCATAGTCCTATGTCAAAGCATTAGTCACTATTCACAGCATTAGTCCTATGTCACAGCATTAGTCCTATGTCACAGCATTAGTCCTATGTACAGTACAGTATAGTAACTATGTCACAGCATTAGTCCTATGGTCACAGCATTAGACCATATCACAGCACAGCATAGTCCTATGTCACAGCATTAGTCCAGTCAAGCTTAGTCCTGTCACAGCATTAGTCCTATGTCACAGAGCAAATAACTACACTCAACGACAAACCCACTACCCCCTCAATTACCCCGACCATTAAAACAGATTAGGTATTTATTATCTTATTTTTTTGACCGGCAGTCGTGCGGTTCTGATGTCCTATTGGCAGTCGTGCGGTTCTGATGTCCTATTGGCAGTCGTGCGGTTCTGATGTCCTATTGGCAGTCGTGCGGTTCTGATGTCCTATTGGCAGTCGTGCGGTTCTGATGTCCTATTGGCAGTCGTGCGGTTCTGACGTTCTATTGGCAGTCGTGCGGTTCTGATGTCCTATTGGCAGTCGTGCGGTTCTGATGTCCTATTAGCAGTCGTGCGGTTCTGATGGCAGTCGTGCGGTTCTGATGTCCTATTGGCAGTCGTGCGGTTCTGATGTCCTATTGGCAGTCGTGCGGTTCTGATGTCCTATTGGCAGTCGTGCGGTTCTGATGTCCTATTAGCAGTCGTGCAGTTCTGATGTCATATTAGCAGTCGTGCGGTTCTGATGTCCTATTGGCAGTCGTGCGGTTCTGATGTCCTATTGGCAGCCGTGCGGTTCTGATGTCCTATTAGCAGTCGTGCGGTTCTGATGTCCTATTAGCAGTCCACGGAACTGCAATAGGACACAGAACGCACTACTGCCAATAGGACATCAGAACCACACGACTGCTAATAGGACATCAGAAACCGACTACGATGCAATAAGGACATCAGAACTGCACGGTGTAATAGGACTCAGAAACGCACGACTGCTAATAGGACATCAGAACCGCATGACTGCTAATAGGACATCAGAAACCGCACGGCTGCCAATAGGACATCAGAACCGCACACGACTGCCAATAGGACATCAGAACCGCACGGCTGCCAATAGGACATCAGACTGCACGACTGCCAATAGGACATCAGAACCGCACGACTGCTAATAGACATCAGAACTGACACGACTGCTAATATGACATCAGAACCGCACGACTGCTAATAGGACATCAGAACGCATGAATGCTAATAGGACATCAGAACCGCACGGGCTGCAATAGGACATCAGAACCGCACGAATCGCCAATAGGACATCAGAACCGCACGACTGCTAATATGAAATCAGAACTGCAAGACTGCTAATAGGACATCAGAACCGCACGACTGCCAATAGGACATCAGAAACGCACGACTGCAATAGAACGTCAGAACCGCACGACTGCCAACGAACATCAGAAACCGCACGACTGCCAATAGGACATCAGAACCGCACGACTGCCAATAGAACATCAGAACCGCACGACTGCAAAGGACATCAGAACGCACGACTGCTAATGGACATCAGAACCGCACGACTGCTAATAGGACATAAGAACGCACGACTGCAATAGGACATCAGAACGCACGACTGCCAAAGAACGTCAGAACCGCACGATAAGTAATCCTATTGTAAAATATAAGGAAATTAAAAGCAGTGAGGAACTCCAAGGTGACTTTATATGTTTATAATATTATATAATTATATTATATTAATATATATTGCCTGTACAGTAATACACAAATTTCAATGAGTCATGTGACTGATGCACAGATAAACAGATTATAACTGATGACATAGTCAAGCACCATTTATAAGCATATATTACAGGGTCTTCGTGGCTCATGTGTAACAAAAGTTGCCTTAAAGTTCTCTGATCAGGAGAAAAAACAAAAGATCAAACTTCTAGATTATTTCTTACAATATTCTATAGAAATTGGTAATACATTCATTGATGATTATCATTATCTGTTGAAAAGCTCTTTCTGGCACTGGGTTTACTGATAGTATTAGTCACCCTCTGTGTCGTATGGCAGTGACGTTGTAGATACCGTTGCTTACCACTTCAGGCTTGGTAGTAGGTTTTCCTAGAAGTGCAATGTGAATCTATGAATGATCAATGGCATTAGATCTTGTTTGTTTGTCACATGACACAATTCTGTGTACTGGAATAATAATTCATTTGTAATGGAAATAATACAATATTGTCTTTGTTCTCACCTTTCCAGTGTTTGAATTCTAATTGTAATTACTTATGACACATTACCTGGTACCTGTATGAAATAATCGGACAGGAATCTTTCAATAGGGCCTTCCTCGAATGCGGATTTCTGTGCCATTATATGAAATACTGTATATGCCTAGCCATACACTTCTGCAAAACTGTAATGCACTGTAATTTATAGCGGCTGTAAACACGTCATTTACTTTGTTTCGCCCTTGAACACAATATAGCGTACCTATGTAATGCATAACTTTATAGGCACATATAAACATCTTTCTCCTAATAAGGTATAAAACCCATACAGGTATTTCACAGGTAATGTAATATATGATAATAAATGCTGGGAAAGGCAGGATTTATGTGAACAGTTAAACAAGTATTAAATCTTCGTATACAGGTGTGATCGCGACTCACAATACATGAGTGGATGAATGGACTATCGTTTGGTATTTGGGCGCGTCTAGCTGTATGGCCATTCAGTAGGCGTTGTTGATAATCCCAACCAAACGTCTATATGCTAAACTAGTTATTCTACTCGTGCATCGCAGATCGGGTCTGCCATCCTACGTGTATATGGAGCTTTCAGCCTAGTTTTTATTTGCTCTGCACAGTGTACACGAGTATTTTACACCGATCGACCAACACAACCAATATTTTGTGTGACTGGGACAAAATATGTGGGGTGTAACAACTAACCAATTGCTCTAACTGATCTTAGGTAAATTCAATAGGTCCAGGAGTGATTGGTGAATCTAGTCCTGAAGTCTTGCTCATCTCGGGTATTTTAATTCATGACTGACAGGCCACAGACGACTAGTTTAAGATGGCCATACATTCAGACATCCCACCCTGCCTCTTCTTTCTTCTGGGCAGGGTGGGCGGAGGGGCATGAGGAGGGGCGTGGCTACGCTGCGTAACGTTGTGACAATCAGGTGCATACGTGTTAGTGTGGGGGAGGCGGGGTTAGGGGCGTGGTGTGGGTGGTCCAGGGGGTGGCAGGCATAAAGGGGGCGTAACGGGGGAGGAGATTCAGGATCTATTGTTGCCGGAGATCAGGGTGGTCTCGCGGGAGACCACCCTCGATTTGCAGGAGACTCCTGGAAGATCCAAAGTAGTGGGTACCTGTACATTACCTCTACGGTATATTGATTTAACATTCACCGTAGAATATATATTGCCTATACAGTAAACACAAATTTCAATGAGTCATGTGACTGATGACATAGATAAACAGATTATAACTGATGACGTAGTCAAGCACCATTAAGCATATATTTACAGGGTCTTCGTGGCTCTTCTGGGCAGAGGGGGCGTGGCTAAGTGGCGTGAGGTTATTGACATCAGGCAGTGGGTGGGGCATACACGCTAGGGGTGGGGGAGGCGGGGTTAGGGTGCATGGTGTGGGTGGTCGGGGGCGTAGCAGGCATAAAGGGGGCGTAACGGGAAGGAGATCTGTTGCTGGAGATCGGAGTGGTCTCGCGGTACCTAGTGGGATACCTGTACATTACCTATCGTTATATTGATTAACATTCACCGTAGATTTGAATGTAATGTCGAGTGAAATGGCACTAGTAATATCGAAAGCAAAATACTTGGTCAGGCAGTTGTGAGAACATCTCAGGAACATTGGGTGGAAGTTTGTAGTGTATGGCCAGCTTTATCGATTGGTAGGTCTGTCTGTGGTAATACTGGGCTTTTGTTGCCTGTGTGTACACAGCCTAACACTGCTGCAGACATGACCGATGGTGCGGCCCATGGGTCGTAATTTACCAACATACCTGATCGCCCATTTATCTGATCCGGACCTACAGGGACCAACGTTAGTTGCCTACCCGGAGATATTGTATGGTGTGTACCCAGCCTTATACTCATGCTGTAACTGAGCGTTTCCCTCCTTATTTAACATATATTCTTCAATGTTTGAAATGGGAGAATTGTCAGTGACATGATTGTGGGTGGAGCTCGAAGGAAGACAATACTGCACGAGTATACCATTGGTAAATTGGTTGGCTGTTGGTGGCTTGTACACATGTGCGATCAAAGCATGTGACGAACGGCCATACCAGACTATAATTTTTCATATGTGGCTATTTGGTTGGGCAAAGTTCGTTCATCCACTGGGTCGAAGGAACACTAACGTCCAAACACATAATATTATTGACCACTATTGCCATTCATCAGCTGCTTGATCATTGGTGGTCACATGTTTCGATCACATGCATGTACGAACCTTAACACAGGATTTCTGTAAATAGCCCAAACGATCGCTCTCTAGAAAGAGATTGGATGTTCAGTTTTAGGAGATCTGAAGAAGAAAACCTATAAACACTGATCGCTATTCGGAATGGCCCCTTGACAGTTCCGTCCTATTAGTTTCAGAAAAACAGAATAAAAAATTTGGTTTAGTTTAAAGGCTTCTGGGGGGGGGGAAAATGGAAAATAAATAACTTGTAATGTTTAAAAATGAATCTGTTTATTTTATGTTGTGACTGGAAGGTTGTTGAATGTAAATAATGCACAATCTTGTTGGATAGGCAGAGTTTGGAATTGGCGGGGGTTTACTGGTACCTTTACATTTAATTAATGCTATAGGAATATGTTAGGGCTCAGGGTTGTGCCGGATGAGGAATTCTACAGCAAGTGGAGGAATTGCTGCTGTGTGAGGTGGCTGCAATTGAGCCACTTGACTAACCTGTAATAACCACAAGTGAAAAGTGTCATGTCACTCCATATAATAGATCAGTAATGAGGTAAATCAAGGAGATCAGTTCTGGTTCAATTCTTCCTTTACTACTAGACCATGGGTTTGTAGTGCAAACACCTCTTTGAAATAGCCTTAAGGTGCCATAGATGCAATAATCGAGGTCTAAGATTGGGTGATTGACCCGTGTACGAGCAACTGGTTGACAACCGTACTACCCCACCCAGGATCGAACAACCACGATCTAAGTGTCTATGGTGACCATTAGTCTAACCACAGATGTTTCTGACAACACACTCTATGTCCAGAATCGGACACTACTTGGCTAAGCTGACCTCACCTAGGATGTGGTCAATACACAAGGATGTGGTCAATGAAGGTCCTTCTACCTGGACCTTTTCAAATTTTCATAATTGTCTATATGGCCAAATCCCAGAGTTAAACTAGGTACACACAGTACTGGATCCGACAGTATTGGGGATCGTTCGCAGGATTGCGTCGGCGAAGGCTCGTTCAGGAAAGAGGTAAAATCTAGAGTTAGAAAGTGAAACCAGGGTTGAGGATCGTGCGATTTAGGTCCTCAACTTGGGTACAACAGATGGCAGGAAACACACAGTCCCGATGTTTTCCTTATGCTGTGTATATACTGTGTATAGGGGAGCGCTCGGGACTGTGTGTAGCCCAATCTTGAAAAATGACCGACAGGCTCTTGCAGATCCTCCTGTATTTTCAAAAATCTTTGCTGTGTGTACCCAGCTTAAGATGCCATCTGATGAAATTTTATAGTCTTAGATAAAATATCTTTCTACTCAAACTGCGACTCCACTTGACATTACAATCAATATGTGGTAGGGCACTGGTCAGCTTTAGTCTAAATGGTTTCTATTTACATACAACTGACCCTGTTCCAGGGGACAGTCCCAGCATGTGAACCCTATTAACGCTTTACCTGAAAGGGGACAGGATTCAAGGCAGATTGTGAAATGTTCCCAATGTCCAATCAGAATGTACGGGACACAATAGGGAGGTTTTTGGGGGGGGAAACAATGTGATGATAAAGTGCAGACAGACAGTAGCAGGGGAGGCCTGGAACCTTTGGCCTGGGGGGCAAATACAACCAAATGGCCCTTCCACAGTAGATCAAAAAATGTTTGACAACGCCACTTTACCAAGGTCAACACTTTCCGTTACAGTTATGCCTATTTTTAAGACCACTATTCTCATTTTACAGCAACATTTCAAGTGTATGATGTGGTTGAGATAACCACATCAAACACTGGGCTGTACAACACGGGTAATCATCTGGAGGGTTGACAACAC
The DNA here is from genome assembly GCA_019447015.1 of Hymenochirus boettgeri. Lineage (NCBI taxonomy): Eukaryota > Metazoa > Chordata > Amphibia > Anura > Pipidae > Hymenochirus > Hymenochirus boettgeri. The sequence goes on from CM033477.1 coordinate 136,848,603, forward strand.
AGACTAAGGATCTAGAGGGCTGACTAACACTGGGTAAGGATCAGATGGCTGACTAACACTGGGTAAGGATCTAGAGGGCTGACTAACACTGGGTAAGGATCTAGGGGCTGACTAACACTGGGTAAGGATCTAGAGGGCTGACTACATGGTAAGGATCTAGAGGGCTGACTAACACTGGGTAAGGATCTAGAGAGCTGACTAACACTGGTTAATGATCTGGAGGACTGACATAACACTGGCTAATGATCTGGAGAGCTGACTAACACTGGTTTAAAGGGCATGTCCACCCCCCAAAACTATAATCCCCCCAACTACTGGCCCCACCATGTAGTGTAGTTTAATCCTACCTCACATCCCAACTCCATCTGTTCTCCTGTAGTCCCCCCCCAAAGTTCCAAAAACTGCCCACCAGGAGGCTAGCAGGTCCAATAGGACACGTGCTGCTACCTGGCCTCCCGGAGATTCCTGCCATGCGTGCTGCAGCCCTTCTCCCCCCTCCCTCCCTCTCCCTCCCTCTCCCCCTCTCCCTCACGTTCACTATCCCTCCCCCTAGCTCAAATCCCCTTAATATTGTGCTCCCCCATGTCCCCCAGCCCCAACCGCAGTTTTTTTTTTTTTAAAAGCCCCCAAACTCTTATACTCTCCGCTTTCCTCCGCTGCACTGAATGACCGGCAGCCGCGTCCGTGATTGGCTGCCGCTCAGCCAATCACAGACGCGACTGCCGGTCCCGCCCCTCTGCTTGCATTCTCGCAGCGAGGGCCGGCAGTGCGGCGGAGGACGAGGGGAGGTAAGTAAATGTTGGGGGGCTTTTGAAAAAAAAAATGATGCGGTTGGGGCTGGGGGACTTGGGGTGGGGAACATCATATTAAAAATGAATTTCGGGGTGGACATAGCCTTTAATGATCTGGAGGACTGACATAACACTGGTGGTAATGATCTGGAGAGCTGACTAACACTGGGTAATGATCTGGAGAGGTGACTAACACTGGGTAATGATCGGAGAGCTGACGTAACACCGGCGAATGAACTGGAGGGCTGACGCAACACTGGCTAATGATCTGGAGGGCTGACGTAAAACTGGCGAATGAACTGAGGGGAGTAACCTGGCTAATGATCTGGAGGGCTGAGCTAACATGGCTAATGAATGGAGGGCTGACGTAAACATGGCGAATGAACTGGAGGGCTGACGTAACCACTGGCTAATGATCTGGAGGGAGGCTAACAATGGCGAATGAACTGGAGGGCTGACGTAACACTGGCTAATGATCTGGAGGGCTGAGCTAACACTGGCGAATGAACGGCGGGCTGAGGTAACACGGCTAATGATCTGGAGGGCTGACGTAACACTGGGAAGATGAACTGGAGGGCTGACTAACATTTCCTAATGAACTGGGGCACTGACTAATACTGTGCTGCTTCTATTAATTTGACAATGATCTGGAGAGCTGACTAACACTGGTTAATGATCTGGAGGACTGACATAACACTGGGTAATGATCTGAGAGTGGACAACACTGGTAATGATCTGAGGGCTGACTACACTGGGTAAGGATCTAGAGGCTGACTAACACTGGGGAAGGATCTAGAGGGCTGGCTGATAACACTGGGTAAGGATCTAGAGGGACTAACACTGGGGGATCTGAGGCTGACTAACACTGGGTAAGGATCTAGAGAGCTGACTAACACTGGTAATGATCTGGAGGAAGACATAACACTGGCTAATGATCTGGAGAGCTGACTAACACTGGTTAAAGGGCATGTCCAACCCCAAAACTATAATCCCCCCAAACACTGGCCCCACCATGTAGTGTAGTTTAATCCTACCTCACATCCCAACTCCATCTGGTTCTCCTGTAGTCCCCCCCCAAAGTTCCAAAAAACTGCCCACCAGGAGGCTAGCAGGTCCTATAGGACACTGCCTGCTACCTGGCCTCCCGGAGATTCCTGCCATGGTGCTGCAGCCCTTCTCCCCCTCCCTCCTCTCCCTCCCTCTCCCCTCCCTCCCTCCCGTTCTACTACACCTCCCCCTAGCCAAATCCCCCTAATATTGTGCTCCCCATGTCCCCCAGCCCCAACCGCATGTTTTTTTTTTTTTTAAAAGTCCCCCAAACTTACTTACCTCTCCGCTTTCTCCGCTGCACTGAATGACCGCAGGCGTCCGTGATTGGCTGCCGCTCAGCCAATCAACGACGGACTGCGGTCCCGCCCCTCTGCTGCATTCTCGCAAGCAGAGGGCGGCCGTGCGGCGGAGGATCGAGGGGAGGTAAGTAAGAGTTTGGGGGGCTTTCTGAAAAAAAAAATGATGCGGTTGGGGCTGGGGGACTTGGGGGAACATCTATTAAAAATGAATTTTCGGGGTGGAACAAGCCTTAATGCGGAGGATGACATAACACTGGGTAATGATCTGGAGAGCTGACTAACAGGGTAATGATCTGGAGAGGTGACTAACACCGGGTAATGATCTGGAGAGCTGACGTAACACCGGCGAATGAACTGGAGGTGACGCAACAAGGCTAATGATCTGGAGGGCTGACGTAACACTGGCGAATGAAAGGAGGGCTGACGTAACAGGGCTAATGATCTGGAGGGCTGAGCTAACACTGGCGAATGAAGGGGGGCTGACGTAACACTGAGTATGATCTGGAGGGCGAGTAAACACTGGCGAATGAAAGGCGGGCGGGTAACACTGGCTAATGATCTGGAGGAGCTGACTAACATCCTAATGAACTGGGGCAATGACTAATACTGTGCGCTTATCTAATTGACAATGATCTGGAGAGCTGACTAAACAATGGTAATGATCTGGAGGACTGACATAACACTGGGTAATGATCTGGAGAGCTGACAACACTGGGTAATGATCTGGAGGACTGAACAAACACTGGGTAATGATCTGGAGAGGTGACTAACACTGGGTAATGATTGGAGAGGTGACTAACACTGTGGTAATGATCTGGAGAGCTGACGTAACACTGGCGATGAACTGGAGGGACTACGCAACACTGGCAATGAACTGGAGGGCGACGTAACAATGGCGAATGAACGGAGGCTGAGCTAACACTGGGAATGAACTGGAGGGCTGACGTAACACTGAGCTAACCATGGGATAGAAACGGCGGCTTATGTCATTCCCACCTTTTCCCCCTACCTTCGCGGTTCTGATGTCCTATTGGCAGTCGTGCGGTTCTGATGTCCTATTAGCAGTCGGCCGGTTCTGATGGGCTAAAGTTGAAAGATGTAAATACAGATTGTTGCTGATGTTCCTGATATTCCTAAATGCACAATGTAGAATGTAAACTGTCCTATATAATGTGTTGTAAACACTAAAACCGAACCAGATGTTATTAAACTCCTCTCAGGCAGACAAGATGGTTTCCAGATGATTCTTCAGCTTTACCATCATAAGATGTAACTTGTAAATAGTCAGACCAAGATGGCATCATTTAATTTCAATGTTAACAGGCCTCCCACACTGACTGCCTCAAACAGCAACAATACAAAAACATAACCAGAGATTTCAACAAAGGGCAAGGCACAAACTAGTTTTCAAACACATTTACTGGGATTGCTGATAACTTTATCACTATGGTAACTTCTCCTTTAGGTACTGCACTAACGAAAAAGAATTAGTCCATACATTTTTTCCGACTGTTATCATATACCTCGTGCTGTCATCAGTAGTTATGTAGTTCTTACTACCGGAAAACACACATGCAGGGCCATGATCCATTATTGAAAAGTTCCATCAAATGTGTTAACTTTTTTCAGATTTTAAATCTGAGCTGTAGATTCTGAGAAATCATCATTTGGAATCACAGCAATTACAGGAAAAGACCTGTCACTCCAGAAGCAGAAATTATGTTTTGTGACCCATGCCTGACCTCTTTGTCTGCGTGCCAGCACAATTTCTGCAACATTTAAAGGAACACTAAACCCCGAAAATTAACTATGTCCCATTCGTTTCTATTATTCACAGGGAGGTGAGAAAAGTAAGGGGTTAATAATAATGCCATTGTATTATACAGTCAGTAAGGAGGGGTTAATAATAATGCCACGGTATAATACAGTCAGTAAGGAAGGGGTTTATAATAATGCCATGGTATTATACAGTAAGGGGTTAATAATATGCCATTGTATTATACAGTCAGTAAGGAAGGGGTTAATATAATGCCATGGTATTATATAGTAAGGAATGGGTTACTAATAATGCCATGGTATTATACAGTCAGTAAGGAAAGAGTTAATAAAATGCCATGGTAGTATACAGCAAGAAAGGGGTTATAATAATGCCATGGTGTTTATCCGTCAGTAGGAAGGGTTAATATAATAGCCAGGGTATTATACAGTCAGTAAGAAGGGGTAAATAATGGTATTATACAGTCAGTAAGGGGTTAATAATATGGTATACAGCTCAGTAATGGGTTAATAATACTGGTATTATCAGTCATTAAGGAAGGGGTTAATAACAATCCATGGTATTATGCAGTCAGTAAGGAAGGGGTTAATAACAATGCCATGGTGTTTTACAGTCAGTAAAGAAGGGATTAATAATAATGACATGGTATTATACAGTCAGTAAGGAAAGAGTTATAATAATGCCATGGTAGTATACAGCAAGAAAGGGGTTTAATTAATGCCATGGTATTATACAGTCAGTAAGGAAGGGTTTAATATAATCATGGTATTATACAGTCAGTAAGAAAGGGGTAAAATATGGTATTATACAGTCAGTAAGGGGTTATAATATATGGCATACAGTCAGAAATGGGTTAACATAATGGTATTATAGTCAGTAAGGAGGTTAATAATAATGCCATGGTATTATGCAGTCAGTAAGGAAGGGGTTAATAACAATGCCATGGTATTATGCAGTCAGTAAGGAAGGGGTTAATAATAATGCCATGGTGTTATGCAGTAAGGGAGGTGTTAATAATGCCATGGTGTTAAACAGTAAGGAAGGGGTAATAATATATGCCATGTATTATACAGTATGGAAATGGTTAATAATGCCACGGTATTATACGGCAATGAAGGGGTTAATAATGCCACGGTGTTATACAGTCAGTAAGAAAGGGGTTAATAATAATGCCATGGTGGTCTACATCAGTAAGGAAGGGGTTAATTAATCCATGTTATTATACAGCAAGGAAGGGGTAATAATAATGCCATGGATTATACAGTCAGTATGAAAGGGGTAAATAATGGTATTATACAGTCAGTAATGGGTTAATAATAATGGTATTATACAGTCAGTAAGGAAGGGGTTGTATGATAATGCCATGGTATTATCCAGTCAGTAAGGAGGGGTTAATAACAATGCCATGGTATTATGCGGTTAGTAAGAAGGGGTTATAATAATGCCATGTTATTATACAGTGAGTAGGGGTTAATAATGCCACAGTGTTATACAGTCAGTAAGGAAGGATTAATAACGCCATGGTATTATGCTGAGGAAGGTGTTAATAATGCCACGGTGTTAAACAGTCAGTAAGGAAGGGGTTAATAATAATGCCATGGTATTATACAGCAAGGAAGGGGTTAATAATGCCATGGTATTATGCAGTATGGAAGGGGTTAATAATGCCATGGTATTATGCAGTATGGAAGGGTTAATAATGCCACGGTGTTATACAGTCAGTAAGAAAGGGGTTAATAATAATGCCATGGTATAATACAGTCAGCAAGGAAGGGGTTAATAATAATGCCATGGTATTACACAGTCAGTAAGGAAGGGGTTTATAATAATGCCATGGTATTATACAGTCAGCAAGGGGTTAATAACAATGCCACGGTATTATGCAGTCAGTAAGGAAGGGGTTAATAATAATGCCATGGTGTTTTACAGTCGGTAAAGAAGGGGTTAATAATGTCACGTTATTATAAGTCAGTAAGGAAGGGGTTAATAACAATGCCATGGTATTATACAGTAAGGAAGGGGTTAATAATGCCATGGTATTATGCAGTAATGAAGGAGTTAATAATGCCACGGTGTTATACAGTCAGTAAGAAAGGGTTAATAATAATGCCATGGTATAATACAGTCAGTAAGGAAGGGGTTAATAATAATGTCATGGTATTACACAGTCAGTAAGGAAGGGGTTTATAATAATGATATGGTATTATTATAACCCTCCATACTGGGGTACCCTCCCCGGACTGTGACAATGTGTAGTCTGGGCCTGTGGGTTTGTGTTTGTCCCCTCCTACCAGCTCCTCCCCTGCCCCATCCCAGCCCCACCTTCCCGACTGTCCCCGCGGATATTCCCTCCCCCCTGACCCCTCCCACTCTCTCTCCCAGGGCTGGGGAAATGATGCGCTAACGCCTGGCGGTTCATTACAGCTCCGGACGCCCATTGGAGGAGACCGACGGACAGTGACTTCCTCCTGCCTAACACCGAGCAGCGATTATCCGCAGAACTTTTACCACCCCCCTCCTTTTACCATCTGACCGTACTGGTCTCGCCGCGTTCGGATCGGGGAAGGGGGGAGGGGACGCATCCACTTGCGCTGTGTGGGGGGGGGAGGAGGAGGATGAGGCTGGAAAGAAGCTCCCTCCTTCCCTGCGGAATGTCCCTGTGACTGGGTCCATGGAACCTTTATAGAACCTTCCACCCCAGACACTGGAGTAAGAGATGGGGGGGGGGGGTCTGGTGCCTGTCAGTCAGGCCCACTTTATAAAGTGATTGACAGCTTCTCCTTGATGGGGGTTGAACGTTCCATGAGTTGATACATTGTAACAGATTGTGTCCCACGTGGATCTGGTTGGGATTTTGTGGAAATGTTGTTGAACTGTAATTCCCACCCCATGTTCATGTTTCTATGTGCAGACAGATCTTATGTAGCCATTGGATATCCCATGTCTATTGGAGAGATTGAGTGTTTACACTGGGTTGTTGCTAGTCTGGTTCAAATATCTTGGTGATATCAGACCCCCCCAATGCAATATCATTGGGGGTCTCTATAGCAGTTGGGTCAATCTTTCTACAGAATTGGGGGAAATCGAGTCTATTTGGATTAAGTAAAGTTGGGGGGTTTATAGCCCTTTGGGGATACTGGGGTGACCCCCCTCTATACAGATGCAATGAACTCTGATGCTTGTGTCAGGGGGATGTTCAGACACTGGGAATTGTCTCCTATACCACAAAATAAGTCCCATGCAATCTGTAATGCAATGCAAACATATTGTGGGAATGGAGCCAGCTCCTCCCGGGAATTCTCAGTCTATGCTCCTAGCTATGTTTATCTGTGTGGGTGGATGTAGGTCTATGAACTGGGCAACACATTTATATGGCTGTGTTTTTAAAGAGACGGGCACCATTTGAAATAACCATGATCTTCTTCCAATTTACATTTTGTATATATGTATATTATAAATGTTAGTCCCCCTTTATCCATTTCCAGCAACCGCTCTGTTTCAATAAGGTTGGAATGTGTGTTTCATCTTATGATGCCTGCAGGCAATTGGAACTACAAGAGGATGCCAACTTTTGCAGTTCCACCCATTTACACTTTTAGGTCTGTATGGTTTCCAGACAGCCGCATTGCCACAACCAAGATCTTCATAATGTTTTACTAAACCCTCTGAATGGGCTGAACTGCAGATCCTAGTCTGAGAAATTGAAGTTGTAGTTCAGCAACATGAAATGTATCAGGTTTCCCCCAAACCCCTTAATGGCATCACTGGCAAACATACAACCCAAAGGTATTTTGAAAGCCTTAAATAATATTGCTGATTGGAGCTTCCTTTCCCAGTAGCTATGAAGTTACCAATCAGAAAATGCAGTGGTAAAAGGTGTACGGTTCCTTTAATTCCCCAGGCAGTGGGTTACTGCTATCAGCATTTTCTATTTTAATTACTGATCAGTCATTGTGTTTGCACTGCTGTTTTCTGCAGATGTTTTTTTTAATGCAAGGAAGTGTGTATGGGAAGGGCCCGTCACAGAAGGTGATCAATGGGAAGGGCCCGTCACAGAAGGTGATCAATGGGAAGGCCCGTCACAGAAGGTGATCAATGGGAAGGGCCCATCACCGAAGGTGATCAATGGGAAGGGCCCATCACCGAGGTGATCAATGGGAAGGCCCATCACGAAGGTGAGATCAGGGCCCTATAGAGTTCCCTTTGTTCATGCAGAATGGTTTGTGAACAGGACTCGCACTTTCTTGTCTAACTTGAGCCCAACATGCTGGAGAATAAGCAGAACATAGACAGTGTGTCTGGGACTTCTCCATTCTCTGCTTTGAGCTAACCTACCAATAACTGGTTTCAAACCGGGGACATTAATTGATTTCAGATACAATTTGCCTCACACACTGTGCGATGTTAATACTTTAATAGTCACTGGAAGGTCACAAGGAGATGGAACTGCCAGTTGACTTATCTCCTTCTTCTATGCTATTTGTGGCCGTAATGCCATTTTATTTATTGGGTTCTAATTAATAATATGACCATAAAAATAAGGTTTAGTTAGTGTTCTCTGTACTTTCTCACCAGATTGCAAAGAAAATCTTGCTTTTTAACAAACAAAATGGATCTGAGTCATTTTATGCTGTCATTCTTTTTGGCCATGTGTACACTAAAAGAAATCTGCAGCAAAGTTTATACCCACATTGGTGTTTGATAAGCAATTTTCATTTTGGTGATCAGTGAATCTTTGTATTAAGTTTCTTACACATGCAAATATTAGGTTAATAATCCACACACACACATGTAACCGTTATGTATGAGAACGATTCATGGCAGCCCGAAATGAAGAAGTAACCATAAAATGAATGGTGCCTTTAAACGTTTGCCATCCGCCTATGGAACTTCAAAAAGTGTTAGGATCATAGCCCTGTTAATTAGTTTTCTGTGTACACTGTAAAAATAATGAATGAAAAGAATTCCATTGCACTGACATTTCTATTCAGTACACATGATATTTTTGGCAGTTCCTACCTGTAGAATATTTGATTGCTTTTAGTTAGTATACAGGGAATGTTTAAACCTGTTTCCCCAAAATATGATGTTCTGTTTTGGAAGGAAGTTATAGTTCAGTTTGATGTATTTTGTTATGGATGGCAAACCAGTTTAACAACTTGCTTATTTGGTTTAAATGGAAAGTGCTTTTAATTAAAATGCTACTTTCAGTGTAAAAATGGCTCTGTTTACATTTCTACATAATGTGCATTAGGAGGGCTCTTTAACCCACTGATTTATATGCAAAGGCTGATAACCAATCATCATTATTATAGATTCACTTCTGTCTTTTCCCAGTATCTGATTATTAAAGCTTGGTGCACACAAGGTATTTTTTAGGTAAACCGACCGGTATTTTCGTATATCATTTGGTCGTCCAGAAAAATTGTAAGCAGCCAATTGGGAAAAAAGGCGATTGACGTGGTGGTAAATAACTGCCGATCGTGGCATTTTTTGCTGCGACAGTCATGATTCGTCCCAGATAATCATTCGCTTGTGGCAAACGGATGGTTGGGCATAGATGCCACCTGTCGCAAAAGACTGACTAGTTCTTGAAAAAATCTAAAAGTTTTAGTTACTGTGTGCTTTTATTATTCTATAAAGACTTATGAAAAAAATACTTGAACGTGAGACAGAATTGTTGGTTTACAGTTACTAATTGGGCCATCTAACGATAGAATAAGGAAATACAGATGAAATAATGCTGTACTCAAAAAAAAAAAAAAAAAAAATATTTGGGAGGTAGAATATCAATCCTACCTCCCTGGCCCAAGTACTTTTTCCTTTTAAAAAGTGATTTTTTACAGTTTATTTGTCCTTTAAGTCCTTTTAGTTTTTTTTTATCATGATGCATATAAGTTCAATATAATATTTATGGGATTTTTTTTAATGTTGATTATTTTCCATCTTCTTTCTTGCCATTATATTTGTTCATTTTTTTTTCTCATGTAGATCTTTGTTATAACAGTATGACATAGTACAGATTTATGGTTGGAGCATTAAAGTTTATTCTCATAGTTGTGTATAACAATATGGAGTCACATTTGCCATTGGCCTCTGTTTAATCATTCACATAGGAAGCAGATTTTGCATTCCAGTTAATCTCAATCTCCAAGTGTAAAGGGATTTCCGCAGGGATGTCCCTTGTATAACAATATGTAATAACAAGTGAATGGGATCGTATGGATCCAATCTACATTAACTGAAAAGGAATTTAATTGGTCATTATCGTAGGTCTCACTGTCATGGCTAGCTAATATGCTGGGAGCAGATTAAATATAGTGCTGGGAGAAGATTACATTATGTGTGGGAAGTTATGGACATACTAGTTATTTTTACGACTAGGATCCAGAAAGGAATATCTCTTTAAATATGTTATTATTAAATAGTGATTAATAATATCATTAATATATTATATCAGGGAGGGCCCTTTAGGTCATAAATCTATTTCCTTTTTGTCATGTGATATTAGTATATCTGTGATTAAAGCCCCCTGCTTGACATATTAGGTACAGTCCAATGAGATCAATTAAGCTTATTTCTAATTGGCTACAAGCAGCAGCCAATAGTCTGCAGAATGATGCAAGGTAATCATTAACTGCATATACTGTTTCATACTGATGGCCCAAACACTTTCCTTCAATGATAACCTGATTGTCGTAAAGTCGATCAAACAGAGGGAAAACGGTTTTCAACCGATTTAATCTAATTAAATACATTGACCCGCTTTAGTATCAGCAGTTTGTGTAAATTTCTTGGTTTATTCTAATTAGCCAATGGTCTTACCAGTCTGGATGTGTGATATTGACAGTTTATATTGTGACCTCACCCAGCTCGTATTGGATATTACCGGTACTGATGTTATTATAACTATTGATCTGTCTAACATGTGTTTGTCCTTTGTTACCCCTTACTCCTGAATTGCATACAGCTCTGCAATAAAATTAACCCCTTTTAATAAGATGTTATAATGGGAAGTCATTTTTTCACAATTTATAAATGTTTTCACTAAAAAGGTGTGATCATTTTGGTGAAGTCTACAACTTTACAGGATTGCAAATGTTGTCTGTTATAAACCTTAAAGCACCAATCTATTTTATGATAAATACAGTAACCAGAATAAAGCTTGATTTGATTGGTTGCTGCTGATTAATAAATGGGGCTATTTAGTATCGCTCCCCACTGCTCTTACCATGCGCTGTTTCACTTTGCAGCAGTTACTGCATTGTGGAAGTGAGGTCGGTTAAGATGTATATTATATTTTCCATGTCATTATGCGTGATGAAGACCAGTGTAATATCACAAGCGTTCTGGAATTGGGTTTATTTTGTTTGAAAAGTAAGATCTGGAATAGACATTTGTGGTCGGGATAAGGAAGTTTTCTAATAATAAACCGTTTGTCAGGGAGGTAAGACACAGTACTCTCGACCTCCCAATATGCTCTCTAAACTGATCAGTAAGCAGTCAAAAGCTGCTGCTCATCTGCATATATTCTTTTTTTTTTTGCTCTTTACATTTCCCCATTAGTTGGTTTGTTACCTGGGGTTCCTGTCTTTGGTGAATGGTGCATGTTGTATATTATGTTAGGATATTTACCATCATAAAGTTGATTTTAAAGTTATTTTACATTTACAGTTAATTCCTTCCCTGTTTTTATAATAACTAAAATAATTCAAAGTGTCATTTTCCTTCTATTTTAAATCCTACCTATTTTAAAAAATGAAAAGCTGGCCCTTTTATTTGTACCTTTAGCTGTAGTTCTCAGGCGCTGCGGGACGGAGACCAAGGTGGACTCAGGGCACCCTTTCTTTTTCTCCAGAGGGGGGTAGAGAATGTTCTACATTGGCCAGTAGTTTAGGAAAGGGCTTTAAACACCATTTGGTCTTGCTGAATTTATTAAGCTGGGCAGTGTGTATTCTCTATTGACATTTTATTCTCTCTCGCCTTTGTCCAACCTGTAATACACAGGTGGGTTTCGGGTCGCTGCTGGCCGTTTCAACATAGCTCATCTAGAGTTTCAGAAATGTCAGCCTTTCCTGTTCTCAATCTTTTACTTATAAACGGCGTGACTGCTTTTCTTTATTTCGGGCTGATGAACCTTTATGAGTCATCAGATTTATAATAAGTCTTTTATTTGTCATGTCAAATTTCTTCTTTTTTTTTTTTTTTTAATGCAATGACATCACCTTCGATTTGCGTTTAAAACTTGACAGGAGGTTTTAACCTTGAAATTGTTGTAAAGGAGAACTCCGCTCAATGAGGCAACACATTTCAAATGATTTGTTGGCAAAAATGCTGGTTAAAAATATGTATCACCTTTTTAAGTAATTCCTAACCAAAAGTACGGTAAACTTACACAGAAAGATCTGGAGTTACTTCCCCTCCCCTACCCTCGCACAGTGATCCTGGGCATGCTCCGTTTAAATAGTTCAGGTAGAGGGGGATTCTTCACAGCTTCCTTTATCCCTATGCTAAAAAGTATCAGCCAAACCGAAAATGATCTAAACAGCTTTTTGTAGTGAAAGATTTTATTGATTGATTTCAAACAGACATACCTTAAGCTGGGTACACACAATCAAATATTTCTGGCCAACCGACATTTCAGTGTTTTGTGTCAATTGGCCTGAAATATTGGATAGGTGTATGTCCTTAATTAGCATTGCATAAAAATTTATGCAATGAGAAATTTCAGGTGCTTTGGGGTATAATTTGTGCTTTATAGGACATATCCAATGTAAAGTAAGCATTTAATAATATGCAGTTTAAAGGGAAAGTTTTCCCCTACACTAAAATTAATGCTAATTACCCCATCAACCACCAGACCTGATAATACGGTACCTGGCAAGCCAATGTACAGATAAACAGATCCTACATACCCCCAGCTGTCTCCTACACTGCACATACATGAACTTGCCCCTAAAGCAGATATTGGTGTGTTGTAAATTGTGACTTGTTTTTTGATGTGTTTTATTACATATTCACATTGTTTTTATTATATATTTTTTTTAAAGACGTAACAAGAAATTTTCTTGCATTCTCTGGCTGTTAATTGGCTGTGAGATTACTGTATTCCATCTGTTTAATTGGTGTAGTCTGATTAAAATAGGTTGTAGTTTCTATTTTTGTGCTGATCAACCAGCTTGGTTGTCCAACAAAACTTCAAACACCAATATCTGTTTGTTACTATAGGATACCTCATCTATGATTGGTCTTTGTACAATAACTGTGTGTACGATTGACTGTGTGTCGAAACTGTGCAATAAGATCTAACCCTTCGTATATTGTGTTTATAATATTGATATTCTTCAGGTTCAATCCCCATTAAATGGACAAGTTTGATTCTTATTGGCTGATGGTTTATAGTATTGTGTAGGGGTCATGACTGACCAGAATATTGGATTTAGCCATTTGACATCAAGTATTTGGCTATTTTGGATGAAAAACTGCTTGGCAATCACCGCGTTAGACCAAGTACAGTAATATTTCAATCCAGCTTTAGAAAAACCCTATAACACCTTAAAATATGATCATGTTAATTGGGTAATGGTCAGTGTGTCTCAACCATGTGTGTCTGCCTGACAATGTCCTAAGTGAACTAGTTGCTATTTTTCCATGACCTTTTCTTTTTCTGCACCGTAAAGTTGCCTGTGTGTCTTGTCTTTTAATGTTTTTCTATAAACGTTGCTTCTTCCCTCTGGTTATTTGGATGCGTGCCCCTTCTAAAGTCCATGGCACATACCGCTGTAAAACAATCGTCTGGCTTCTTGAGTTTTTTTTTTTTTTTGTTTAACCGTGAACATCCGCTGTAGGACGCCTAGATCTCCTACATGCCTTGAGGGTCATAAAACGTAGCCATAAAAAGATTCATTCCACACAGGAAAGGATGTGTGAAGCCATTCAGCTTGTAAAAAGAGCAAAGAAAGCTTTAGGAACGCTGGGCCGAACATGTCCGCCTCTTGGAATACTGCCTGGAAAGTCTAACAAATGGAGTCTTGTTTATTTTCCTCCTTTCTAGAAGAGTAGAACAAGCGTTGAAGGTGTTTTGAACTGATGCCCTTCAACAAGGGTGTTATATGTGCCTGGTACGGTGCATGTAATGGTGCTAGTGTGAGTTCTGTTTAATCTTTCTGGAAGCCAAGATGGTTGCTAGACATCATATTTTTTACGGGTATCAGAGGAACGTTAATGTATCATGCGACACTGAAAAAGGCGCAGAAAGTAGGCCTTGCTGAAGGTAACTATAACCAGTTTAGATGAGCAATACAATGCTTAAGCCTCTTACCATGTCCGATACTTGGGAGGACAAACGACCCCCGAGTGCATACACCCGTGTGATGACGTCTTTACGGCTGATAATCCACGCGTTTGTTAGAGATGGCCGAAACTCACTAGTTTGTTCCGTTTTCGGATTTCCGGATCTCGGAAAATCTCGGAAAATCCGAAACAAATGAATTTTCGATAATTTTCGAAAAGTACAAGGCTATTTGAATAATTTTCTAAAGTAGTCTTGAACATTCGAAAATTATCGAAAATACGATCGGAGACCATTTTCGAGTTTCCGATCGTATTTTGGAAGATTTTCGAATGTTCGAGGCTATTTTTGTGCAAATTTTCGAAAATAGCCTCAAACGTTGATTTTCGAAAATTGGATCAACTCGAAAATGGGCTCCAATTGTATTTTTGAAAATTATTGAAAATAGCCCCGTACTTTATTATCTTTAAAATTATTGAAAATATCTTCCGAAATCCAGCGATCCGTCCGGATTGGTGTCGAACCCGGATCCCATCCTAGTGTGTGTGTGTGTGTATGTGTTCGGTGAGTTTGTTCGTCAATCCACCATATGGGATCAGTGAGCTACTCCCGACTGAAGATGCATACACACGTGCTATTATGAGCCTTTTCGTTGCGCGTGTGCCCTGCGCTCGGGCCTTTCGCCGTTCGAAGTTCAGCGTGTATGGACCTTAACATGGAAACATTATTTAAATTTTATCTGGAAAGTATAAAAGAAAACTGATTCAATAGAAATTGTCGAACCTATCAGATGGCTTTCTACTGGTCTACTACAGAAAACATATGTTAACCCCTAATTGGTTGCTGCAAATGAACAGCATAGGCAAATTGTGCACCTCTTCTTAAATAAGCCTTTTGTCTAAATGTTGGTGCAATGAGGCCTTTTGCATTTTTTTTTTACTTTTGTTATGCTTTTTGATTTGGTTGGCTGCGACTAAAACGTTTTTAGGGAGCAATGGCATTGTTCTTCTGCAATAGTTCTCCTGTTGATTCTCGTACTACTGCTCTGGTACGAGAGCACCCTGTCTGTATGGGAATTTTTAGTTAAAGGGCATGTCTCACGCCTTAAATATTTATATCCCCCCAAACCCCACTTTCACTAACTTCAGATTTCCAAGCTCCCCAGAGCTTATTTACCTGACCGCGGTCCCAGCCGTTCCACTTCCTGGTTGCGGCTTTCAGTTAGAGCGCAACTTGACATCATGCACAATCGCGACGCTGGGACCAGGAGAGAAGCAGCTGTCAGAGCAGAAGTCCCTGCTCCGTTTAAGGCTGAGTAATTTTAGGCTGGACTTGCCCTTTAAATCTGGGGGAAAACATTATCTGGCTA
This sequence comes from Hymenochirus boettgeri, assembly GCA_019447015.1. Lineage (NCBI taxonomy): Eukaryota > Metazoa > Chordata > Amphibia > Anura > Pipidae > Hymenochirus > Hymenochirus boettgeri. Next base: position 136,864,180 of record CM033477.1, read on the forward strand.
CTTCTTGAACAACCATTCGTTTTGAAGGACTAGAAATGAGTTAGTGCCTAACATGAGACCTGGATGAATCGGGAATGGTGAGGGCAGCTGTGCGTTGAACATGCCCTGCGTCCTTTACGGTGCCAGCCTGTGTCTGACAATAGACAAGAAATTGGTTTAATAGGACTGAATGGGAGTGTGCTTATTAAAACTGCATTAGTGAAATAGAGTAGCACTCTCCTTTGTTTATGATGGGAGGAGACTAGAAGGATTTTTATTAGACACGTCCGTCTCTTTAAAACGAGGATTGTTTGGAGTTGGCAGTTCCAGACAAATAACTGCAGAGATGTTAAACTTTATCATGGCTGACGCGCCATGTTTTCTTTGGAATTCTTATCTTTTGCAGCGCCCCTTTATAACATTTTGCAGGATCACAGTCCTGTTTTCAAACTCTGCAGGGAAAAATGCGCAGGGAGCTCCAATTTGTTTCACTTTAGATAACTGGCAACAGCAACTTGGCCAGGTAATGCTGGGGGTTGTAGTTTGCAAAGATCTTGGTGGGGGCAACTGTAATCGGCTGCAATATCGAGTCGAAAGGCTTCTTACCTGGCAATAATTTGCGCCAACTTTTAGACCACATGTATGTCATGAAAGGATCGTCCATGGCAGAATGTCATTGACATGTCAGAAGGCAAATGTATGGCCACCATTAGACCAGTCAGATCTTCAGCAGCAGACGAAAGCTTTAGGCTAAGCTAAGCACTAAAGCAGGGCCGATTCCTTGGAATCCAACAGAATTGCCCCTTTTTGTTGTGCAGTAATGCAGTTCCCTGAGAACGCTTGGACCTGACGAAACTCCCTTGGTTGTGGTTGGCCCCCTGTTGTAAAGTGTAGGGAGTCTCCATGGCTGAAGGGAATGTGTCGTCCCCGTATATTCTCCCAATACGTTATATATACTTTATATGGGAGAATTCTCGGGACTGGTCAGCCTGATCTTTTAATAAGTCTGTCTGTCATCTTTTAAAATCTTTACAGTGTTTACCCAGCATTATTCATAATTGCCAACTCATGGAATACTGGCAGCTCCTAATTGGGTATAGACAGATTCTTTTCATCGTAATTTGTACTTTAATGAGAGCATTAAACTGATTTTTCATTCTTATTTGTACGTTGTTTAATATTTACTGATGTCTCTGTCTGTAGGGTTCAGGAAGAGAATTTTGGTTTTCCTTCTTCAGGTCTTTCTTAGTACCGAGGTTTAAGGCAACTGTTGGAACAAGTGTGATGTCAAACTGACTGATCCCAGATGGGATTGTCCCATGGGAATTGGTTGTTTGGCATGTTTTGAAAATTTCCGTTGGGCACCGCATGCTAATGATTTGCAGAAGAAATTACAAATGATAATTAGCTGCCACGGTCTACATCCTGTGGCCCGGCTGCATTGCTGAATGAATGGACTGTGCGCCAAAGGATCTGTAAGGGGGACAATCATGCTCCCCATTGATAGTCGACTTGTACACTAGTAACATGACTACAGAGTAGTAACTACTACTAGAACTTTGTTGGATTCCAGAAGCAAGTTACTATTTTCTTTTTTAAAGTGCTGAGCCATTGTATTATACAGTCAGTAAGGAAGGGGTTAATAATAATGCCACGGTATAATACAGTCAGTAAGGAAGGGGTTTATAATAATGCCATGGTATTATACTATACAGTCAGTAAGGAAGGGGTTAATAATAATGCCATGGTATTATATAGTAAGGAATGGGTTACTAATAATGCCATGGTATTATACAGTCAGTAAGGAAAGAGTTAATAATAATGCCATGGTAGTATACAGCAAGAAAGGGGTTAATAATAATGCCATGGTGTTATACAGTCAGTAAGGAAGGGTTTAATATAATGCCAGGGTATTATACAGTCAGTAAGAAAGGGGTAAATAATGGTATTATACAGGGGTAAATAATGGTATTATACAGTCAGTAAGGGGTTAATAATAATGGTATACAGTCAGTAATGGGTTAATAATACTGGTATTATACAGTCAGTAAGGAAGGGGTTAATAACAATTCCATGGTATTATGCAGTCAGTAAGGAAGGGGTTAATAACAATGCCATGGTATTATGCAGTCAGTAAGGAAGGGGTTAATAACAATGCCATGGTGTTTTACAGTCAGTAAAGAAGGGATTAATAATAATGACATGGTATTATACAGTCAGTAAGGAAAGAGTTAATAATAATGCCATGGTAGTATACAGTCAGTAAGGAAAGAGTTAATAATAATGCCATGGTAGTATACAGCAAGAAAGGGGTTAATAATAATGCCATATAATGCCATGGTATTATACAGTCAGTAAGGAAGGGTTTAATATAATGCCATGGTATTATACAGTCAGTAAGAAAGGGGTAAATAATGGTATTATACAGGGGTAAATAATGGTATTATACAGTCAGTAAGGGGTTAATAATAATGGCATACAGTCAGAAATGGGTTAACAATAATGGTATTATAGTCAGTAAGGAAGGGGTTAATAATAATGCCATGGTATTATGCAGTCAGTAAGGAAGGGGTTAATAATAATGCCATGGTGTTATGCAGTAAGGGAGGTGTTAATAATGCCATGGTGTTAAACAGTAAGGAAGGGGTTAATAATAATAATGCCATGGTATTATTGGTTTCGGATGTACTATTAGCACTCGTGCAGTTCTGATGTCCTATTAGCAATCGTGCGGTTCTGATGTCCTATTATAGCAGTGTGTGGTTCTGATGGCTATGGCAGTAGTGCGGTTTGATGTCCTATTGGCAGTCGTGCGTTCTGTGTCCTATTGGCAGTCGTGCGGTTCTGATGTCCTATTAGCAGTCGGCCGGTTCTGATGGGCTAAAGTTGAAAGATGTAAATACAGATTGTTGCTGATGTTCCTGATATTCCTAAATGCACAATGTAGAATGTAAACTGTCCTATATTATGTGTTGTAAACACTAAAACCGAACCAGATGTTATTAAACTCCTCTCAGGCAGACAAGATGGTTTCCAGATGATTCTTCAGCTTTACCATCATAAGATGTAACTTGTAAATAGTCAGACCAAGATGGCATCATTTAATTTCAATGTTAACAGGCCTCCCACACTGACTGCCTCAAACAGCAACAATACAAAAACATAACCAGAGATTTCAACAAAGGGCAAGGCACAAACTAGTTTTCAAACACATTTACTGGGATTGCTGATAACTTTATCACTATGGAACTTCTCCTTTAGGTACTGCACTAACGAAAAAGAATTAGTCCATACATTTTTTCCGACTGTTATCATATACCTCGTGCTGTCATCAGAGTTATGTAGTTCTTATACCGGAAAACACACATGCAGGGCCATGATCCATATTGAAAAGTTCCATCAAATGTGTTAACTTTTTTCAGATTTTAAATCTGAGCTGTAGATTCTGAGAAATCATCATTGGAATCACAGCAATTACAGGAAAAGACCTGCACTCCAGAAGCAGAATTATGTTTGTGACCCATGCCTGACCTCTTTGTCTGCGTGCCAGCACAATTTCTGCAACATTTAAAGGAACATCAAACCCCGAAAATTAACTATGTCCCATTCGTTTCTATTATTCACAGGGAGGTGAGAACGCTTATTCTCACCTCCCGTGAATAATAGGACGACTCGGGGACCTGGAAATTACCTTACACTGCCGCTCCACTCGCAGCCGCTCTCCTGACAGAACAGCTGTTCTGTCCCGATCGAGCGCCCTATCTTTTGAATTGGCGCGCATGCGCATAAGATAGGGCGTGTGGTCGGGACAGAGCGGCTTTCCGTGCAGGAGCGGCTGCGAGTGGAGCGGCGGTGTAAGGTAAGTTCCAGGTCCCCCGATCGTCCTAATTCACAGGGAGGTGAGAATAAGCGTTCTCACCTCCCTGTGAATAATAGAAACGAATGGGACATAGTTATTTGGGGGCTTAAGGGGGGTTTACAGGTCCTTTAAGAGAATCAGCAGAGATAAGAAGGCAGAGGGACAGGGGGAGATGTATAAGCAGAGCAGTGTCCATGGTGAGGCTGAGCAGAACATATAAGTGTCGCAGCACACTACAAGAAGGCAGTGAGTAAGGGAGGGTGGGGGGAATTAGAAGCACTCACTAAATATTAATAATTTAATGACAAAGCAAGCACCGATAAATTACTTTTTTCAAATTGTAGTTTCAGAAAATGTAAAGTTGTTTCAGTGAGTATAGTGACCCTTTAACAGGGATTCAATAACACATAACGTGATTTTTAGACGCAATTCCAGGAGATTTAGGCCAAGGCCACACTACTGGTGTAGCTGACCGGAAGTGTAGTGTGGACACACCAATTGGCCAACACTAGTGTGCACTTTTTAATGCGTGATTGGATCACATGTTAAAACGCAGTGTGGCCTAGCCCCAGAGCTGTAAGTGCTGTGGGTGGATCTCCTTCCAAAGTCTCAATATCACTTTTGCAGCATTGGCTAAATGGCGAACGGTATTTAACCGCTGTGTGACTTTGATGCCAACTAGAGCTTAATAGTCAGGCTGAAATAAGCGCAAAAGCAATATCTCTCTATGGTACATGCCATCAATTTTGTCAATTGACCCACATGTAACTAGCCTAAAGGTGTCAATACACTGCATCCTACTTGCCATTTTCATGATGTCCCAGGAAACATAAAGGTGTAACTTCGTAGTGTTTTCTTGCCAGGAAACATTGCAGAAAGATCAACAGGTGAGAACTGCTGGGGCAGTAGATGTTATGCCTATTTGATATTCATTGGATTGAACGTTAAATTGGCTGTACAGCTAACATGATAAATGTAATTTTATTTCACTACTATACAGTAATAAACAAGGGGGTTAATATTTGGTAAGGAAGGGTTACTAGTAATGCCATAAGAAAGGGGTTAATAATAATGCCATGGTATTAAAGTCAGTAAGGAAGGTGTTAATAATAGGCCATGGTATTATACAGTCAGTAATTAATGGGTTATAATAATGCCATGGTATTATACAGTCAGTAAGGAGGTTTAATAATAAGGCCATGCTATTATACGGTCAGTAAGGAAGGGGTTAATAATATGCCATGTTATTATAAGTCAGTAAGGAAGGGGTTAACAACAATGCCATGGTATTATACAGTAAGGAAGGGGTTAATAATGCCACGGGTGTTATACAGTCAGTAAGGAAGGAGTTAATAATGACATGGTATTATGCAGTAAGAAGGTGTTAATGCCCCGGTGTTAAACAGTCAGTAAGGAAGGGTTAATAACAATGCCATGGTATTATACAGCAAGGAAGGGGTTAATAATAATGCCATGGTATTATACAGTATGGAAGGGGTTAATATGCATGGTATAATGCAGCAATGAAGGGGTTAATAATGCCACGGTGTTATACAGTCAGTAAGGAAGGGGTTTATAATAATGCCATGGTATTATACAGGAAGGGGTTAATAATAATGCCATTGTATTATACAGTCAGTAAGGAGGGGTTAATAATAATGCCACGGTATAATACAGTCAGTAAGGAAGGGGTTTATAATAATGCCATGGTATTATACAGTAAGGGGTAATAATAATGCCATTGTATTATACAGTCAGTAAGGAAGGGGTTAATAATAATGCCATGGTATTATATAGTAAGGAATGGGTTACTAATAATGCCATGGTATATACAGTCAGTAAGGAAAGAGTTAATAATAATGCCATGGTAGTATACAGCAAGAAAGGGGTTAATAATAATGCCATGGTGTTATACAGTCAGTAAGGAAGGGTTTAATATAATGCCATGGTATTATACAGTCAGTAAGAAAGGGGTAAATAATGGTATTATACAGTCAGTAAGGGGTTAATAATATGGATAAGTCAGAGGGTTAATAATACTGGTATTATACAGTCAGTAAGAAGGGGTTAATAACAATTCCATGGTATTATGCAGTCAGTAAGGAAGGGGTTAATAACAATGCCATGGTGTTTTACAGTCAGTAAAGAAGGGATTAATAATAATGACATGGTATTATACAGTCAGTAAGGAAAGAGTTAATAATAATGCCATGGTAGTATAACAGAAGAAAGGGTTAATAATAATGCCATGGTATTATACAGTCAGTAAGGAAGGGTTAATATAATGCCATGGTATATACAGTCAGTAGAAAGGGGTAAATAATGGTATTATACAGTCAGTAAGGGGTAATATAATGGCATACAGTCAGAAATGGGTTAACAATAATGGTATTATAGTCAGTAAGGAAGGGGTTAATAATAATGCCATGGTATTATGCAGTCAGTAAGGAAGGGGTTAATAACAATGCCATGGTATTATGCAGTCAGTAAGGAAGGGGTTAATAATAATGCCATGGTGTTATGCAGTAAGGGAGGTGTTAATAATGCCATGGTGTTAAAAAGCCCCCACAACGCGACCGTTAAACAGTAAGGAAGGGGTTAATAATAATAATGCCATGGTATTATACAGTATGGAAATGGTTAATAATGCCACGGTATTATACGGCAATGAAGGGGTTAATAATGCCACGGTGTTATACAGTCAGTAAGAAAGGGGTTAATAATAATGCCATGGTGGTCTACAGTCAGTAAGGAAGGGGTTAATAATAATGCCATGTTATTATACAGCAAGGAAGGGGTTAATAATAATGCCATGGTATTATACAGTCAGTATGAAAGGGTAAATATGGTATTATACAGTCAGTAATGGGTTAAAATAATGGTATTATACAGTCGTAGGAAGGGGTTAATGATAATGCCATGGTATTATCCAGTCAGTAAGGAAGGGGTTAATAACAATGCCATGGTATTATGCGGTTAGTAAGGAAGGGGTTAATAATAATGCCATGTTATTATACAGTGAGTAAGGGGTTAATAATGCCACAGTGTTATACAGTCAGTAAGGAAGGAGTTAATAACGCCATGGTATTATGCAGTGAGGAAGGTGTTAATAATGCCACGGTGTTAAACAGTCAGTAAGGAAGGGGTTAATAATAATACAGTCAGTAAGAAAGGGGTTAATAATAATGCCATGGTATTATACAGCAAGGAAGGGGTTAATAATGCCATGGTATTATTTTATTCTGTTTTTTCTGAAAACTATAGGACGGAACTGTCAAGGGGCCAGTTCCGAATAGCGAATCAGTGTTTATAGGTTTTCTTCTTCAGATCTCCATAAAAGTAACATCCAATCTCTTTCTAGAGAGCGATCGTTTGGGCTATTTACAGAAAATCCTGTGTTAAGGTTCGTACATGCATGTGATCGAAACATGTGACCACCAATGATCAAGCAGCTTGATGAATGGCAATAGTGGTCAATAATATTATGTGTTTGGACGTTAGTGTTCCTTCGACCCAGTGGATGAACGAACGTTGCCCAACCAAATAGCCACATATGAAAAATTATAGTCTGGTATGGCCGTTCGTCACATGCTTTGATCGCACATGTGTACAAGCCAACCAACTACCAACCAATTTACCAGTGGTATACTCGTGCAGTAATTGTCTTCCTTCGAGCTCCACCCAATCATTGTCACTGACAATTCTCCCATTTCAAACATTGAAGAATATATGTTAATAAGGAGGGGAAACGCTCAGTTACAGCATGAGTATAAGGCTGGGTACACACCATACAATATCTCCGGGGTAGGCAACTAACGTTGGTCACCTTGTAGGTCCGGATCAGATAAATGGGCGATCAGGTATGTTGGTAAATTACGACCCATGGGGGCCGCACAATCGGTCATGTCTGCAGGCAGTGTTGGCTGTGTAACACAGGCAGACAAAAGCCCAGTATTACCACAGACAGACCTACCAATCGTAAAGCTGGCCATACACTAAAACTTACCACCCAAGTTCCTGAGATGTTCTCACAACTGCCTGACCAAGTAATTTTGCTTTCGATATTACTAGTGCCATTTCACTCGACTTACATTCAATCTACGGTGAATGTTAAATCAATATAAACGTAGAGGTAATGTACAGGTATCCCACTAGGTTACCGCGAGACCACTCCGATCTCCAGGCAACAGATCTCCTTCCCGTTACGCCCCTTTATGCCTGCTACGCCCCCCGACCACCCACACCATGCACCTAACCCCGCCTCCCACCACCTAGCGTGTATGCCCCACCCACTGCCTGATGTCAATAACCTCACGCCCAGTAGCCACGCCCTCTGCCCAGAAGAGCCACGAAGACCCTGTAAATTATATGCTTATAAATGGTGCTTGACTACGTCATCAGTTATAACTCGTTTATCTATGTCATCAGTCACATGACTCATTGAAATTGTGTATTACTGTATAGGCAATATATATTCTACGGTGAATGTTAAATCAATATAACGTAGAGGTAATGTACAGGATCCCACTACTTTTGGATCTTCCGGAGTCTCCTGCAAATCGGAGGTGGTCTCCCGCGAGACCACCCTGATCTCCGGCAACAGATAGGAGTCCTGAATCTCCTCCGTTACGCCCCCTTTTATGCCTGCCACCCCTGGACCACCACACCACGCCCCTAACCCCGCTCCCCCACACTTAACACGTATGCACCTGATGTACAACGTTACGCAGCTAGCCACGCCCCCTCACATGCCCCCTCGCCCCCCCTGCCCAGAAGAAAGAAGAGGCAGGTGGGGATGTCTGAATGTATGGCCATCTTAAACTAGTCGTCTGTGGCCTGTCAGTCATGAATTAAAATACCCGAGATAGAGCAAGACTTCAGGACTAGATTCACCAATCACTTGGACCTATTGAATTTACCTAAAGATCAGTTAGGAGCAATTGGTTAGTTGTTACACCCCAATATTTTGTCCCAGTCAGCAAAAATATTGGTGTGTTGGTCGATCGGTGTAAAATATCGTGTACACTGTGCAGAGCAATAAAAAAACTAGGCTGAAAGCTCCATATACACGTAGGATGGCAGACCCGATCTGCGATGCACGAGTAGAATAACTAGTTTAGCATATAGACGTTGGTTGGGATTATCAACAACGCCTGACTGAATGGCCATACAGCTAGACGAGCGCCCAAATACAAACGATAGTCCATTCATATCCCACTCATGTATTGTGAGTCGCGATCACACCGTATACGAAGATTTAATACTTGTTTAACTGTCAACAATAATCCTGCCTTTCCCAGCATTTATTATCATATATTACATATACCTGTGAAATACCTGTATGGGTTTTTATACCTTATTAGGAGAAAGATGTTATATGTGCCTATAAAGTTGATGCATACATAGGTACGCTATATTGTGTTCAAGGGCGAAAACAAAGTAAATGACGTGTTTACAGACGCTATAAATTACAGTGCTTACCGTTTTGCAGAAGTGTATGGCTAGGCATATACAGTATTTCATATAATGGCACAGAAATCCGCATTTTCAGAGGAAAGGCCCTATTGAAAGATTCCTGTCCGATTATTTCATACAGTACCAGGTGTGTCATAAGTAATTACAATTAGAATTCAAACACTGGAAAGGTTGAGAACAAAGACAATATTGTGATATTATTTCCATGACAAATGAATTATTATTCCAGTACACAGAATTGTGTCATGTGACAAACAGAACAAGATCTAATGCCATTGATCATTCATAGATTCACATTGCATTCTAGGAAAACCTACTACCAAGCCTGAAGTGGGTAAGGCTAACGGTATCTCAACGTCACTGCCATACGACACAGAGGGTGACTAATACTATCAGTAAACCCGTGCCAGAAAGAGCTTTTCAACAGATAATGATAATCATCAAATGAATGATTACCAATTTCTATAGATATTTGTAAGAAATAATCTAGAAGTTTGATCTGTTTTTTTTTTCTTCTGATCAGAGAACTTTAAGGCAACTTTGTTACACATGAGCCACGAAGACCCTGTAAATGATAGCTTATAAATGGTGCTTGACTATGTCATCAGTTATAATCTGTTTACTGTGTCATCAGTCACATGACTCATTGAATTTGTGTATTACTGTACAGGAATATATATTAAATATAATATAATTTATATAATATTAAAACATATAAAAAGTCACCTTGGAGTTCCTCACTGACTTTTAATTTCCTTATATTTTACAATAGGATATACATTATCGTGCGGTTCTGACGTTCTGTTGGCAGTGTGCGGTTCTGATGTCCTATTGGCAGTCGTGCGGTTCTATTGCCTATTAGCAGTCGTGCGGTTCTGATGTCCTAGAGCAGTGTGCGGTTCTGATGTCCTATTGGCAGTCGGTGCGGTTCTGATGTTCTATGGCAGTCGTGCGGTTCTGATGTCCTATTGGCAGTCGTGCGGTTCTGATGTCTATTGGCAGTCGTGCGGTTCTGACGTTTCTATTGGCAGTCGTGCGGTTCTGATGTCCTATGGAGTCGTGGTTCGATGTCCTATAGCGTCTGCAGTTGTGTCATATTAGCAGTCGTGCGGTTCTGATGTCCTATTGGCAGTCGTGCGGTTCTGATGCCTATTGGCAGCCGTGTGTTCTGATGTCTATTAGCAGTCATGCGTCTGATGTCCTATTAGCAGTCGTGCGGTTCTGATGTCATATTAGCAGTCGTGCAGTTCTGATGTCATATTAGCAGTCGTGCGGTTCTGATGTCCTATTGGCAGTCGTGCAGTTCTGATGTCCTATTGGCAGCCGTGCGGTTCTGATGTCCTATTGGCAGTCGTGCGGTTCTGATGTCCTATTGGCAGCCGTGCGGTTCTGATGTCCTATTAGCAGTCATGCGGTTCTGATGTCCTATTAGCAGTCGTGCGGTTCTGATGTCCTATTAGCAGTCGTGCAGTTCTGAGTCTATTAGCAATCGTGGGTTCTGATGCCTATTAGCAGTGTGTGGTTCTGATCCTTATGGCAGTAGTGCGGTTCTGATGTCCTATGGCAGTCGTGCGGTTCTGATGTCCTATTGGCAGTCGTGCGGTTCTGATGTCCTATTAGCAGTCGGCCGGTTCTGATGGGTAAGTTGAAAGATGTAATAACGATTGTTGCTGAGTTCCTGATATTCCTAAATGCACAATGTAGAATGTAAACTGTCCTATATAATGTGTTGTAAACACTAAAACCGACCAGAAGTTATTAAACTCCTCTCAGGCAGACAAGATGGTTTCCAGATGATCTTCAGCTTTACCATCATAAGATGTAACTTGTAAATAGTCAGACCAAGATGGCATCATTTAATTTCAATGTTAACAGGCCTCCCACACTGACTGCCTCAAACAGCAACAATACAAAAACATAACCAGAGATTTCAACAAAGGGCAAGGCACAAACTAGTTTTCAAACACATTTACTGGGATTGCTGATAACTTTATCACTATGGTACTTCTCCTTTAGGTACTGCACTAACGAAAAAGAATTAGTCCATACATTTTTTCCGACTGTTATCATATACTCGTGCTGTCATCAGTAGTTATGTGTTCTTACTACCGGAAAACACACATGCAGGGCCATGATCCATTATTGAAAGTTCCATCAAAGTGTTAACTTTTTTAGATTTTAAATCTGAGCTGTAGATTCTGAGAAATCATCATTTGGAATCACAGCATTACAGGAAAAGACCTGTCACTCCGAAGCAGAAGAAATATGTTTTGTGACCCATGCCTGACCTCTTTGTCTGCGTGCCAGCACAATTTCTGCAACATTTAAAGGAACACTAAACCGAAAATTAACTATGTCCCATTCGTTTCTATTATTCACAGGGAGGGGAGAACGCTTATTCTCACCTCCCTGTGAATAATAGGACGATGGGGACCTGGAAATTACCTTACCTGCCGCTCCACTCGCAGCCGCTCCTGCACAGAACAGCTGTTCTGTCCCGATCGAGCGCCCTATCTTTTGAATTGGCGCGCGATGCGCATAAGATAGGGCTGTGGGTCGGGACAGAGCGGCTTTCCGTGCAGGAGCGGCTGCGAGTGGAGCGGCGTGTAAGGTAAGTTCCAGGTCCCCGATCGTCCTATTATCACAGGGAGGTGAGAATAAGCGGCTCACCTCCCTGTGAATAATAGAAACGAATGGGACATAGTATTTTGGGGGCTTAAGGGGGGTTTACAGGTCCTTTAAGAGAATCAGCAGAGATAAGAAGGCAGAGGGACAGGGGGAGATGTATAAGCAGAGCAGTGCCATGGTGGGCTGAGCAGAACATATAAGTGTCGCAGACACTACAAGAAGGCAGTGAGTAAGGGAGGGTGGGGGGAATTAGAAGCACTCACTAAATATTAATAATTAATGACAAAGCAAGCACCGATAAATTACTTTTTTCAAATTGTAGTTTCAGAAAATGTAAGTTGTTTCAGTGAGTATAGTGACCCTTTAACAGGGATTCAATAACACATAACGTGTTTTTAGACGCAATTCCAGGAGATTATGGCCAAGGCCACACTAGTGGTGTAGCTGACCGGAAGTGTAGTGGGACACACCAATGGCCACACAGTGTGCACTTTTTAATGCGTGATTGGATACACTGTTAAAACGCAGTGTGGCCTAGCCCAGAGCTGTAAGTGCTGTGGGGTGGATCTCCTTCCAAAGTCTCAATATCACTTTTGCAGCATTGGCTAAATGGCGAACGGTATTAAACCGCTGTGTGACTTTGATGCCAACTAGAGCTTAATAGTCAGGCTGAAATAAGCGCCAAAAGCAATATCTCTCTATGGTACATGCCATCAATTTGTCATGACACCATGTAACTAGCCTAAAGGTGTCAATAACACTGCATCCTAATTGCCATTTCTGATTGTCCAGGAAACATAAAGGTGTAACTTCGTAGTGTTTTCTTGCCAGGAAACATTGCAGAAAGATCAACAGGTGAAACTGCTGGGGCAGTAGATGTTATGCCTATTTGATATTATTGGATTGAACGTTAAATGGCTGTACAGCAACATGATAAATGTAATTTTATTTCAACTACTATACAGTAATAAAAAGGGGGTTAATATTTGGTAAGGAAGGGGTTACTAGTAATGCCATAAGAAAGGGGTTAATAATAATGCCATGGTATTAAAGTCAGAAGGAAGGTGTTAATAATAAGGCCATGGTATTATACAGTCATAATAATGGGTAATAATAATGCCATGGTATTATACAGTCAGTAAGGAAGGGTTTAAAATAAGGCCATGTATTATACGGTCAGTAAGGAAGGGGTTAATAATAATGCCATGTTATTATAAGTCAGTAAGGAGGGGTTAACAACAATGCCATGGTATTATACAGTAAGGAAGGGGTTAATAATGCCACGGGTGTTATACAGTCAGTAAGGAAGGAGTTAATAATGACTGGTATTAGCAGTAAGGAAGGTGTAATGCCACGGTGTAAACAGTCAGTAAGGAAGGGGTTAATAACAATGCATGGTATTATACAGCAAGGAAGGGGTTAATAATAATGCCATGGTATATTACAGTATGGAAGGGGTTAATAATGCCATGGTATAATGCAGCAATGAAGGGGTATAATGCCACGGTGTTATACAGTCAGTAAGGAAGGGGTTTATAATAATGCATGGTATTATACAGTAAGGGGTTAATAATAATGCCATTGTATTATACAGTCAGTAAGGAAGGGGTTAATAATAATGCCACGGTATAATACAGTCAGTAAGGAAGGGGTTTATATAATGCCATGGTATTATACAGTAAGGGGTTATAATAATGCCATTGTATTATACAGTCAGTAAGGAAGGGGTTAATAATAATGCATGGTATATATAGTAAGGAATGGGGTACTAATAATGCCATGGTATTATACAGTCAGTAAGGAAAGAGTTAATTAATGCCATGGTAGTATACAGCAAGAAAGGGGTTATAATAATGCCATGGTGTTATACAGTCAGTAAGGAAGGGTTTAATATAATGCCAGGGTATTATACAGTCAGTAAGAAAGGGGTAAATAATGGTATTATACAGTCAGTAAGGGGTTAATAATAATGGTATACAGTCAGTAATGGGTTAATAATACTGGTATTATACAGTCAGTAAGGAAGGGGTTAATAACAATTCCATGGTATTATGCAGTCAGTAAGGAAGGGGTTAATAACAATGCCATGGTGTTTTACAGTCAGTAAAGAAGGGATTAATAATAATGACATGGTATTATACAGTCAGTAAGGAAAGAGTTAATAATAATGCCATGGTAGTATACAGCAAGAAAGGGTTAATAATAATGCCATGGTATTATACAGTCAGTAAGGAAGGGTTTAATATAATGCCATGGTATTATACAGTCAGTAAGAAAGGGGTAAATAATGGTATTATACAGTCGTAAGGGGTTAATAATAATGGCATACAGTCAGAAATGGGTTAACATAATGGTATTATAGTCAGTAAGGAAGGGGTTAATAATAATGCCATGGTATTTATGCAGTCAGTAAGGAAGGGGTTAATAACAATGCCATGGTATTATGCAGTCAGTAAGGAAGGGGTTAATAATAATGCCATGGTGTTATGCAGTAAGGGAGGTGTTAATAATGCCATGGTGTTAAACAGTAAGGAAGGGGTTAATAATAATAATGCCATGGTATTATACAGTATGGAAATGGTTAATAATGCCACGGTATTATACGGCAATGAAGGGGTTAATAATGCCACGGTGTTATACAGTCAGTAAGAAAGGGGTTAATAATAATGCCATGGTGGTCTACAGTCAGTAAGGAAGGGGTTAATAATAATGCCATGTTATTATACAGCAAGGAAGGGGTTAATAATAATGCCATGGTATTATACAGTCAGTAGAAAGGGGTAAATAATGGTATTATACAGTCAGTAATGGGTTAATAATAATGGTATTATACAGTCAGTAAGGAAGGGGTTAATGATAATGCCATGGTATTATCCAGTCAGTAAGGAAGGGGTTAATAACAATGCCATGGTATTATGCGGTTAGTAAGGAAGGGGTTAATAATAATGCCATGTTATTATACAGTGAGTAAGGGGTTAATAATGCCACAGTGTTATACAGTCAGTAAGGAAGGAGTTAATAACGCCATGGTATTATGCAGTGAGGAAGGTGTTAATAATGCCACGGTGTTAAACAGTCAGTAAGGAAGGGGTTAATAATAATGCCATGGTATTATACAGCAAGGAAGGGGTTAATAATGCCATGGTATTATGCAGTATGGAAGGGGTAATAATGCCATGGTATTATGCAGTATGGAAGGGGTAATAATGCCACGGTGTTTATACAGTCAGTAAGAAAGGGGTTAATAAAATGCCATGGTATAATACAGTCAGCAGGAAGGGGTTAATAATAATGCATGGTATTACACAGTCAGTAAGGAAGGGGTTTATTAATAAATTGCCATCATGGTATTATACAGCAAGGAAGGGGTTAATAATGCCATGGTATTATGCAGTATGGAAGGGGTTAATAATGCCATGGTATTATGCAGTATGGAAGGGGTTAATAATGCCACGGTGTTATACAGTCAGTAAGAAAGGGGTTAATAATAATGCCATGGTGTTATGCAGTAAGGGAGGTGTTAATAATACCATGGCATTATTATTATTAACCCCTTCCTTACTGTTTAACCGCAGAGATTAGATAGATAGGTTAGATAGATAGATAGATAGAGAGTAAGATAGGATAGATAGAGAGATAGATAGATAGGATAGATAGATAGATAGATAGATAGATAGATAGATAGATAGATAGAGAGTAGATAGTAGAATAGATAGCAGTTAGATGATAGATAGATAGCTAGATAGATAGATAGATAGATAGTATGAGGAGATTAGGATAGAAATAGATAGATAGCAGAGTTAGATAGATAGATAGCAGAAGAGATAGATAGAGATAGATAGATAGATAGACTAGATGCAGAGTTAGATTAGGAATAAAAAGCCCGAGTTATATAATAGATAGATATAGTAGATAGATAGCAGAGATAGATAGATAGATAGATAGATAGATAGATAGTAGATAGATAGATAGAAGCCAGATTAGATAGATAGATAGTATAGATAGACAGAGATGCCACAGAAATAGGAGTACGGATATAAAAGTTGGACTACAAAGGACGTATGTCTCTTATACAACCCCCAATACGATGTACAATGTAAGTGTTATACAGGCATTATGGTTAGGGTTATAAGTTGGATAGATGGACGTTAGTGTCTATACAACCTCCAATACTATCGTTACTATAAAACTGTTATACAGACATATGGTGTAGAGTCATAAGTTTGGATAGATGACGATGATGTCCTGCTATAATGTATATGTAGCCATTATGGTTAATCTGTAATCCATATTCCATAAAAAAATACATTGAAAACTTTTACTGTATTCATTGCTACAAATATAAGGGCTGGCAGTAAGAGGAATAGGAAACTAGAGGGATAGCAGTAAAATTAGAGTGAATTGGAGGGTTGCGCTGGCTGTAAAAACTTTACCTGTGCGTTGTGGTCCCCCATGACAATGGTATGAACGATCGTTTTGTCAATAATTGGCCCGTTGTAGGGGACCATTAGCGGCCCGAAACAGGACAGTCATTTTGAGATCTGCATGGTCGATCGGACAATGATGCCTCGTCCGAACCGGGCAGTTTCAGCCAGATAAAGTGGTCATACACGGAACGATTATCGGTCGGAAACAAACGTATCGGACACACATGCGTCGTGGGTGGGATACGCGATTGCAAGTGTGTACGATCCTTTATACAACAATTCGATGCACCACTGATATAGATCAGTAATCAACTGATTTTGACACCACATAAAAAATCTTCTTATATCTCAATACAGCTCCACAACTCACAATTTGCACAATCCCTTAAAAACATTCATGTGTTACACCCCCCCTGGACAATATAGCCTGACTCACTCCCAGCAAGCACTGCAATGAGCTTAGAAACTCCCAGCATCCCCTGTAAAATACACCTTCTGTGAACACTCCCAGCAAGCACTGACAATACAGCTTATGAAACTATGAAACTCCAGCACTGCCCTGTAAATACACCTTGTTAACACTCCAGCAAGACTGCAATACAAGCTGTGAAACTCCCAGCTCCCCTCTGAATATAGATCAAATTATATTCATTCTATCCCCCCCAATATGGTTTTTATTAACAGATTATTAACTGTTGACTTTATTAAATATATTTATACAAATTTTGAAAAACACAAAGTCTCCCACAGCTCTTCTTACACTGTGTGGCTCAAGCTTCTATCTTTACCTGTTGGGCATATTATAAGAAATTGGATAATATCGCCAAAAAAAAATTACAGCCGCATATGGCCACGCGAAAATTGCGCTTACGCCGTATTTATAAACGGCGAGCGCTATTCCCGCGGTATACCTATCGCCCCGGCCGCGATGTGCTGCGGTAAGTTTTAAGCCCTTCGCGGCGAAACTGATAGTATCGCGCGAAGGGAACTAAAATCCCTTCCGACGCCGCTCCTACCCGCGCCACACACCCGCGGCAGGCAGGGCGACCCCACGCCGCAGCCGCCGCCACTTCCCAGCGCCCCTCCACCCGTTCCCCGTTCGCGGCACATCTCGGAACGGGAGGCTAGGAGGGAGCTGCCGGAAGGGCCGCAGCAGGTGGTCGTGACCACCCCCGCGCACACCCCTCCCGGCAACCCCTCCAGCCCCCCGCGCCCCGGCCGCTCCGGGGAGCGGGCGGAGCGGGAGACGCTGGGGGGGTGGAGGCTCCCTCAGCGGGCCCTGAGAGAAGGGCCTTTGGTGGCGTAGGGGGTTCCGAAGCTCGAAAGGGACCCCACCCTCACGGCCCTTACAAGGGCCCTTGCGGCACTGAAAAGTGCCCTTGCGGACTAATAAGTGCATTTGGCGGGTCCCGCAGCTCGAACGGGACACCAGTGCGGCTCTTAAAAGAGCCTTGGGTGACGTTTCGGGTGGCGACACCAACCCAATCAGGTCGCCGATGCCAGGCAGACTCACTGCGCGCCCAGTGAGCACTGCTGGCGCGCCTGGCCTCAGCGGAGCGATGTGCCAGCGCTTCTTTCTCTTTCTTCATCCATCTAGCGATTGGCATTGGTTCCGCCGGCGGAAAGCTCCTCTGTATTATTAGGTTTGCAGAAACATAAATCGTTTTGATGGTCAATTTTTAATACTGCTTTACATTAACCAATCAGATTTCTGGAAAGTTCTGAAATCTGATTGGTTATGTAAAGCAAGTATTAAAAATGTGACCAATCAGCAACGGGATTATGATGTCTGGCAAAACCTATATTAAAGAGGAGCTTTCCGCGAGAGAACTCAGATGCCATCGCAGTCAGTAGATGGCTGAAGAAGGAAGAAGAAAGAAGCGGCTGGCAACATCGGCTCCGCTCAGGCCGGCGGGTTGCCAGCGGGCTCACTGTCGGGCGCAGTTGAGTCTGCCTGGCATCGGGCGACCTGGAGTGGGGTTGGGGTCACAGCCGAAGACGTCGCCCAAGGGCTCTTTTAAGAGCCGCACTGGGGGTCCCGGTTCGAGCTGCGGGACCCCCGCCAAAGGCACTTATTAGTGCCGCAAGGGCACTGTAAGTGCCGCAAGGGCCCTTACAGGGCCAGGGAGGGGGTGCTGTTTCGAGCTGCGGGACCCCTAAGCCCCAAGGGCTCTTATAAGAGCCGCAAGGGCACTTGTCAAGTGCGCGCAAGGGCGCCTTATAAGGGCCGGGAGGAGGGGGGTCCGTGTTCAGCTGTGGGACCCTTAAGCCCAAAAGGCATCTTGTCAGAGCCAAGGGCACTTGTCAGTGCCGCAAGGGCCCTTATAATGGAAGGGAGGGGGGTCCCGGTTCGAGCTGCGGGACCCCACTAAGCCCCAAAAGGCCCTTCTCAGGGCCCGCTGGAGGGAGCCTCCACCCCCCCAGCGGCTCCCTCCTGCCCCTCCCGGGAAGCGGGCCGGGGAGGGGGGGTGGAGGGGGTTGCCGGGGAGGGGGGGCGCGGCGGGTGGTCGCGACCACCTGCTGCGGCCCCTTCCGGCAGCCCCTCCTAGCCTCGTTCGAGATTGCGCGAACGGGAACGGGTTGGGAGGGGCTGCTGGGAGTGGCGGGCGGCGGCGGGTGGTGGCCGTGCCGCCGCGGGGTGTGTGGGCGGGGTGGGCGTGTCTCCCGGGGCGGGTGCGACCACCCGCCGCAGGTTGCTGCCAATCCCGCCGCGGGAGGTTAGTATCGGCTGACTTCGCCTCCTTCAAGGTGGCGAAGTTAAAACAGCCGATACTAGCCGAGCGAAAAAGTACCGCCCTTATAATAGAAGCGGCGGCGGGTAACAGGTAAGATCGGCGCGAAGGTTAACGCTTCGTTAACTTTTCGCGGCCGTTTTCGGACCTTATAAATCGCGGTTAAACGCGATTTATGCGTTAATGTCCGCGAAAACGGCCGCGAAAAGTTAATAAACCTTTAGAAATATGCCCCTTTGTCTCTCCATGCACTATCAGCTGTAAATAGATCATGCAGAGACAGGTAGAAAAAGCTTTGTTACATTTGGCTCAGGGGGTCAAGTGGGTGTGCAGAAATAATGATATGCTGTGATGATGCACATTGACTGACAGCCTGCCCAGCACAGTAGCAGAAACGAACAGAACTTCCCTGGCTACTGCAAACAAACAGAGGACCTTTTTTGAGATAATAAAAGTAGGAGGGGGGTTGGGGGAAGGTTGTACTATCAGATAGATTAAAAAAAAAAAAAAAAACGTTTTTCCATCAGTGGAGATACCCTTTTAACTAGTAAAATAGAAAAGAAATACAGATTGCCAAACAAAGCAATTTAACCCCAAAAGTTTTTTAAGTATATAAATGGTAAAAGGATGAGGAATGGAATGTAGGACCATTAAGTAATGGGGCTGAGATGGTTGTGTCAGATTCAAAAAGGCTAATCTGCTAAACCATTTTTTTACATCGCTTTTTACTGTTGAGAATCCTGTCCTTATAGCAGGCATTGTAATAATACGCAGGGGAGAAATAAAGAGTATTCACATTGGCTAACAGAGGATATGGTACGGAAACAATTAGACAAAGTTAATATCAATAAATCCCCGGACCAGATGGATTGCATCCTCAGATTTTAAAAGAGCTTAGTTCACTATCTGTTGTATTCAATTAGATCAACTGGACTTGAAATGTAGTTCTTGAAGACGTTTCGCTAGTCATCCGACTGGCTTTCTCAATCAGAATGACTTGTACAAGAATATGTGGCAATTATGTGACCCTGGAAAATCCCATTAGCATATCACAGCCAGGTGTTAAGGGTGTGATTAGATAGTGGCCTAAGAGGTTGTTATAGGAAAGCCCAGAGTAAGGTGTTAAAACAGCGATGTACAGGCAGACAGTTGGTGTCAGAACCCCCCACCTCTATTTAGGCTTGGTTTCTTTATTTCACATTAAATGGCCTCCTTAACACCTCTCTTGAACCAGTCACGTTCCCTCGCCAGTATGTTAACATTAGGTATGTCCTTTATCCTTAAGATGCAGATACACGGCTGAAGTCTGACCCGAGGAATTGGCTCTTCTGTGAGGGGCCATACGTTGATGCAGTGCTGTTTGGTCTCCCACATACAAATCAGAGCATTCTTACTGCACTGCACTGCATATATGATGTCGCTTTCTTTGGTTTTGGTATGGGTCTTTCGGAGATGTACAATGCCTGCCTCAGTGTGTTTCGGTTTAAAAGCAGACAGGGATACGATGTTTTTCAAAATCTTCTTAATTTCTCGGAGACCCCTGCTACATATGGGATGACCATGTTCTTCTCCTGTCTTGCTTTTCCCTTCACTGTGGTATTCGTGTTCTTTTCTTTCCTCTACTTCTTTGACAAAGGCCCAGTCTGGATATCCACAAGTTTTAAGGGCTCCTCTGAGATGTTTCATTTCTTTAGCCTTCGCCTCTGTGCTAGTGGGGATGTTCTCGGCTCTGTGTTGCAGGGTTCTGATGACCCCAGCTTGTGACCGCATTAATGTGTTCTGTGAAAGCTTGTACTTCCTTCTGGTGGATTTTAACCCAGGTTTCATCAACATATCTGAACCAGTGGCTGGGTGCTATGCCCTTAAAGGTATTAAGCGGCTGTGTTTCTACCTCCTCCATGTAAAGGTTGGCCCACAATAGGTGAAACTGGAGATCCCATAGCACATCCATGTTTGCTATAGAACTTATCCTGTATTTGAAATAGGTGGTATTCAGGCACAAGTCCAACAAGGAACACACCTGTTCTGGGTTGAGATCAGTTCTGCTGGTAAGAGTGCTGCTCGGCCCAGCCGTTTTCTCACCATGTCAACAGCCTCTGGTGAGTATACAAGTGGAGGCCATTTATGTGAAAATAAAGAAACCAAGCCTAAATAGAGGTGGGGGGGTCGACACCAACTGTCTCATGTACAATGCTGTTTTAAAACACCTTACTCTGGGCGTTCCAATAAACCTCTTAGCCACTATCTAATCACACCCTTAACACCTGGCTGTGATATGCTAATTGGGATTTCCAGGGTACATAATTGCCACAGATTCTTGTACAAGTCATTCTGAATGAGAAAGCCAGTCGCGATGACTAGCGAAACGTCTTCAAGAACTACATTTCAAGTCCAGTGATCTAATGAAACAACAGATATACCATGACCCTGGATGAATGAGAACCTTCACAAGCAGCTTAGTCACTGTTTCTCATCTTTTCAGATTCACTTTTGTCTGGGGATGTGCCGCTAGATTGGAAAAAAGCAAATGTAATATCACAGCCTGGTAACTATAGACCTGTAAGCCTAACATCAGTGGTAGGGAAGGTGCTGGAAACTTGTTACAGGATCTATCCTTGACTTTGTCCCAGAGCTCATCTTATTAGGAGTAGTCACGCATGGATTTACGAGAAATAGATTATGCCAGACAAATTTAATGGTTTTTATAAAGAAGCTAGTAAGATGTTAGATTCAGGCACCAGCAGTGGATGTAGTATACTGGATTTTGTGAAAGCTTTTAATACTGTGCCACCTAGGGACTAATGTATAAACTGAGGACTGTGGCCTTGAAGAAAACATTGTTCATGGATAGAGAACGGTTATTGGATGGCAAACAGAGAGTGGGGTTAGTGGGTTATGGAGCTACAATAGGTGGGCTAAAGTTCTAAGTGGAGTGCCTCAGGGTTCTGTACTGGGGCCACTTCTGTTTAATGACTTAGAATGGGGCATTGAGAGCAAGGTCTCAGTGTTTGCTGATGACACCAAACTATGCAGAGCTTTGGAAACTTCAAATGATGTGCAAGTGCTGCAAGCTGACCTAGATAGATTAGCAAAATGGGCAGCAGAATGGCAGATGAGATTCAATGTTGATAAATGTAAGGTAATGCATTTAGGATTTAATAATCCTGTGCCACCTATACCATAAATAACTCTGTGTTAAGTGCATCTGCACATGGAAAAAGATTTGGGGGTTCTGGTAGATAACAGACTTAGCTATAGCAAACAATGCCAGTAGCAACGGTAGAGATAGCAAGATATTGTCTGTATAAAGAGGGGAATAGATTCGAGAGAGAAAAATATTATCTCCCTCTTTACAAGGCACTGGTAAGGCCTCATTTGGAATATGTGGTGCAGTTTTGGAATCCCTATACAAAGGGACACTTGGAAATTGAAGCAGTTCAGAGAAGGGCAACTAAATAATAAGAGAATGGAGGGACTTGAATATGCAGGCAGATTAGACAAGTTAGGGCTGTTTACATTGAAGAAGCGACGTTTGAGTGGGGGCATGATAACCTTTACAAATATATTAATGGGCCATACAATGAACACTCTGGTGCATGTTTACTAGTAGGTAATATCAAAGGACTCGTGGACATCCTTTAAGGTTGAGGAAGAAAAGAAGTTTCATCTCCAGGTTAGGAAAGGTTTCTTTACAGTGAGAACGGGATGAAACTGTGAACTGTCTTCCAGCAGAAGTGGTAATGGCAAGTTCATTGAATAGCTTTAAAAAAAAGGCCCGGATAAGTTTCTAAAACTAAAAAATATTGAGAATTACTGGTATTAATACATAGTATCTGGTTGATCCAGGGATACTTTCCGATTGCCGTTGGAGTCAGGAAGGATTTTTCCCCCCTTTTAGCTGGGGAGAATAGGTGTGGACTTGATGGATGTATGTTTATTCAACCTTCATTACTATAAAAAATAATAACTTTGTAAGTATACATTATTCTGAAATATAAAATCTGGTATTAAGGAATAGTTCAGTGCTAAAAAGAAGTTATGATTTACAGAACAAATAATTGTAACAGATCCCACACCTCTTACCTGTTTCTCTTTGTGATGCTCCTTTCCCCAGTAATCTTACTTGGTATAAGCTCCCCCGTTGTTCCTCCTGATTTGTCTCTCTGCCCTTGCCAGATTTGCGACTATGCTGGCTGTGGTGCATGCGCATTGAGGGACTGTAGTCGTCAATCAGTGACCTCTCTTAGCGTGCATGCAACTGGGAGGGAGTGCATAGTGCTGATGCGTCGCGCGGTAATGATAGTTAAAGGTACGCGCGCGAGTGAAACAGGACCCTGTGGCAGGAGGTAAAGAAGGGAATCGGGACTCATAGAAGGAGGAGGAGGAGGCAGAAGGAGGCAGAATGGGTGAGGTTAAAGTGCCCGGAGTTAACCTCATATTTAAATTGTCGGATGATGAAAGGACACAGAGAGAGAGAAGATTTTTACTAATATGGAGATAAAGTAAAAGCTTAAAAGTTAAATAAATTGATAGACAGACACAACAATAGATAGAAAGATATTTAAATAGATAGATAGACATGTAGATAGATAGTAGGTAGATATATAGTAGATAGATAGATAGAGTAGATGGATAGATAATAGATAGATGATAGATAGTAGATAGATGATAGATAGATAGATAGTAGATAGACAGATAGTAGATAGATAGATGATATATAGTAGATAGATAGATAGATAGATTAGATAGATAGATAGATAGATAGATAGATAGATAGAGAGTTGATAGATAGATAGATAGATAGCAGATAGGATAGATAGATAGATAGATAGATAGATAGATAGCAGAGATTAGATAGATAGATAGATAGATAGATAGATAACAGAGTTAGCTAGATAGATAGATAGATAGATAGATAGATAGATGATAGAGATAGATAGATAGAAGATAGAAGAAGATAGATGATAGTAGATAGATAGTAGATAGATAGATAGATAGCATAGATAGCAGAGATAGAGATAGATAGATAGATAGATAGATAGATAGATAGAAATGGGAAAGGGCTGTACATCATGGATGTCTGTCTCCTACCTACACTACTATGCCACACTGAATATGATGCACAGGCACTATGAAATGGGAAAGGGCTATGTGCGATGGATGACTGTTTGGTATCTACACTATGCCACACTGAAAGTGATGCACAGCACTATGAAATGGGAAAGGGCTATGTGGGATGAATGACTGTTTGGTTATCTACACTATGCCACACTTGAAAGTGATGCACAGGCACTATGAAATGGGAAAGGGCTGTACATCATGGATGTTGTCTCTACCTACACTACTATGCCACACTGAAAACGATGCACAGGCCATATGAAAGGGAAAGGGGCTATGTGCGATGGATGACTGTTTGGTACTACACTATGCCACACTGAAAGTGATGCACAGGCTATGAAATGGGAAAGGGCTGTACACATGGATGTCTGTCTCCTACCTACCACTATGACACATGAAACCGATGCACAGGCTCTATGGGAAAGGGCTGTACACAGTTACACAAACACACTGACAGACTCACACAATACACAAACACACTGACAGACTCACACATATACACAAACACACGACAGACTCACAGTTACACACTGCTATATAGAAACATAGAAATCAAAGTAAACATAACATATAACATTTTATTTCCTTAATCAGTACCAAGTGAAGTGTAAGTTGTCTGTAAGTATACTTAGGTCAGTAATGAGTTGTGTGTAATTTCCCCTCTCTGTCTGCCAGTAAACTCTATCTGATGCAGCAAAAAAACAGTGCACGTGAAGAGAGGGAAAGTCTATTAGTCATGGGGTCAAAAGGGGGGGGGGGTTATACCATGTCAGTACAGCAGATAGACAACAAGCAGTGTAGAGTGAAGGACACTCCCACCAAACGAGCAGAACTACAAGCTGATTGCAGAGGCTACAAGCAGAATTTTTTCACAAGAAAGGGATCCTGGGGGCTGGGGCACGGGAGTTTATTATGCAGAAAGTTTGTAAAATATGTCATTTCTGAGGGAACACTTCCTTTAAGAGCATATAACCTGTGCCAAATCATTCCCAACTAATCAACAGTAATAAGGTTTAATGACCACCGTTCTTAAATGCTTTTTCCCCTTCTCTGCCTTCCTATCCTCGTTTTTTAACTCTGGGAGTTTTACTTTTTAAAGAGGGCAGGACACAGCTAGTCAGTAAAGAACTGTCAAACACCCAGACCCTCCCTCTGGCAACTACATGTAGAAACTATCCATTCTATAAAAGTAAAGCTTATGTCTCTGTCACTTCATGGCTAATTGATTCAGCATTAAGACCAGGAAAGGAATAAGGATGATCTGTTGCTCTGTGCTCTTGACTTCTGCATGGCCTATATTCCACTTATCCATTACTAATGTTAGCATCCCTCTCCCCCTTTTGTTTGACCTTCAATAAAACCCACTCACACAATGTCTTTGTTGATAGTGTAGGCCACAGCTTTATTGAATTGTTTTTTCCAACCAACATATCAAGAATTTTATTAGCAACAAGAAAAAATCAATTGTTAATAGAACCATGAACATTACAAGATTTTATGAACACATTTTATCCCCGATTAGTTTACTTTTGAGGATCCCCACCAGTCTGTCCTTTCATCACTACCTTGTTTGTCTCAAATTCTAACAGTTAATTAATTCCTTAAAGGGGAACTGTTGTTTCAAACAATTGAGTTTAAATGAAAGTCCAGTTTGCTACCTTTAAACGAGCCATCAACCACCTCTCTACTGCTCCACAGCCCAAGATATAAAGAAATGACGACCAGAAGTTAATGGGCGGGAGGCTGACATTCCTAAGGCTTCTCCTGCACAGTGTCACTGGCGAGCACAGCCTCAGACTCCCTCAGTGTGTGAGGGAGACAGGAAGGCCCTCCCCTCTCTGCGTGTGTGAAGGGACTGCAACTGGAGGGACCATGGGGTCCAGAGTGGGACAGACCAGGGGGGCTGCAAAGGGGAGGAGACACAGGGCAGATTGACTGACAGGTTTCAGAGCAGGAAGCAGGAAGTGCAGGGGACCTGGTGATGCTGCCATATCACACACAAAAAGTAAGTATCTTCAAAACTATGTAAAATAAACAATAAAAATAAATTGCAAAATTCTCAGGAGAGCCATTCCTATCAATTTACCTAAAGTCATTTTTGGACCACAGTTCCCCTTTAACAAGTCTGAACGGACTCGGACTCTCGAACTATACCGGACCCGGATTTCCCAGACTAGAATGTATTATTCACTAAACCTCAATGTATGTTTGATTCAGTAACCCACAAATTTATGGTTCTATTTTCGGTAACCCTCGAAAGTATCGTTTAGGAAACCCTCGAATTGCCTGTAACCCTTGAATGAGCTTGCGCAAACCCGACAATTGCCTGATCATGAAGTAAGAAGTGTTTAAACAGGTTTTGGTGAGAGTGACAGGTGCCACTATCACCAGTGGCACAGCCATTTACTGTAAGTTACCATGTTAGTTTATCTGTAAATATCTGAACTTTTTGAACTAAAGCTCCCCATTGACTTTAATGGGTCGTTTCGAACTTTTGAATTTTCTCTGAAGTTCGAAAGTTCGAAAACGGACCAAACTTTCTCTCTACCAAGACCAAATACTATCTAACAAAATAGAAAGCCTAGTGCACACCACATTCAATTGCTTACATGTTTACGCTATCAGTACTTGCCCTTTATGAGCTGAAAGTCCTTGCTGCAATGGAGCTAGCTTCCTTTGGACAACTCTTCCTGATCACATGACCTTAACTTGGTGGGGTACACAATTCCAGAGGCTTAGTCAAAAACCATTGTAACACACAAAATATCTAAAGATGGGATAGTATACATCCTATAAAGTGCAACTAGTGACCAATTTAATATAGTATACAACAAAAAAGAAGCCTAGTGCACACCCCATTCAATTGCTTACGTGTATTCCCTCTATGATGCTACTTCAAAAGACCGCCATTCTGTCTGGATAAATAAAAGCAATAGTTCAATAACTTTTCCAAATTATTTTAAGCCCAACCACCACTCAAGGTTGTGCTTTTCAGCTGGGTCCTACATACACATACACCGTTATTATCTTTCCTTGTCTACATCTAGAGTATTTGGTTTGCATACAAATCTATAGCACTACAAAGTGCTACCAGGGCCGTCTCGCTAATGAGCCACATTGAGACAAAGTAGCAGAGTGGCACTTTGTCTCGTGGCTCAAGAGCGAGAAGTTAAAAAAAAAAAAAAAGATCTTATACGCCGGTGGAGAGGGAGGAAGCGCCGCATGTATTGTGACTCAGAGAGGGGGCCTGGCCTGGGCTCCAATCAGGACTGCTCAGCTCACACTGCACGGCCCTGGCGCGTGCTCCACTAGCGTCTGTGTGCTGTGTTCACGTGTGTGCTGCCTTCTGTGCGCCTCCTACCTTCAGCCCCATAAATGCAGCTTCACAGCATTCCTGTCCTGTGAAATCGCAGATCTGGGAAAGAAGCAGCCAATCAGGGACCAGTCACAGTCTCACACGTTCGTGGATACTGATTGGCTGCTTCTTTCCCAGAGCAGAGTCAGCGCAGCCAATCAGGCCACGCGCCTAGGGGCCTGTTTGGACTTAAGGCGAGGCAAGAGCAGAGCAGTACTACAAAGTGCGGTGCTGGCTGACTGATAGCCGAACTTGCAGTGGAGACTACTTCTGGGAAGAAAAAAAGGTTCAGACAGGAGGTTAGTTTGTTAATGTGTTAGTTAATTGTCCAGACCAGTCCTAGTGTGGGCTGTACAATATGAAAAAAAAAGTTTTTTTTTTTGGACTGGACTTCAATGAAAATGTATCTGAAGGGGGAGAGGGGGTGTTCGAAGGGTTACACTTGCACTGGACACCAAGTCATGATTCATATTCAATTTAAATTAATTTAATTGTTAGGGGGGGTTTGAGGGGTTGCACTAGACACACTAATGAATCATTTGAAATGAAAGTTTAATTTGTTGGGGGGGTTCATTATCAGGCACAGCATGTTCTCCTCTGGCTTCTTTCACATAGTCAGCCCTCGGTTCAATTCCCAGCGTTATGAAGCCCTACGGTTATTTCCCAGCGTATCTAGCCCTCAGGTTCATTACCAGCATTATCAAGCACTCAGGTTCAGTCCAGCGGTATCACAGCAATCTGGGGGATTCCATGATCCAGACATTATCAGCATTATCAAGCCCTCCGGTTCATTTCCCAGCGTTATCAAGCCCTCTGGTTCATTATCCAGCATTATCAAGCCCTCTGGTTTATTACCCAACGTTATCAAGCCCTCTGGTTCATTTCCCAGCATTATCAAGCCCCCCAGATCATTTCCCAGCATTATTAAGCCCTCCAGTTCATTTCCCAGCATTATCAAGCCCTCCAGTTCATTTCCCAGCGTTATCAAGCCCTCCAGTTCATTTCCTCGTGTTATCAAGACCTCTGGTTCATTACCCAGCATTATCAAACCCTCTGGTTCATTTCCCGGCGTTATCAAGCACCCCAGTTCATTTCCCAGCGTTATCAAGCCCTCCAGTTCATTTCCCAGTGTTAGCAAGCCCTCCAGCTCATTACCCAGTGTCATCAAGCCCCCCAGGTTATTTCCCAGCCCTCTGGTTATCAAGCCTTTCAGTTCATTAGCCAGTTTAGTCAGATCAACAATTTAAAATGGCAGTAGTGATCTTTAAAATGGGTGGTACCTCAAAAAGTGGGTGTGGCTTTTAAAAAGTGGGCGTGGGCTAAAAATTGGCACGCACGGCCGCACACTGTACATTTGTCCCTCATTGGACTTTCCAAATGTTGGTAGGTATGGGATATTCAATCAAAATTTTTTGTGCTGCCTGCCTGTGCCATCTCACTGTATGGCACAGTGAACTTTACTGTCTCTTCTCACTGTATGGGACCATTGCTGTCTGTTCTCACTGTATGGGACCTTTACTGTCTGTTCTCAATGTATGGGACCATTACTGTCTGTTCTCACTGTATGGGACCTTTACTATCTGTTCTAATTGTATGGAAGCTTTACTGTCTGTTCACACTGTGTGGGACGTTTACAGTCTGTTCACACTGTATGGGACCATTACGTGCTGTTCTCACTGTATGGGACCTTTACTGTCTGTTCTCACTGTATGGGACCTTTACTGTCTGTTCTCTGTATGGGACCTTTCTGTCTGTTCACACTGTATGGGACCTTTACTGTCTGTTCTCACTGTATGGGACCTTTGCTGTCTGTTCTCACTGTACGGACCTTTACTGTCTGTTTTTACTGTATGAACCATAATGTCTGTTCTCACTGTATGGGACCTTTACTGCCTGTTTCACTGTATGGGGCCTTTACTGTCTATTCTCACTGTATGGGACCTCTACTATCTGTTTCTCACTGTATGGTCCTTTGTGTCCTCACTGTATGGGACCTTTACTGTCTGTTCTCACTGTATGGGACCTTACTGTCTGTTCTACTGTATGGGACCTTTGCTGTCTGTTCTCACTGTATGGGACCTTTACTGTCTGTTTTCACTGTATAGGCACTTTACAGTCTGTTCTCACTGTATGAAACTTTACTGTCTGTTCTCACTGTATGGGCCTTACTGTCTTTCGCACTGTATGGGAGCTTTACTGTCTGTTTTCACTGTATGGGACATTTACTATCTGTTCTCACTGTATGGGACCTTTACTATCTTTTCGCACTGTATGGACCTTTACTGTCTTTCGCACTGTATGGGAGCTTTACTGTCTGTTTTCACTGTATGGGCCTTTACTATCTTTTCTCACTGTATGGGACCTTCAGTCTGTTCTCACGTATGAAAACTTACTGTCTGTCTCACTGTATGGGACCTTTACTGTCTTTTCGCACTGTATGGGAGCTTTACTGTCTGTTCGCACTGTATGGGACATTTACTGTTTATCTCAGTGTATGGGACATTTACTGTCTGTTCACACTGTATGGGACATTTACTGTCTGTTCTCTCTGTATGGGACATTTACTGTCTGTTCACACTGTATGGGACATTTACTGTCTGTTCTCTCTGTATGGGACCTTTAATTCTGTTCACACTGTATGGGACCTTTGCTGTCTGTTCTCACTGTATGGGACCTTTACTGTCTGTTCTCAATGTATGGGACCATTACTGTCTTTTTCACATGTAGGGACCTTTACTATCTGTTCTAATTGTATGGAAGCTTTACTGTCTGTTCACCACTGTGTGGGACGTTTACAGTCTGTTCCACTGTATGGGACCATTACTGTCTGTTCTCACGTATGGGACCTTTACTGTCTGTTCTCACTGTATGGGACCTTTACTGTATGTTCTCTGTATGGGACCTTTACTGTCTGTCACACTGTATGGACCTTTCTGTCTGTTCTCACTGTATGGGACCTTGCTGTCTGTTCTCACTGTATCAGACCTTTACTGTCTGTTTTTACTGTATGAAACCATACTGTCTGTTCTCACTGTATGGGACCTTTACTGTCTTTTCGCACTGTATGGGGCCTTCACTGTCTGTTCTCACTGTATGGGACCTTTACTATCTGTTCTCACTGTATGGGACCTTTACTATCTTTTCGCACTGTATGGGACCTTTACTGCCTGTTTGCACTGTATGGGGCCTTTACTGTCTGTTCTCACTGTATGGGACCTTTACTATCTGTTCTCACTGTATGGTACCTTAGGTTCCTCACTGTATGGACCTTTACTGTCTGTTCTCACTGTATGGGACCTTTACTGTCTGTTCTCACTGTATGGGACCTTTGCTGTCTGTTCTCACTGTATGGGACCTTTACTGTCTGTTTTCACTGAAAGGGACCTTTACAGTCTGTTCTCACTGTATGAAAACTTTACTGTCTGTTTTCACGTATGGGACCTTTACTGTCTTTTCGCACTGTATGGGAGCTTTACTGTCTGTTTTACTGTATGGGACCTTTACTATCTGTTCTCACTGTATGGGACCTTTACTATCTTTTCGCACTGTATGGGACTTTACTGTCTTTTCGCACTGATGGGAGCTTTACTGTCTGTTTTCACTGTATGGGACCTTTACATCTGTTTCACTGTATGGGACCTTACAGTCTGTTCTCACTGTATGAAACTTTACTGTCTGTTCTCACTGTATGGGACCTTTACTGCTTTTCGCACTGTATGGGAGCTTTACTGTCTGTTCGCACTGTAGGGACATTTACTGTTTGATCTCAGTGTATGGGACATTACTGTCTGTTCACACTGTATGGGACATTTACTGTCTGTTCTCTCTGTATGGGACATTTACTGTTCTGTTCACACTGTATGGGACATTTACTGTCTGTTCTCTCTGTATGGGACCTTTAATGTCTGTTCACACTGTATGGGACCTTTGCTGTCTGTTCTCACTGTATGAAGCCTTTACTGTCTATTTGCACTGTATGAAGCCTTTACTGTCTGTTCTAACTGTATGGGACCTTTACTGTCCATTCTCACTGTATGCGACCTTTACCATCTGTTCTCACTGTATGGGACCTTTAATGTCGTTCACACTGTATGGGACCTTTGCTGTCTGTTCTCACTGTATGACCTTTACTGTCTGTTTCACTGTATGGGACCTTTACTGTCTGTTCTCAATGTATGAAACCTTTACTGTCTGTTCTTACTGTATGGGACCTTTGCTGTCTGTTTCACTGTATCGGACCTTTACTGTCTGTTTTTACTGTATGGGACCTTTACTGTCTGTTCTCACTGTTAGAAACCATACTGTCTGTTCTCACTGTATGGAGACCTTTACTGTCTTTTCGCACTGTATGGACCCTTTACTGTCTGTTCACACTGTATGGGACAGTTACTGTCGTTCTCTCGTATGGGACCTTTAATGTCGTTCACATTGTATGGGACCTTGCTGTCGGTTCTCGCTGTATGGGACCTTTACTGTCTGTTCTCACTGTATGAAACCATACTGTCTGTTCTCCTCTTGGGACCTTTACTGTCTTTTTGCACTGTATGGGACCATTACTGTCTGTTCTCACTCTATGGGACCTTTGCTGTCGGTTCTCACTGTATCGCACCTTACTGTCTGTTTTTACTGTTGGGACCTTTACTGTCTGTTCTCACTTTATGAAACCATACTGTCTGTTCTCAATGTATGGGACCTTTACTGTCTTTTCACACTGTATGGGACCTTTACTGTCTGTTCGCACTGTATGGGCCTTTACTGTCGTTTCTCACTGTATGGGACCTTTACTATCTATTCTCACTGTATGGGACCTTTCTGCTTTTCGCACTGTATGGGACCTTTACTGTCTGTTCGCACTGTATGGGGCCTTTACTTGCTGTTCTCACTGTATGGGACCTTTACTATCTGTTCTCCTGTATGGACCTTTGCTGTCTGTTCTCACTGTATGGGACCTTTGCTGTCTGTTCACACTGTAGGACCTTTGCTGTCTTTCTCACTGTATGGGACCTTTACTATCTGTTTTCACTGTATGGGACCTTTACTGTCTGTTTTCACATGTATGGGACCTTTACTGTCTGTTCTCACTGTATGGGACCTTTACTGTCTTTCGCACTGTATGAGACCTTTACTGTCTGTTCGCACTGTATGGACTTACTGTCTGATCTCACTGTATGGGACCTTTAATGTCGGTTCACACTGTATGGGCCCTTTGCTGTCTGTTCTCACTGTAAGGGACCTTTAATCTCTGTTCACACTGTATGGGATCTTTACTGTCTGTTTTCACTGTATAGTACTTTACTGTCTGTTCTTACTGTATGAAACCTTTACTGTCACTGTCTGTTCTCACTGTATGGAACTTAATGTCTGTTCACACTGTATGGGCCCTTTGCTGTCTGTTCTCACTGTAGGGACCTTTACTCTGTTCACACTGTATGGGATCTTTACTGTCTGTTTTCACTGTATAGTACCTTTACTGTCTGTTCTCACTGTATGAAACCTTTACTGTCTTTTCGCACTGTATGGGACCTTTTGTCTGTTCACACTGTATGGGACCTTTGTTGTCTGTTCTGACTGTATGGACCTTACTGTCTGTTCTCACTGTATGAAGCCTTTACTGTCTGTTCTCACTGTATGGGACCTTTACGTCTGTTCTCACTGTAGGGACCTTTACTGTCTATTCTCACTGTTGCGACTTTTACCATCTGTTCTCACTGTATGGGACCTTTGTTGTCTGTTCACACTGTATGGGACCTTTGTTGTCTGTTTCTGACTGTATGGACCTTTACTGTCTTTCTCACTGTATGAAGCCTTTACTGTCTGTTCTCACTGTATGGGACCTTTACTGTCTGTTCTCACTGTATGGGACCTTTACTGTCTATTCTCACTGTATGCGACCTTTACCATCTGTTCTCACTGTATGGGACCTTTAATGTCTGTTCACACTGTATGGACCTTTGCTGTCTGTTCTCACTGTATGGGACCTTTACGTCTGTTTTCACTGTATGGAGCTTTACTGTCTGTTCTCACTGTATAAAACCTTTACTGTCTGTTCTCACTGTAATGGACCTTTACTGTTTTACACACTGTATGGGACCTTTACTGTGTGTTGACACTTTATGGGACCTTTACTGTCTATACTCACTGTTGTGACCTTTACTGTCTGTTCTTACTGTATGGGACCTTTACTGTCTGTTCTCACTGTATGGGACCTTTACTGCTGTTCTCACTGTATAGGACCTTTACTGTCTATTCTCACGTATGCGACCTTTACTGTTCTCACTGTATGCAACCTTTATGTCTGTGCTCACTGTATGGGACCTTTACTGTCTATTTCCACTGTATGCGACCTTTACTGTCTGTTTCTCACTGTATGGGACCTTTACTGTCTGTTCTCACTGTATGGGACCTTTACTGTCTGTTCTCACTGTATGGGACCTTTACTGTCTATTCTCACTGTATGCAACCTTTACTGTCTGTTCTCACTGTATGCAACCTTTACTGTCTGTTTGACGTATGGGACCTTTACTGTCGTTCTCACGTATGGGACCTTACTATCTGTTCTCACTGTATGAGTGGTATTTTCAACCAAACATATACTTTGCTGCAGATGTTATTTTTTCATATTTTTATTATTATAATGTGTTAGATATTGTAAAAGGCTTTTCATGGGGTTAGATTAGCTTTAGATGTTTGTTAGGTTAGGTTAGACTTGTTAGGTAAGTTAGGGTCATATGTGATGGTTCTCATTCATCCAGTCATGGTAATCTGTTGTATTCAATTATCAACTGGACTTGAATTGAAGTTTAGTTCTTGAAGACGTTTCGCTAGTCACCGACTGGCTTTCTCAATTCAGAATGACTTGTACAAGAATCTGTGGCAATTATGTACCCTGAAAATCCCAATTAGCATATCACAGCCAAGTGTTAAGGGCGTGATTGGATAGTGGCTAAGAGGTGTTATAGGAACTCCCAGAGTAAGGTGTCAAAACAGCATTGTACATGCAAACATTGGTGTCGAACCCCATCACCTCTATTTAGGCTTGGTTTCTTTATTTTCCCATAAATCGCCTCCTTAACACCTCTCTTAAACCAGTCACGTTCCTTTGCAATAGTTAACATTACAATCTTCAAAAATGTGTCCTTTATCCTTAAGATCAGGTACACAGCTGAGTCCTGACCCGAGGAATGGGCTCTTCTGTGCTGGGCATACGTTGCTGTTTGGTCTCCCCCACATACAATCAGAGAATTCTTCACTGCACTGCACTGCTTTTATATGTCGCTTTTCTTGTGTTTCGGTATTGGGTCTTTCGGATGTACCAATTGTTGCCTCTAAATGGTGTTTAAATGACAAAATGGCTAGCCGCACTCCCACCGACAAAGCCACGCCCACACACAAACCACACCACAACACAAGCCACACCCACCTTTTTCGCCGGAAATCGGTGTTGGCTTAGGTGGCAAAAACCCTAGAGACACCCTGATTGCTACAACATATTTATATATATTGAACTATCCTCACCTAGGCTTTGTCATGGTAAGGACACAGTTAGAGCGCAAACAAGAAAGGAAGCTTCTGGTAAGTGTGCAAGTTAAAGGGAACTATAGTGCATGCAAAGTTATTTAAAACATAAGCAGGGAGATTCAATAAAAGGTCTTATCGTTTAAAATTTTGCTAATTTTGCCCCAACCAATCAGATCTTATCTAACATTTGAAAGCTAACATCGATTGGTTGGGGCAAATTAGCACCATTTTAAACGATAGACCTTTTATTCAATAACCCTAAAAGTGTTTAAATGAAAAATACCAGGGAAGGGAGTAAGATTGGTAATTTTAACCATACGAGATGAATATATTGCCAAATCTGTGCCAGCAAATAACATACCTTCTATGCAATTATATGCAAAATATCAGCTGTATTGCAGCAAATTAATTACATTTTGCTATATACTGTACAGCTAATGCACACGGGGAAAAAAATCATCATGCATATTCAATCAAATACACATCAGGTTTGTGCGTGCTATCCTGACTGCTAAATGAATAAAAACCCTGTCTATGTCTGATGTGTGTTTGGCTTGTGTTAAAACTTTCCATTAACAGAAAGAGAAAAAAGAAATCCATTAATATGGATAAATTATCTGCCCATAGCAAAATGTGTGATTAATGTGACTCTCCCTTCCGATGAGTGCACTAAACCATCTTTATTTAAATATCTCCTGTAACAGAGTGTTCATTATTGTTAGTATCTCTGCTAAATATGATATATACTTGCAATATGCTGGTAGATCAATGGGAGGCTATTCATCTAAACTTTATTATGCCCACAAGCAGTACTATGAAAAAATGGAATTGTATAAAAAATATTCTGCTACTCATTTTGTCCTTTGTTTGATTTTTTTTTGCTATGTATCCCCGAAAATAAAGATTTAGGAATAGAAAGTCATCCCTAACAACAAAATGATACAACATATAAAATGTACTATGGGAGAGGGTTTAGTTTCTCACTCCTAGTTTTACCTTCGATCAATGGAAATCTTTGCTTTAATATTCTGATAACCAGCTTTATCCCCACCCTTATTTCGGGACCAGTCCAATGGGAAAATTCGCTTCAAGCAGAAGTCTTCTTATTGGTCAGGCCCCAGAAACAAGAAAGGGTGAAGCAGTCTTCCAGCATCAGAGGTAAACCCAGAGGTGATGACCTAGCAGATTATGTACTCTTGAATTTTTATTGGGAGTAGGGGTAGGTGGAACACTTGCTTTCTTTTAAGAAATGGTGGGGACATAGAGAAATATTTCGAAATGATGGAAATTTGCTACAGTTGGATGTATTCAAATAATGCTTGCAAAGTATTGACACACTCACAGGTACCCCATTGAAGTTCCAGTTAATACACAGGGTTTTATGCACAGGTCCAGACTTTTTTTTCCTTTTTAGCTCAAAGGTATTGCAAACGGTTAAATTCCATTCCATGCAGTTCTAGCTACAGTTTCAAGCCTCTAATTAGGGTCAGTAGAGTTCATTTTAGTTTCTTTATAGGATATGTTGAGAAGTTTTATAGGCCAAAATCAGTGTTATGATATTCAGATTGTGGATCAGTATCGTTCATTGTGTGGTGGGATGGTGGCGTTACAGTAGCCAAACCACTTGAACAAGTTCCTGTGCAGAGACACAGGATTGCACTTGCCCAACAGGATACCAGTGAATCCCGTGTGGGCCCACAGTCCATTGATCATCAAACTGTAATTATTTACAGTAAGAAATTGTTTAATGTTAATAATTAGAAGTTTGTTAAGTAGTGAGACAGAGGTAAATATGTAATGAGAAAAGGGGTGATGAAATGTTGACTAGACCCCATCATTTTCTCTGTGGGTCCCTAGGGAAAAATAAATTTGATTTATTTAATCTATAATTAAATACATTTAAGGGGTATCTCCCACCCTAAATAAAAAAAATTGAATAAGATAGGCCATCCCTGCCCACCTCCAACCACTATATTAGATGTTAAACAAAGATTCAGATTGCTACTTACAGCCCCTCACTCCTGCAGCACTCTGATCCGGCTTCCTGCTTGCTGGAACTAGCAAGCAGGGACTGGACTGGCAGCACCACCTGTGATTGGCTGAGAGCAATCACGATGCTCTCATCTCGCAACTGCCGTCAGTGGAGAGCCTTCCGGAGTGAAGGGCTATAAGTAAAGTTCTGCTTCTTTTTTTAACAGTATGACACGGCGATTGGGGGTGGGCTACATTACAGAAAAATGTTTTTCACACTAGGTGGATGCCAGCCAGGGAGAGTTTCCCGGAGGGTGGGGGGAAAGGGCTCCCCTGCCCATGTCACACTACCTCCCGGATGCTACAGACAAGGCAGAAATCTTTTGGCAGGAAGAAGCCAAACTCCTACTCTTCAGTTTCATAGACTTTGGACAAGCACTGCAGGAGAACCATAAGGGTGCAGAGATGTTAGGTAAGAATATTTTTAAACTATACAGTGGGGCCATTAGTGGGCCCAGTAAAGTACTTATAGCAGGAGAGTTAGTCCCAAGGAAGCTAGCCACTTGTAGCAAGGACTTTCAGCTCATAAAAAGCAAGTACTAATAGAGTAGGGCCCAGCTAAAAAAAGCAAACCTTGAAGTGGTGGCTAGGCTTAAATAATTTGGCCAAGTTGTGGAATTAATTGCTGCACTTTATAATGGATTTATATATCCCTCTTTATATATTTAGGGTTACATTTTAGTTTGGGTGGACATGCCCTTTAAGTGTGTTACTGCATGACTTAAATCCAGTACTTGTTTTGGTCAATCTCAAAATTCTCCCATGTCTCTTACTGATGCCCCCTTCATCAGACCAGACTATCTATGAGGGCAAGCATGGTCAGAAATCACTATAGGGCCTCGTTGGGAAAGGGAATTTCCCAACATGCAATTCACTTGTACCAACTGTCACTATTTTAGTTACAGCAAACGACACACAGCAAAAAAGTTTACATAATAATAAATAAGAAGAAAAGGTAGATGCTTCAGGTTCATTATCTAAAAAGAAATTATAAAGGTATGTGTGACCATATATATGGACACTCATAAGTACCCCCATTTAGGGCACTATACACTTGTGAGTCAAATGTGTTAAAAGAAGTTTATTGCTATTTCCTACACACAAGCTCTAACTAGGTCAAAGATAGCAGACAAGTGATAGAGCAATACAGTCTGACCGACCAAGCAATGATAAGTGCATATCACACATTAAACACAACACCGATAGAAAAAATGTTCAGGCTCCGTAACACAAGCTAAAAGTCCACCCTCCACGTATTAGAAGTCTATTGGGAATTCAACAGGTCCTCACTCCCCACAAGGAGAAAGGTAGGTACAGTCCAAACTGACCTCCATTTGTGATATCACATGCCTTTATCTTTAGTATTATTGACCCCCTGTGCACAGCCTTTAATTTGGCTTTTTGGACACAGAGTCTTCTCTACAGGTGGTGCACCCATCCCTCGTTCTATAGTCAGTATCTAAAAAGGCTGGGAACAGATAACTCAAAATGTCACAGTGGTAGTTGGAAAGAATGATAGATTGCAATGAAAAACACATTTCCAATCACTTACACTTTAAGATAGAGCTATAAGGTATTTGCATGCATATTTCACGCACAGTTGGGAAATGTGATCCAACTGCAACGGGTTAATAAAAGCAGTCTCAACATCAAGCATATCCAATTAACACATTTGTAGTTTTTGTAGTTCCTCTGGCTTTTCTGTTAAGACTTCCCACTGTGACTATGAAATTATATTTAATTAACCCTTTTCTGAGAACTAGTCTATAATATGTTGGAATTAACAATACTACACTTAGTGCATTTCACGGAATCACTATAGGTCATCAGGTAGGCACAGCCTAAAGTGGAACCTTTTGCAACTTTTATTGTTTGTTTTGTTTTTCATTCCGAATCCATTGGGTGCAAGTCATAGCATACTTTGTGTCACTATATAACACTAAACACTTCATCATAATATCATACCTGGAACCAAGGTAGTACTGTGATATCATAGTGTCATCATCTGTCTATTAGTTGTCAATGTTTTGAGCCATGTAAATACTGTTCCTTATATGTTATTACAGTAAATCTGGTGTTGATATGAACAATCATGTAAAATTGATTTGTTGTGGGACATCAAGCAGAACTCTTCAGATATCATATAAAGACTTACACAAAATGGGGGGTTGTAGGAGCAATCCTGTGGCAAAATTACTTTATAACAATTAGTGGAAGTGCAACTGATCTGACCAAAACATTAGAACAAACAAGAAAAGAGATGATCAACGCACATTCCTGGGCCCCATTTATCATAATATCTAACTAGTGCAAACAGTAAAAACATGGGGTTTCTTAGTTACAATTTTATGCATGAAAGTGCATACTCAAGGTAACCCGTATGGAAGTCCTAACAATTTACCTTGGGTCATTCATCTGGGCTGACACTCCATGCTTGGTTGCATTTTTTTGGGAGTTGACTCCCTGACTAAGATGGACTAGAGCTCGAACTCGAACTGTGTTAACCGAACTATTCGAATTCGAACAAATTCGGACTTCTCGAACTATCCCTGACCCGATTTTCGATATATTCGGACTTTCGATAAATATCAACTGTTCGACCATTCAATATGCCTATTATACCTATACGCGAGCATCAATCCGTGAGTAAACTGTCCATGGTATCTTGACTTTGTATTTCTGTAAAACACCTATCTTGGGGCAGCAAGGTGACTCAGTGATTAGCAACACCACCCTAACACCAAAGTCCTGAGCTCCATTCCACCATTGAGCACATCTGCAAGGACAACTTTGGTATCTACACAACTTTAGGTACGTAACCCTTTTTCAATTACGACAGATGGGATAGATTCAGAGAGGTCAGGAAGAAGAGGATGAAGAAAAGTGAAGGATAAGAATGATCTAAATTGCGACGATCATGTGGTTCCCTATCGGGGACAGCGCGACGTCACACCAACAGTCATTTGATCCAGGAGCGCACTCGGTTGGAAAAGACGCCCTCGAGTGTCATCTGATATGACCTATCGGGTGAACAATCAAGGGATACGATGCAGTAGCAAAATATGTGCAGTTTCTGTTTGGATGCTGTGGCCGTACTTTTATAACCAACACTGAGATAACGACCTAAAGGGGAGAATAAAACCAAATATATGCTCCGCTACTAAAAACATACACCCAGGAAACTCCATGGAGTTTAAGATAGTAATAAGATGCAATGTAAGATAGAGGGTAGATTAAGATAGCAATAAGGATAGCCAATGTAAGATAGATGTAAGAGTAAAGTAAAGGAGCAATGCTAGTAAGAGTGTAAGATAACATAAGATAGAATGTAGATAGATGAAGATAGTAATAAGATACGCAATGTAAGATAGAGTTGAAAGATAACAATAAGTGAATGAAAGGTAAGATTAGATTGTAAGATAGTAAATAAGATAGCAATGTAAGAGTAGAGTTGTAGATAACAATAAGAATAGCAAGTAAGATAGATTGTAAGATAGGTAATAAGATAGCATGTAGATCAGATGTAAGATAAACAATAAGTAGCAATGTAAGATAGATTGGTAAGATAGCCAATAGGATAGCAATAGTAAGATAGAGTGAAGATATCAATAACGTAGCAAATGTAAGATAGAGTTGTAAGATAGCAATAAGATAGCAATAGTAGACTAGAGTGTAAGAATCCCAATAAGATAGTCAATGTAAGATAGAGTGTAGATAACAATAAGATAGCAATGTACGTAGAGTGTAAAGATAGCAATAAGATAGCAATGTAAGATAGATGTAAGCATCAAAAAGATGCAATGTAAGATACGAATTGTAAGATAACAAAAGCTAGCAAGGTAAGATAAAGTGTAAGATAAAACAATAGGGGATAACATGTAAGATAGAGTGTAAGATAGCAATGTAGATAAGAAATTAAGGAGTCAGTAAGAATCAAGAGTGTAAGAACAAGGTAGAGATAGAGGAGATAACAATTAAAGGATAGCACATGTAAGATAGAGTGTAAGATAACAATAAAATTAGCAATGTAAGATAGGTGTAAGCATAAAAGAAATGCAAGTAAGATAGAGTGTAAGATATCAAAAAGATACAATGTAAGATAGAGAGTAAGATATCAATAAGATAGCAATGTTAAGTAGATTGTAGAGCTATCAATTAGATAGCAATGTAAGATAGAGTGTAAGATAACAATAAGAATAGCAATGTAAGATAGGATTGTATAGATATCAATAAGATAGCAGAGTAGATAGAGTGTAAGATACTCAATAGATAGCAATGTAGATTAGATTGTAAGCTATCAATAAGATAGCTCAAATAATTGTAAAGATAGATACAAGCTAGTAAGATATCAATTAAGATACAATGTAAGATAGAGTGTAAGATAACAATAAAATAGCCCCCCCCCCCCCAATTAGATAATGTAAGAGGAATATAATAGAAGGCACATGTAAAGATAGATTGGAAGAAGTATCAATAAGATAGCAATGTAAGATAGAGTGTAAGATAACAATAACTAAATAGCAATTGTAATGAAGATCTATAAGATGTGAAGACTTAGTCAATAAGATAGCAATGAAGATAGATTGGTAGTATCAATAAGTAGCCAGTAAGATAAGTGTAAGATATCAATAAGAATAGCAATGTAGTCAGATAGATGTAGAGATCTCAAGATGCAATTAAGATAGCTAGATATCGTAAGATGATAGATGTGTATTGTTGATAACATTAAAATAGCAATGTAAGATAGAGTGTAAGATATCAATAAGATAGGCAATGTAAGATAAGATTGTAAGATATCAATAAGATAGCAATGTAAGAGAAGGTAAGATAACATTAAAATAGCAATGTAAGATAGAGTTTGTAAGATATCAATAAGATAGCATTGTCGAGGAGTTGTATAAATATTCAATGAATGAAGCACTGTAGATAGAGAGAAGATAACAATAAGATAGTAATGTAAGATAGAGTGTAAGAGATAGCAATGTAAGATAGAGTGTAAGATAGCAATGTAAGATAGAGTCTGAAGATAGCATGTAAGATAGAGGTGTAAAATATCAATGAGATACCATGTATGTAAGATAGAGTGTAAGTAACAATAAAATATCAATGTAAGATAGTGTAAGATAGCAATGTAGATAGATGGTTAAGATAACAATAAGATAGCAAGTGTAAGATAGAGTGTAAGATAGCAATGTAAAGATAGGAGTGTAAGGATACCAATGATAGATTAGAGTGTAAAATTCATGAGATAGCAATGTAAGATAAGAGGTAAGATAACAATAAAATCCAATCTTTTTGTAAGATAGTTGTAAGATAGATTGTAAAGATAGAGTGTGTAAGATACCAACAATAAGTAGCAATGTAAGATAGAGGGTAGATGCCACTGTAAGATTAGAGTGCTAGATAACACATAAAAATAGCAATGTAGAAGATAGCGTGTACGAATCATAAAGTAACAATGTGAAGATGTAGTAAGATAGAGGTAAGATAGCAATGTAAGAGTAGAGGGAAGATAACAATAAGATAGCCAATGTAAATAGAGTCTGTAAGATAGCAATGAATGTTAGAGTGTAAGATAACAATAAGAGAGCAATGTAAATAAAGTGTAAGAAACAATAAAATATCATATAGATAGAGGTGAAGATAGCAAGTAAGAGGAGTGTAGATAGCAAGGTAAGAGAGTGTATGATTAGCAAATAGTGAAGATAGAGTTTTCGTAAAGATAACAATAAAATACCAATGTAAGATAGAGCCCAGTTGTAAGATATCAAGTAGATAGCAGCTAAGAGAAGAGAAGAAGTAAATCAGATAAGATATCAATAAGATAGAATGTCAAGAGAGTGTAAGAATCGCAA
This sequence comes from Hymenochirus boettgeri, assembly GCA_019447015.1. Classification (NCBI taxonomy): domain Eukaryota; kingdom Metazoa; phylum Chordata; class Amphibia; order Anura; family Pipidae; genus Hymenochirus; species Hymenochirus boettgeri. The sequence continues at coordinate 136,907,157 of CM033477.1, forward strand.
TTGTAGAAGATAAGTCAAGTATACGCAAGTAAGAGGAGTAAGATATCAACAAGATAGCAATTGTAAGATAGTGTAAGCATCAAGAAGATAGCAATGGAAGATAAGAGAAATACAGTAAGATAGCAATGTAAGATAGATCTTAAGATAGCAATCGTAAGATGAGCATGGAAGGATAGAATAAGATAGCAATGTAAGTAGTATTTACGAACAGTTGGATAGATAACAATAAATATCAATGTGTACACAGAGGTAGATAGCAATGTAAGATTAGACTGTAAGATAGCAATAAGATAGTAATGTAAGATACAGTGTAAGATTAGCAAAAAGATAGCAATGTACACATAGACGTGTAAGATAGCAATAACATAGCCATGTAACATAGAGTGTAAGGGTAGCAATAAGCTAGCAATGTAACAGAGATGTAAGATAGCAATAACATAGAATGTAACATAGAGTGTAAGATTAAGCAGTTAACATAGCAATGTAACATAGAGTGTAAGATAGCAATAAGCTAGAAATGTAAGATAGAGTTGTAAGATAGCAATGTAAGCTAGAGTGTAAGATAGAATAACATAGCAATGTAAGATAGCTGTGTAAGATAACAATAAGATAGAAATGTAACATAGAGTGTAAGATTCCAATAAGATAGCAATGAAGAAACAGTGCAACCATACTACTAGCTGTCTAGTAAACCTTTCAGACCTTTCTACACCGACCTCTGTCACATGCACCCTTCCTGAACTGGACTGGACCATGATGGGCTACAGATTTCTAGTGGTAATGATCTGCTGTAACAAGCTGCTGCAGTAGCCGGGAATCTATGACTAACTGCGAGAGCCTGGAACACTGGGATATGGGAAATAAGTCATATGACCCCATGTTAATAAGATAAATGTCACGGAAATATACAGCAAAATGAAGTTTGTGCTTCTGTGTTCTGTGCTCTGTCTCTGATTCAGTGTTGTTAATGACTTAGATTTAACTGTCGGGGCGAGATGTCAAAGCCAATTCGACTCAGAAGGAATGTTCTTTAAAACCTTAACTTAAATAGTGTATGGCCAGCATTAGTCGTATGTCACAGAATTAGTCCTATATACAGCATAGTCCATATATCACAGCATTAGTCCTATATCACAGATTTAGTCTATGTCAACAGCATTAGTCCTATGTCACAGCATTAGTCCTATATCACAGAATTAGTCCTATATCACAGAATTAGTCCTATTCACAGATTAGTCCTATTTCACAGCTTTAGTCCTATGTCACAGAATTAGTCTATGTCACAGATAGTCCTATATCACAGCATTAGTCCTACATCACAGGAATTAGTCCTACATCACAGGAATTAGTCCTACTTCACAGCATTAGTCCTATGTCACAGAAAATTAGTCCTATGTCACAGAATTTAGTCCTATGTCACAGCATTAGTCCTATGGTCACAGCATTAGTCCTATATCACAGCATTAGTCCTGCACGAAAGCCTATGTCACAGCTATAGTCCCTATAATCAAGCATAGTCTATATCACCGATTAGTCCATATATCACAGAATTAGTCCTATATCACAGAAATTAGTCCTATATCACAGCATTAGTCCTATATCACAGAATTAGTCTATCTAATTAGTCCATATATCAAACATAAAGAATCGTACCAAATCTTCCATTAACTTCTGTAACGGCAACTGGCAACTGTCTGTTTACTCTTAATGGCGGATAAACTCACCTATTTTGCACCATATCTATGCCTGGACCCCTCTACACCTTGAATTTTGCTGTTACAGAATTAGTCCTATGTCACAGCATTAGTCCTATTTCACAGCATTAGTCCTATTTCACAGCATTAGTCCTATGTCACAGCATTAGTCCTATGTCACAGCATTAGTCTTATGTCACAGCATTAGTCCTATGTCACAGCATTAGTCCTATGTTACAACATTAGTAGACCTGTCACAGCATTAGTCCTATGCCACAGAATAAGTCTAATGTCACAGATTAGTTCAATGCACAGATTAGTCCAGGGCAGCCTTTAAATGAGCAACGCACAGGTTACAATACAAGAGCATCAGATTAGTCCTGTCAAAGCATTAGATCCGTGGCAGCATTAGCATATGTGACAGCCTTAGTCTCTTGTCGCAGCATTAGTCCTATGTCGCAGCATTAGTCCTATTGTCAAAGCATTAGTCCTATGTGACAGCATTAATCCTATGTCAGATTAGTCAGTCACAGCATTAGTCAAGTCAAGCCATTCGCCATATGTACAGCATTATTCCTATGTCACAGCATTAGTCCTATGTCAAGAGCTATTAGTCCATGTCAAAGCATTAGTCCTATGTCAAAAGCTTTCATCCTATGGCAGAAACAATAGACCTATGTTACAGCATTTAGTCCTATGTCGAGCATTAGTCCTATGTCGCAGCAATTAGTCCTATGTCCAGCATTAGTCCTATGTCGCAGCATTAGTCCTATGTCGCAGCATTAGTCCTATGTGCCAGATTAGTCCTGTCGCAGCATTAGTCCTATTTCACAGAATTAGACCTATGGACAGCAGTAGACCTATGTGACAGCATTAGTCTATTTCACAGCATTGGACCTATGTTACACCATTAGTCCTATTCACAGCATTAGTCCTATGTCAAGCTTAGTCCTATGTCAAAGCATTAGACTATTTCACAGCATTAGACCTATGTCACAGCATTAGTCCTATGTTACAGCATAAGTCCTATGGTCAAAGCATTAGTCCTATTTGTCACAAGCATTAGTCCTTTACAGCATTAGACCTATGTCACAGCATTAGTCCTATGTCACAGCATTCGTTCCATGCACAGTAGTTAGTCACTATGTCACAGCATTAGTCCAATGTCACAGCATTAGCCTATATCACAGCAATTAGTCCTATGTCACAGCATAGTCCTACGGTCACAGACATTAGTCCATGTCCAGCATTAGTCCTATGTACAGACATTAGACCTATGTCACCGCAGTTAGTCCTATGTCACAGCATTAGTCCTCTGTCACAGCATTAGACCTATGTCAAAGCATTAGTCCTATGTCAAAGCATTAGTTCCTATGTCACAGCATTGACCTATCACAGATAGTCCTATGTCACAGCATTAGACCTATGTCACAGCATTAGTCCTTTATGTCACAGAATGACCTATGTCACAGCATTAGACCTATGTCACAGCATTACTCTATGTCACAGCATTAGACATTGTCACAGCATTAGTCCTATGTCAAAGAATTAGTCCATATGTCACATGCATTAGACTATGTCACAGCATTAGTCCTATGTCACAGCATTAGACCTATGTTACAGCATTAGTCCTATGTCACAGCATAGCACCTATGTCTCAGCATTAGTCCTATGTCGCAGCATTCTCTATGTCGCAGCATAGCCTATGTCAAGCATAGCCATCCAGCATTAGTCCTATGTCAAAGCATTAGTCCTTATGTCAGATCATTAGTCCTATGTCACAGCATTAGTTAGTCCTATGTCACAGAATTAGTCCTATGTCACAGAATTAGTCTGTCACAGCATTAGTTCCAATATACACAGATTAGTCCTAGTTCATAAGTCACAGATTAAGTCCAATGTCACAGCATTAGTCTAATGTCACAGCAATTAGTCCTATGTACAGCATTAGTCCTATGTCACGCATTAGTCCTATATCATAAGTCACGAATTAGTCACAATGTTGTCACAGCATTAGTCCTGGCCCAATGTCACAGCATTAGTCTATGTCACAGCATAGTCCTATGTTACAGAAGTCCTATAGTCACAGCATTAGTCCTATGTCACAAGTCACAGAATTAGTCCTATGTCACAGCATTAGTCAATGTCTCAGATATTAGTCAGCATTAGTCCTATGTTACAGCATTAGTCCTAGTCACAGATGTCTGTACAGCATTAGTCCTATGCCCAGCATTAGTCCAATGTCACAGAATAGTCCAATGTCACAACATTAGTCCTATGTCACAGCATTAGTCCAATGTCACAGGCTTAGTCCTAATGGCACGTATTGGTCCTGTCACAGCATTAGCCAATGTCAAAGGACAGTTAGTCCTATGTCACAGTATTGGTCCTGTCACAGCATTAGTCCTATGTGACAGCATTAGTCCTATTTCACAGCATTGGACCTATGTTACACCATTAGTCCTATTTCACAGCATTAGTCCTATGTCAAAGCATTAGTCCTAGGTCAAAGCATTAGGACCTATTTCACGCATTAGACCTATGTCACAGCATTAGTCCTATGTTACAGCATAAGTCATATGTCAAAGCATTAGTCCTATGTCAAAGCATTAGTCCTATTTCACAGCATTAGCCTATGGTCACAGCATTAGTCCTATGTCACGCATTAGTCCTATGTCACAGTATTAGTACTATGTCACAGCATTAGTCCTATGTCACAGCATTAGACCTATATCACAGCACAGCATTAGTCCTAGTCACAGCATAGTCCTATGTCAAAGCATTAGTCCTATGTCACAGCATTAGTCTATGTCACAGCATTAGACACTATGTCACAAGCATTAGTCCTATGTCACAGCATTAGTCCTATGTCACAGCATAGACCTATGTCACAGCATTCGTCATATGTCAAAGATTAGTCCTATGTCACAGCATTAGACCTATGTCACAGCATTAGTCCTATGTCACAGCATTAGACCTATGTCAAGCATTAGACTATGGTCACAGCATTACTCCTATGTCACAGCATTAGACCTATGTCAAAGCATTAGTCCTATGTCAAAAGCATTAGTACACTAGACTATGTCACAGCATTAGTCCTATGTCACAGCATATTGACCTATGTTACAGCATTAGTCCTATGTCACAGCATTAGACCTATGTCTCAGCATTAGTCCTATGTCGCAGCATTAGTCCTATGTCGCAGCATTTGTCCTATGTCGCAGCAATAGACCTATGTCGCAGCATTAGCCTATGTCAAAGCATTAGTCCTATGTCAGATCATTAGTCCTATGTCACAGCATTAGTAGTCCTATGTCAACAGAATTAGTCCTTGTCACAGAATTAGTCTGTCACAGCATTAGTCCAATATCACAGCATTAGTCCTATGTCATAAGTCACAGATTAAGTCCAATGTCACAGCATTAGTCTAATGTCACAGCATTAGTCCTATGTTACAGCATTAGTCCTATGTCACAGCATTAGTCCTATATCATAAGTCACAGAATTAGTCCAATGTTGTCAAGCATTAGTCCTGGCCAACCACAGTTATCTGTCACAGCATTAGTCCTATGTTACAGCATTAGCCTATTGTCACAGTTCATTAGTCCTATGTCACAAGTCACAGAATTAGTCAATGTCACAGCGATTAGTCTAATGTCTCAGCATTAGTCAGCATTAGTCCTATGTTACAGCATTAGTCCTATGTCACAGCATTAGTCCTGTTACAGCATTAGTCCTATGTCACAGCATTAGTCCAATGTCACAGAATTAGTCCAATGTCACAACATTAGTCCTATGTCACAGCATTAGTCCAATGTCACAGGCATTAGTCCTATGTCACAGTATTGGTCCTGTCACAGCATTAGTCCAATGTCACAGGCATTAGTCCTATGTCACAGTATTGGTCCTGTCACAGCATTAGTCCTATGTCACAGGCATTAGTCCTATGTAACAGTATTGGTCCTGTCACAGGCTCACAGCATTAGTCCAATGTCACCGAATTAGTCCAATGTTACAGCATTAGTCCTATGTCACATCTAGAGATTACTAGGGATTAATTTTTTGCATTTTAATTAACGCATGGTGTCGCATACATCCGATAATGTGCTCACTTAATCCCATAATATGCAAATGACATGCAGATACTGGATTTTTTGAAATTCATTACAATTGAATTAATCAGATGGTGGAATGAAAAGCAACTGCTATTTTAACAACAATACTTGTCATAGATATATAATTGATAGACAGTAGATGATAGATAGCTAGATAGATAGATAGATACAGTAGATAGATAGATAGATATATAGATAGATTAGATAGATAGATAGATAGATAGATGATAGATAGATAGATAGATAGATGATAGATAGAAGATAGATAGATAGATAGATAGATAGATAGATAGATAGATAGATAGATAGATAGATGATAGATAGATAGATAGATAGATAGATAGATAGATAGATAGATACAGTAGATAGATAGATATATAGATAGATAGATAGATAGATAGATAGATAGATAGATAGATAGATAGATAGATAGATAGATAGATAGATAGATAAGAGATAGATAGATAGATAGATAGATAGATAGATAGATAGATAGATAGATAGATAGATAGATAGCTAGATAGATAGATAGAGATAGATAGATAGATAGATAGAGAGATAGATAGATAGAGATAGATAGATAGATAGATAGATAGATTAGATAGATTAGATAGATAGATAGATAGATAGATAGATATAGATAGATAGATAGATAGATAGATAGATAGATAGATAGATAGATAGATAGATACATAGATAGATAGATGAACGTAGATAGATAGATAGATGAGATAGATTAGATAGATAGATAGATAGATAGATAGATAGAAGTAGTAGATAGATAGTAGATAGATAGATAGATGATAGATAGATAGATAGATAGATAGATAGATAGATAGATAGATAGATAGATAGTAGATAGATAGATAGATAGATAGATATAGAGATAGATAGACTAGATAGATAGATAGATAGATAGATAGATAGATATAACAGTAGTATATAGATAGATAGATAGATAGATAGATAGATAGATAGAAATAGAGTAGAAGATAGATAGAGATAGATAGATAGATAGATAGATAGATAGATAAGATGACAGTAGATAGATAGGATAGATACGGAGTAGATAGCTAGATAGATAGATAGATAGATAGATAGATAGATAGATGATAGATAGAGAGATGATCCAGTAGATAGAAAGATAGATGATAGATAGATAGATAGATAGATAGATAGATAGATAGATAGATAGATAGATAGATACAGTAGATAGATAGATAGATAGATAGATAGATAGATAGATAGATAGATAGATAGATAGATAGATAGTGACAGATAGATATATAAACAGTAGATAGATAGATAGATAGATGGATAGATAGATAGACAGTAGATAAATAGAGATGATAGATAGATAGATAGATAGATAGATAGATAGATAGATAGATAGACAGACAGATAGATAGTGGCTACATATTCTCGCAAGCAGAGGGCCGGCAGCGCGGCGGAGGCAAGAGGGAAGGTAAGTAAAGTTCTGGGCATTTTCTGATATTACAAATATAGCGGTTGGGGCTGGGGAGACAGGGGCAATGTTTGCTAAAAAAATTTTCTGAAGGGTGGACATACCCTTTAAATTTATTAACTTGTCTTCTATTGTTTCTTGTGTCTATCTTATTCTTAACACATTGGCTCAGTGGTTAGCACTGATGCCTTGCAGTGCTGAAGTACTAAGTTTGATTCCACCCTTGGACACATCTGCAAGGAGTTTGTATGTTCTCCCCGTGCTTGCGTGGGTTTCCTCCGGGCACTCCGGTTTCCCCCACAATCATAAAGACATACTGATAGGTTGAATGTGTAAATAAATGTTCTTAGATTGTAAGCTCTTCGGGGCAGGGCCTGATGTGAATGTATACATGTAACTAAAAGCGCTGCAGAGGATGTTGGTGCTATATAAATCCACAATAATAATAAAAAAATGATAACAATTTACTGTTTTTTTAAATTAGTTTTTTATAGGGGAATGGACTGTGGGCTTACCACTTACCACGGGTTTTCCTAGTATCCTGGAGGGCCAGTCCTCACCCATGGCCTTTTTAAAGGAATCTGCAGGACAAATGTCAACAATTTGCAGCATGAACTTTGGACTGTTCCAATCCGTGCTAGCTGCCATTCATAAGTCAATGCAGAGCCCACTAGTGGACATCTTTCCACTGCCATGGTATGCTGTACATAATTCCCAGTACCAATGGGCCGCCATCTTTAAATTATAACATTTTTTACAAATACTAATCCAGTTACTAATTTGTTTCCTTCAGTCAGGTTTATTTTTCCACACGGCCCACGTGTATTTATTTCTTTACAACTCTCAGAAATAATATTTAATCTCAAATTAATGCCTAAGGTTTTCATCATAACAGATGGGGGGATTCATTGCTTGGTTATTAAAAAGAATATAAGGGCGACGGATATATACAGTGTTTGGCACAATCTGATTGTCAACGCTCATTGTTTTTCTGCTTAATAATTAAGCAATTTGCCTTTAATTGGAAGGCTGGCTAATTGATAGCGCTATGATACAGTAATTACCTTCTATATGAAACAATCATGTCATAAGCCTAGGGCTGAATGGTATCATTATTGTAATGTCGTTAGCATTATTAAACAAGAGATCTGCCCCCAGGGAGTATCTGTTGCAGTAATATAATTCTGTATTATCATTGGGCATCACGTTATCTGTCTAGTGCTAGGAATGGCATCAGTGCATTCTTTGAAATCGCTTTAGAAGTTATAATATATATTTGATGTTTCCAATGTTTGGAAAGTGCGGAGGAAATCTAATACCACACACAGTCTCACAATGGAAACACACACGCAAACCACTGGCACCCCTTGGCACGTGCCTACTGTGCCTAATGGTAAATCCGGCCCTGGCGATTCCGGTTTGCTAATGTAGAGTCGTTCGCTGTGATGATCGCAATAGGGGGGTAAAAATGCTGATCGCATGCACTACGAAAAGTATTGCAGCACAACAGAAAGCAGCGCACCTAGAGGCCAATACTAATGCGCGCTTTTTAATGCGTGATCGGAAACCTCATTAAAACGTGGTGGGGAAGCCTACTTAACGTTATTTCTGGAAACTACAACTCCCAGCATGCCTTGGTAGCACTCTGCATCTTCCTTGGAGTGCCAAGACAGCTGCCATATATAATATATGTATACGGTATAAATGTATTTTAAAATGGTCACTTGCAGTTTAGCTGAATATCTTCCAAATATCATGTAATCTCCTTATATTTTACAGTGAGCACATGATTCGCTACATTAACTATTTATTTTCTAAAATAAGAAAGAAACTGGCACTTTAATGACCAATAAATAACAGATCAGGCCAACCATATATTTGTGTCTATAAATTTCCTGTAGATACAGATAATAAGATGATTATAACACTGTACAGTCCACATGGGATTAGCCATGTGGGTTCCCTACCTGCTCTGACAACACACACTCACACACACACACTCACTAGTGACAGCCATGTGACCCCCCTCCCTCTTCCACCAGGGGGCGGGGCTGAGGCTGCCGCTGGACTAGATCAGTTGATACAAAGTTACCGGTGTGGGACTGAGGAGCTCAGTCGGCTCGGTGTGAGGGGCGGAGGAGGGAGGGTCATGCCGGCAGTCGGACTACTTTCCCCGGGCAGAGCACTGTTCCTGCTGTCTTTTGCTGCGTCTTTGTGTGCAGGTACCTGGTCTTCCATATACCCCAGGGATAGGTTCATTTGACAGGGGGGCGGAGAGGGGGAGGCACTGTTCACTAGTGAGAGTCACTTACAGGTTAATGGACAGATCTGG